>NQII01000542.1:253822-438375 GCA_002778355.1 Clitarchus hookeri | reverse complement strand
TATATATATATATATATATATATATATATATATAGAGACACACACACATAACTCTTAACTTCAATAGCATCGGAGGTATAGGTGTGCCAAGACATTTCCATAGGGAGAGTGGGGAGGGTGGGGGGAGGGGAAGCTAAAAATTTTATGTAATTTAAATTGAGATGTGAATTTTATATATACACACATATATAGTACATACATAACTTTAGAGTGCCATTAAAATATTTTGAATTCTCCTTACATGTAGTTCAAGTAAAAGTTTTCAAAAAATATTTTTTTGAAAGTGTTGCGGTTGGTGGTGCCATTTCGACGTTCTGTTACCTATGCATTGCACACTATGTGCTATGAAATTTGTTCCGATCCCTTGGCCATGTGTGTCGATGTATTTCCTATGTAATTCTATTCCAGTTTAATCTGGCCACCAAAATACATTATTAGGAGTTGAAATGCTTCATGTGGAGACAAGATTAGTTTAAAATTGTCTGTTACAAAAATTATGTTTACTGCACCATTTACATATATTGTGTATTGAACAAAAAGGCAAAGAATGTATTCAGGTAAAAATCTGCCAAAGTGAACATCGGACAGATCATGTACGCTGGGTCTTGAAAACTTGCACATTAAATTACTCTTGTTCTGTAAACCTAATATGTATGTATCAAAGATAAATATATTGTTCCCATAATTATTGTCACAGATTTTTAATAGTTTACTATACAGAAGAACTTCGAACAAATTTCAAATGGGTATGAACTCTCGCACAAAGCAAGGGCAGGACCCAACTAGCCCACCCTCTGTGCGCACGTGCGCATACATGTGCGCGCCTATACACGGGTACCTCTCTGCAAATACTTGTGAATTCTGTCTACTTTTTTATAATGTAATCAGTAGCCTAGTAGCCTATTCTGGCAAATTCTATTTCATTTAGAGAAGGACAGAATGATGACGAGCATAAAAATGCCTCCTGTTATAGGGTTCGTAACCCTGACTCTCAATGCGAAACACAAACTTCGTGGCTCTCCCGTCTTGCTGTCCCTCAGTCGTTGTGACTGATATAAACTGTGACTTATATATACATTCTTCTTCACCAGCATCATCGGCAGTCCCTCAGAGACTGTGTACAGCTATGAATATTGAACATCAAAAGTTACACCTGCTGCGGGAGAGATTACACTCGCCACATAACCAAATACCATGATCATTGTTATACTGCGAGAGACCAACGGTACCTGAAGACGACTCCGGTCCACGCCATCATCTGTAGGGTGGGAAGACTGCAGAGGTGCGCCTGCAGTGACGCCATTCACAGGGAACTCTGGGGCTGGTAGTAAGATCGGCTGTGATAGGAGTGCCTGCACAATGCAACCACCTTACTGCTGAGCTTTCAGATTCAATAACCTCGGCTCAGTAGGAGCGCACACGTCAGTTTTGTGTACTTTATACCCATGTACATGCGCTACAGCTACTACTACATCACTACACACACATTTTACTTTCAAAATTTGACCTATATTTAATTCAATTCAAATTTTCTTGGAATACTTGTGACTGAAATAAAAATAAAGTGAAAAACTCAAACATATTATATTGTGCTGATTCCATAAAAATTAGAATTTTCTTACAGAGATGGGCTGCATGCCAAACTTACTGTAGAGAACTATCTGTCCTGAAGTATCAGCACATGAATATTTGAAACTGAAGTGCAGAGTGCATAACCACAATATTACATACGGTGTGGCAACATATAGTTATGAAGTTGATACCTCAGTGCAACAATGTTATAACTCCATAATCTAATAAATTTAAAATAATTACTTTACAAAATGCAGTACACAAATCTCTGTTACATGTAAAAGTTTTGCAACCTAAATACTTGATGGTTACACTTTTGCGTGAGAGGAGTGCATATTATTCATACTGTTNCATGCCAAACTTACTGTAGAGAACTATCTGTCCTGAAGTATCAGCACATGAATATTTGAAACTGAAGTGCAGAGTGTATAACCACAATATTACATATGGTGTGGCAACATATAGTTATGAAGTCGATACCTCAGTGCAACAATGTTATAACTCAATAATCTGATAAATTAAAAATAATTACTTTACAAAATGCAGTACACAAATCTCTGTTAGATGTAAAAGTTTTGCAACCTAAATACTTGATGGTTACACTTTTGCGTGAGAGGAGTGCAGATTATTCATACTGTTACATGGACGCCTGAGGGGCGTATTTGAGTATGTGAAGGATGGAGGTCTTAATAAAAATTAAATAACTAAATTTGATTTTTGATTTATTCACACAGATATTATTTAGATTATTAAATTATCTATCTCCACTATTACTTTTCTTTTTTTATTTCTCAGTGACCACAATATTTAATGTCTATTTCAACTCTAATTAACATACTTCTTAAAGTCTCTGTTTGGTTACGGTCAATTAACTCATACTCATCATTAACACGTCTTCAGTCTATCTGTTGCCATAATTTATAATGTCTTTCACTCACGCATCCAGTCCAATGGTCCAGCCCGCCATTCGCACTATTCACTGCGCCAATGCTCACAGTCGCAGATTTTCCTCCCGCTGGTCACTTATCATGCCGCGCGCTTCTCTTCTCGCTCGTCGTCCTTCGCTTGATGCAGCAGAAGCTCATCCATTCAATAACTGCTGAGGAGGCCTGATGCACATTTATAGCTGCTGGCCTTAACCTGGAAGGTTCACCGCACCCCGAGTCTAGCTGAGAGAAACAAGATCGGTAATCCAAAGCATTCTTCGATGTCTCAAAGACACCTGATACCCAAGGTCAGGAGCAGCACGCGCCCTGATAAGCATAACAGGCACGCTTTGTAAACATTCCTTTGTGAAAAGCCGCTGCATCTCCGGTTGCAACTGATAGCATGCATGCATCGATAAATCATTCGCGCCTCGTGTGCTCATAGAGCTGTCGCCTCTAACACTGCCTCCTCAAGTCTGTTCATCTCGAACAGACTCTGCTACATCTGGTCCTTTGTAGTGTGTCAGTCGGTCAATGTGGACAACCTTCGGCTTTGCCCGAGAGCCTTGACAACAAATCCAAAATACCACATCATTGATCTTCTTCAGAATTCTGTAGGTGACTTCCAAACATTTCTGTAGCTTCGGGCAGTATCCTTGTCTCCTCTGTGGGTTGTACAGTCACACCAGTTGTCCTTGAAATACCTCGCCTGATATTCTCCTACTATACCGCATCTTCATCCTGTCACAATTTATTCTGAGGTGCTGTCAAGAAAAATCACGAATGCCAACAGGTCTGTTACGTAATTCGCTGGCATAATCAGGGGCTGCAGTTTCCTCTTCTGTCGGTNAACAGTGGCTGCAGCTTCCTCTTCTGTCGGTCGGCAAGAAATCAGGTCAGTACCGAAGCGTAGCTCTCTTCCAAACAGCATTATTGATGGTGTTAGCCTTGTGGACTCATGAACTGCTGAGTGGTATGCAAGAAGAAACAATGACACCTTTAAATCCCAGTCCTTTTGGTGTGCCACAAATATTGACAGGTACTGCTTTTGAACATTCCATTCGACTGAGGGTGTAAGGCTGCAGTCCTAGTCTTTTTCAACCCCAAAATGTTTGTTACCTCTTGAAACATTGCAGCTTTAAAGATTCTTCCCTGACAAGAATGGAGTTCTAGTGGCACCCCAAACCTCGAGAAGACATGCTTTATGAGTGCATCGACCACAGTATNATGTCTTTCACTCACGCATCCAGTCCAATGGTCCAGCCCGCCATTCGCACTATTCACTGCGCCAATGCTCACAGTCGCAGATTTTCCTCCCGCTGGTCACTTATCATGCCGCGCACTTCTCTTCTCGCTCGTCGTCCTTCGCTTGATGCAGCAGACGCTCATCCATTCAATAACTGCTGAGGAGGCCTGATGCACATTTATAGCTGCTGGCCTTAACCTGGAAGGTTCACCGCACCCCGAGTCTAGCTGAGAGAAACAAGATCGGTAATCCAAAGCATTCTTCGATGTCTCAAAGACACCTGATACCCAAGGTCAGGAGCAGCACGCGCCCTGATAAGCATAACAGGCAGGCTTTGTAAACATTCCTTTGTGAAAAGCCGCTGCATCTCCGGTTGCAACTGATAGCACGCATGCATCGATAAATCATTTGCGCCTCGTGTGCTCATAGAGCTGTCGCCTCTAACACTGCCTCCTCAAGTCTGTTCATCTCGAACAGACTCTGCTACATCTGGTCCTTTGTAGCGTGTCAGTCGGTCAATGTGGACAACCTTCGGCTTCGCCCGAGAGCCTTGACAACAAATCCAAAATACCACATCATTGATCTTCTTCAGAATTCTGTAGGTGACTTCCAAACATTTCTGTAGCTTCGGGTAGTATCCTTGTCTCCTCTGTGGGTTGTACAGTCACACCAGTTGTCCTTGAAATACCTCGCCTGATATTCTCCTACCATACTNCAGTTGTCCTTGAAATACCTCGCCTGATATTCTCCTACCATACTGCATCTTCATCCTGTCACAATTTATTCTGAGGTGCTGTCAAGAAAAATCACGAATGCCAACAGGTCTGTTACGTAATTCGCTGGCATAATCAGGGGCTGCAGTTTCCTCTTCTGTCGGTCAGCCATAAATCAGGTTAGTAGCGAAGCGTAGCTCTCTTCCAAACAGCATCCTTGATGGTGTTAGCCTTGTGGACTCGTGAACTGTTGAGAGGTATGCAAGAAGAAACAATGACACCTTTAAATCCCAGTCATTTTGATTGTTTGCCACAAATATTGACAGGTACTGCTCTCGACCATTCCATTCGACTGAGGGTGTAAGGCTGCAGTCCTAGTCTTTTTCAACCCCAAAATGTTTGTTACCGCTTGGAACATTGCAGCTTTAAAGATTCTTGNTGTTACCTCTTGAAACATTGCAGCTTTAAAGATTCTTCCCTGACAAGAATGGAGTTCTAGTGGCACCCCAAACCTCGAGAAGACATGCTTTATGAGTGCATCGACCACAGTATGTGCTTCCTGCTTCGGGAGGGAACTGACCTCACTCAGGTCACTTAGTAAAGTAATCTTGTGACACCAGGAGATACCGATTACCTCTCTCTGTGACAGGCAAGGGGCCTAGAATATCCACTGCAATCCTCTCGAATGGGGCTCCAACATTGTATTTCTGGAGGTGACCTTGTTGCCTGGTCCTTGGGTTCTTCTTCGCAGTGCAGGTGTTGCACATTCGGCACCACTTCTCAACATCCTCACAACCATGAAGCCAGTCAAATCTCAGTCTAACTCTGTTGAGGGTCTTATTAAAACCCAAATTGCCTACTGGCTGCCGCATCATGCAGTTCCTTTTAGACTTCTGGAACCCTGCATTCTGGAAGGACCAACTGTAAACGTGCATGTTTTCCATCATTACCAACCCAGTTTCTGTAAAGTACACCATTCTTGAGTACAAGGGAATTCCATTGTGCCCAGTATGCTTTGACTGCTGCACTCAGACTAGATATCTCTTCCCATTTGGGCAGACAGCCAGCTTCTTTCCACTTTAGTAATGGCCTGGAAAGTGGGATCAATCAGCTGATCTTTCCTAATACCCTCATCACTCTAGTTAGATGTCCCATCACAAGATAGAGGCCCTTGAATTCTTGTCCTCTGTACCTTCA
The DNA here is from genome assembly GCA_002778355.1 of Clitarchus hookeri. Lineage (NCBI taxonomy): Eukaryota > Metazoa > Arthropoda > Insecta > Phasmatodea > Phasmatidae > Clitarchus > Clitarchus hookeri. The sequence continues at coordinate 432,721 of NQII01000542.1, read as the reverse complement.
GTGATTCACCACTCTTGTCTTCCTAGCATTCACAATGACAACAGAATTGCTCACATGGCCTTCTAGAAAGTGCAGCTGCATTGCTGTGAAGGTGTCCAGATCTGTGCTGTATTTCAAAGTCATATTCTTGAAGATGCTGTATTCACCGGGCTATTTGACCTTCGGGTTCTTAAAGTTTAGTAGCCAGCGTAATGAAGTACTGTCATTTCTTAAGTTCCCTGCATGTAAAACAGTAATTTCTCTCATGCTTATGCAATGCCTAGCTGAAGTATTTCAGTGGTCTTTCCTTCCCATCCTGAACTTAAGATAACACAGCTCCAATGCCTACATCACCAAGATCAGTGTCAAAAATTAACATACCCTCACTCTTCGGGAAACCCATGACTGATGGAGATATCAATATTTTCTTTAGCTTACTAAAAGCATCTTCACACTCAGTTGTCCAATGAAATTTCCCTTTTGCCTCAGTCAGTTAATGTAGTGGCTTGGCGATCATGGCAAACCCAGGTACAAATTTATGGTAATAGAAACATAATTCCAGAAAACTCTGCACTTTAGTTTTGTCAGTAGGTGTCTGCCAATTTCCTTTGCTTTGGTCTTCTTGGGATCTGTTCCTATTCCAGGGGCCAACACTACTTGTCCCAGAAAATTTATTTTATTTTGGCACAGGTGGCACTACTTAGTAACTAGTTTCAAGTTGGCTGCAGCCACTTTCTGGAATACAGAGTCTAACAGCATGATAGGTGCTCTTCTGATGTCCNCCCAGAAAATTTATTTTATTTTGGCACAGGTGGCACTACTTAGTAACTAGTTTCAAGTTGGCTGCAGCCACTTTCTGAAATACAGAGTCTAACAGCATGATAGGTGCTCTTCTGATGTCCCTGTCACAACAAAGCCATCTAGGTAAACCTGACATATATCTAAAGACGGGACTTTTTCCATTAGGTGATCAAAGGTGGCAGGGGCATTGCATAGTCCAAAAGGTATAACTCTGAACTGTCAGGTTCCTTTCGCTTGGACACAAAATTCAGTCTTATCTTGGTCCTCTGGGGCTACCTCGCACTGCCAGTACCCACTCTTCATGTCCAAAGTAGAAAAACATTGTGAACCTGTTAGGCTGTTTAATGTGTCAAGTATCCTTGGAAGCAGGTAAGAGTAGTTTTTTGTCACAAGCTGGTGATAATCTACACAAAACTTTCTTCTTAACATGTACAATGGGTGACGACTGTGGACTAACTGATAGTTCTGTCACATCTAACTCCCTCATTTCCATCAGAATTCCCTCAACTGCCTCATGTAAAAGCTAGTGGCGGTCATCTTGGCGGCTGCTTTATGGTTCTGGTATCTCCTGTATCAATGTGGTGGCAGGTCAAATTAGTCATTCCAAGATCATTCGGACCACAGGAGAAGGCATCCTTATTTCTCTTCAGTAATTCAGAGACAGCCATCTCCTGGCGCCAGTTAAGATTTTGTTTTGTTCATACTAGCAGTTCATCCAGTATCTGGAAGAGGACATTCTATTCTAGAATCTTTTGGAACATTAGGAGATATCTGTGTGACCTGCTTGCAAACACCTATTATGGCCCCCTCCTCAAGACGAATGTCACTATCGGATAAATTTATCATTCTAACTGGAAAACTGTCAGAATTAGAAGAGACCAAAGTCGACTTTACCTGGCAGGATGCCAACCCCCTCTGCTGGCGCAATTAGACCCAAACACCTGGCAAATTTTCCTTGACATCTGCCTGCAAAGAAGCAGGCAGCACAGTGGGTTGACCACAGACTACTGGGCAGCTAATTTTGGAGGACAAATCATTCCATGTTGACACCACCAACTCTGTACTGTCTACCCATAGCACACCACATCGAGTATTGATACAGCAACCCAGCCTATTTAGTACATCAAGCCCCAAAAAACATTCATCGTCTATTCCTGCTATGTATATACACTGAAGAGCCAAAAAAACTGGTACACCTGCCTAATATCGGGTAGGACCCCGTGAGTACGCAGAAGTGCCGCAAGACGATGTGGCATGGACTCGACTAATGTCTGAAGGTATGCAGGAGGCAATTCACACCATGAATCCTGCAGGGCAGTCCACAAATCCATAGGAGTGCGAGGCGGTGGAGATCTCTTCTGAACAGCACGTTGCAAGGCATCCCAGATATGCTCAATAATGTTCATGTCTGGTGATTTAGGTGGCCAATGGAAGTGTCTAAACTCAGAAGAGTGTTCCTGGAGCCACTCGGTAGCAACTCTCGATGTGTGGGATGTAGCTTTGTCATGCTGGAATTGTCCACGTCTGTCGGAATGCACAATGGACATGAATGGGTGCAGGTGATCGGACAGGATGCTTATGTGAGTCGTATCTAGACGTATCAGGGGTCCCATTTCACACCAACTGCACATGCCCCATACCATGGCAGAGCCTCCACCAGCTTGAACAATCCCCTGTTGACATGTAGGGTCCATGGATTCATGAGGATGTCTCCATACCCGTACACGTCCATCCACCTGATACAATTGGAAACGAGACTCGTCAGACCAGGCAACGTGTTTCCAGTCATCAACAGTCCAATGGCGGTGTTGGTGGGCCCAGGCGAGGTGTAAAGCTTTGTGTCGTGCAGTCAACAACGGTACACGAGTAAGCCTTCGGCCCCGAAAGCTCATATCAATGATGGTCCGTTGAATAGTTCACACTTTGGCACTTGTTGATGCCCCAGCGTTGAAATCTGCATCAATTTGAGAAAGGGTTGCACGCCTGTCACGTTTAATGATTCTCATCAGTCGTCGTTTGTCCCGTTCTTTCACTATCTTTTTCTGGCCGCAGCGATGTTAAAGATTTGATGTTTTTCTGGATTCCCGGTATTCACGGTACACTTGTGAAATGGTCGTACGTGAAAATCCAAATTTTATCGCTACCTCAGAGATGCTATGTCCCATCTCTCATACGCCGACTATAACACCACGTTCAAACTCACATAAATCTTGATAACCTGCCATTGTAGCAGCAGTAACCAATCTAGCAACTTTGCCATATGCTTGTTGTCTTATATACACGCTGCCGACAGCATCGCGTTACTCTGATTGGTTCCATACCTCTGTTATTTGCATGCACACGCCCACACAAGTTTTTTTTGGCTCTCCAGTGCATCATGCTCTATACTAAGGTCACCAAGCTTCAATATCACTTTTGTCTTACCTCTAACAGGTGTGGTGTCACCTGTTATTGGAGTCAAATAGCACCGTTCCATACTGTCGTCGGGCGATGACTGGGGGGGAAGTATTGCATCCAAATCTTGTTTCACTGACCATACATGAAAGAACATTGGGGCCTTTCCTCCAGCAGTCACCGACCTTTGTCTCCTAAGATTGGTGTTTACATGTTTTCCAAACGTGCTGTATTCTCACCTGCCTTTCACTGCTTTATTTCTTGCTGCTGCTTCTGCTGCTGTTGTTGTTGTGGGCAGTAGGCTTTCAGGTGACCCAGCTGTTCACATGAACAACACTCCGGCCATTTGGGTGGGGGTGGCGAGGCTCTGTAGCACGATCCCTGGAAGCAATGTTCTTCACCGTCAACTGCAACTTCTTCAGTGTCTGTTATCCTGTCTTTGTCATCTTCGTTCAGCATCACTGCCCATACCAGATGTCGGGGTGCGGACACCTGTCTTGCTGACTCCACCTCCAGTGCTCAGGCCAGGGCATCCTGCATGGTGTGGGGTGCAGTCAGATGTACCGCTTGCCGTACTTCTTTGTCGGCGATGGCATCGATGAAAAAGCTGACCGCGATGATGTTGTGCGCCTCCTCGGAGTACCCTGCCAGAGATAGGTGGGAAAGTCGCAAAATGTCTTGCCATAGCTCCAGCAGTGCCTCCCCTGGTCACTGGGTGCGGCTTCGCAGCTGGGCATGGTGGGCAAGTCGCAGGTACCGGTCGCCAAAACGTAGCTCTAAGGCCAACACCCGTGTGGGGTACTACAGTCGATGTCGCTCTGGTAGAGATTGTAATATGCTGAGTGCAGGGCCTCTCAGTACACCCACGAGGTAGTAAGTCCGCTGTTCGACTGACCAGCCATTCAGGGTGCCAACTATTTCAAACTGATGTTGGTGCTCTCATCAAGAAGTCTGGCCATCTTAAGATGCAGGTTTAATTGAGACCTCCTTCCCCACTCCTGGCTGTGTGACACCAATGCCGCTGGGGTGTAGTGGTTAGATTACTCGCCTCCCACCTAGGCAAACTGGGTTTGATTCACTGTGGGTCGTTCCCAGATTTTCACATGTGGGAATTGGGCCGGACAATGCCGCTGGTCAGCAGGCTTTCTCAGAGATCTCCCGTTTCCCCTGCCCTTGCATTCCAGCACTGCTCCATATTCGCCTCACTTCACCCTCATCGACTCTCAAGAATTTGATGTTAAGAGCTGTACAAATCTCTCCACTCCTTGAAAAACTATACATACAGGTTACAATGTATTTCAGTTTTGACTTAGGTTTATATTCAATATTTTTTTATTATGTATTTAAGTGATAAAATGCTTTCCCACAGGTTATTTCAATTATAAAGTAGTCTTAAATATGTAAATTTGGTATACAAATTTTTATTATTATTTCAAGACCAGTGTATACGTCAAATTTCTCCTATATAGTGAACATAGAAAGTGTTCCCTTCAAATTCATTATTAAAAAGGTTCTACTGAATTTACGAGTGCATTTGTAACATTTTCAAGTCAAAAATGAATTCTATGAGATCCATTAATTTATAATCTTCCTATTTATAAACAAATTTTTTTATACTAACCAAAATGTGAACCCAAGCACAAATCATCAATAAGCATACATTTGGTTTTTTGAAAGAATTCGGTTTAAGAGTAAATATTTTGCAATTAACATTAATCCTGTTTATTGCAGAATCACTGCATATCTAAAACAATCCACCATTTTTGTTTCAAGCCTATCACTTGACTGTCAACAACAACAAAACTTGTAAACAACCTTACGCATGTTTACTGTTTTCTGTGTTCACAAAATAAGAATTTTTATGAATATAGACAGACATTTTTTTTGTCATCACTTGAAATTGCCTGGTTTGTTGCGTTACTATATTACTCTGTTTACTTTTTTTCTGCACTTTACCAATACCAGTGTTTCTGTATAATAGAAACCTATGTTCACGTTAAATATAAGCAAAAAGGTTTTTCATACATCGGCAGCCCATGGCGAATCAGCATTACAGAATCAGCACATTGGCATAATTTTGTGAATTGTCACAGCTCTAAAAAAAATGATGAAGTTTTAACAAAAAGGGAAGATACAGAGGTTGAAGTTGTGTCTGTGAAACTAAGAGCAGTGCTGTACTCACCTGGATGTGGGCAGCAATACGTTCCTGCTGGCGTGCCAGCTGGGCCTCAACCTGGCGCTGGCGATCCACCTGCCTCTCCACCAGGTCTCGTAGCTGGCCCTCCTGGTGCAGAAGCAACTCCTGCTGACGCCTGTGCAGGTCTGCCAACTGCTGCTGGTGCTGCTTCACCTGCAGTGCTGCCACCAGCTGTGCCTCCTGCCGCTGGAGGGAGGCCACCACCTCCTGGTCCAGTCGTGCACCAGCTGCCAGCGACAACCGCAGCACTCCGCCTGCAAACGCCACACACTTCCTGTACGTTCACCACACTGCTGCCACTTACCTGCACATGTGCTTGCCTTCTCAACTTCTTTTGCCTGCCTCCATACCTCTTCAACTGCTCTTGCATAACTTCCTGCATTTTCAGCTGCTCTTGCAAACCTTCCTCCCTTGTTACTAGACACACATTTTTCTGGTCCTATAAAAATCCACATCTCTATACTTTAACTATGCAACAAGGTTTTACACTTTTATGTATGACAGAGGTTCCGTGTTGAGTGTATGCTGGTGGTAGCAATGGACTGAAAGAAAACTTAACTTCCTATCTTGAGCTGCAGTTTCTGCATTACTGAATTGCCAAAAAACCTGAATGCACCTCATCTGGTTCAGTACTTCCAGGCCTTGTCGTCTGGCGACTGTCTGTGATGTTCAGTTGCGATAACTGACAATGTTTGAATTATTCTTCAAACTATTTGGTGCACATTGACGATAGTAATGCCTTTCCGTACAGCCAAACTATGCGTAATGGCATTTTGTTTTTGAGAAAAGTGACTTGAAACTGAATGTGATTTATTTATGACAAAGTGGCTATACAAGTGTTGGTCAGCTTAGTAAACATTATCCCATATTCACACGATTGTAAAAGAGTAAACATAATGGTTGTAAATTTGTTACCATGGAAAAACACTACAACTGCCGTTCCAACTAGTGTCGCAACACCAAACAATGCCAGAGCACCAGAGTGTAATTTCTTAGTTTGTAAGACATAAGGACATATGTTTAAGATGAAACACAATACTGTAAAAGTCTATGTTATTTTGGGCATGAGAAATGCATGACTGAATTACGAGAATAAAGAGTGTTCAAGAGGCTACCATTATTATTTATATTTTTAGCATATTACATCCATTTCTATTCACATAAATATGACACTGAACGAAAACAACATTTTGTAAACATATAAAACAATTTGATAGTGGAAGGCTTTGTTTTCAGGCTACAAGGTCGCAGGGGAATCAGTTTCTTTTGGTGTCTGATCTTGGACACAAATGGCGGGCAAAGTTCTGCACCTGAAGGATGATTGCACTATCACTCAGTTTGCCCTGATGGGGCCCCTGGGAAGAATCGGTCTTGTCTGTTGTCAACAAGGGACAAAGTCTTCACTCACAAGGTGAGGTCTTTTAGTGTTCAGGGTGGTGGTACCTTCACTTGACCGTACCCCCTTTCCGGTTACGAGACAATCTACTTCAGAGGGGGCCCGTTTTCCAGGGCTTGTGGTTGGGCTGGAACTGCTGCTTATCCGAGGCACAAGCTGTGGGAGGCGGATTCCTGTTGCCTTCAAGTTGGTGAGTAGGCGGCTTGTCCTCACAAGGCACAGGCTAGCTTGGGCTGACTCTTATGAGTGGATGAGAATGGACTACTGACTGCGGATTCTCCCCACTCAGTCCCCGATGATGCTTTCTGTCCCAGGCAGAACTGGGTGATAAAAGGGTGCTCCTTCCCTGGGTTTCGGATCAGAGGTCCAAACAGCACCACTGGGTTATCGGGAGGTGAAACCTCCCTGGCGGCCTGCGCCAATGCTTTTAGTAGCTGTTATGGATGGCTGGGGTTGGCATGATTATTAAGCAGCTGCCCAGCACAGAGGACAGCTGCGGCCTTATGCTTGCCTCACCATGTAGCTCTTCTGTGGGTGACTGTAATATGGTAATAGGTACTACTGTTCAGACACCCAAGGACGTGGCAAGAGAGAGTACCGTAGTTTAACGTGATGCCCCGCAGCTGAGAAGTAGACGTCGTCCTTTTTACAGGGTTATTCCTGGGAGTGGTACTGCTGGCTTTTGGCTAGTTACTTATGACTCGCTGAGCACGAGGGGGAGCATTACTGGGTGCTGGCCTAGTTTGCAATAGGGAAGGTGTGTTACTGGATGGCAACTCGAGGCGTCGGACCACCGTATCTGCGGCTGAGGGCCGGTCAAAAGATGCTGGTTTCTTTGGAGGTGTGGGAGGCAGTGGCGAGACAGCATGCTGGATGTGCTAAAGTAAACTTCTGCTTCCACTGGTTGAGCTGGTGGATGTTCCCCTCTGCCAAGCTGCTTCCTCTCTCTTCCAGGAATACACCCAATTGGCACTCTGTTTGCCCCCTACCAGGCTTCCAATCAGGGCTAGTCCCTGTTTGGCTGCTTTGTCTAGCCCAGTCATGTGGCGAGGCATAAGGGGGTAGATAGCAAAGATAGGTAGACAGTGGGTGTACCATAGAGGTAGGCACGGCTTGAGAGGAAACATGGGTGGGCAGGTGGATTGGGTTGGTAGGCCTAACTACTGGTCTTCTGCAAGTGACTTGGCAGGCAGAGCATTGCCAGAAGACCCAAGCACTGAGTAGGGGCAACTGCTCTCGTGTTACACAGGAAGGCAGGAGGATGTCACCATAGATCCAAGGGCAGCAGAGAAGAGGCGGAGATGGCCAAAGAAGGCCGAAGCTGGGCTGAGTTTCCTCTCCGTGGCCGAAGGGATATGCACTGCGCCGGGATGCAAAGCAGGTTGCGGACTAGTAGGAGGCATGAACTGGCTTGTAGCTAACCCTGGGAATCAAGGGTGCCCTGTGGCATATACTGCTCAACGTCTCTTCTTGGGAGGGGGCCGCTGCTGTGACGAGGCTAGAATGGATAGGGACATCATCTGTGGCACATCAAATGTGTCCAGAGGTGGCTAGGCCACTGCTTCGTCAGACCTGCACTCCTTCCAGCAGGTCTATACGCTGTGGATAGAGCAGGGTAACCGACTTTTCTGGCCTAATCTATTCATTGTCGTGTAGTGTTACTAATGGGGGGCTTTACCATACTACACACTTGGTACCATACCGCACCTAGTCCGTAGTATGGGTGGCCTGTTAAGGTGTGTGTTTATTGACGTGCGGACTGTCCTCGGTTATGGGACAGCCTGTGGTCCTGCTCTATGGTCAGAAAATCTATTTGTAATGATACAATCTCCTGCCCCTTCCCTGAGTGGCGACACTTACAGTGGCGAGGTTAAACAGTCAGAGAAGGATAGCAGAATTGAACCCAAAATCATACACAGTGATTGTATTTGTTTCATATTTATTCTCATGAGAATAAACACAGTGGTATGTACTTTCTCCAATGTTCGACAGTCCCTCGACAATTGATTATGCCAAAGAAAGTTAAATAAAATTGTTATAACAGGTGAAGGTCTTGTTGGAATATTAGAGTAAGTTAGTAAAGGTTTATTTTTGGTTAGAACTTAACTTGGGGTACACTGTGTGTTCATAGTGGAAAGGAATACCACTTAGCTGTAATTGAGGTTAGGTAAGTTGTCGCTGTCTCGCAAGATGGCGTCCAAGATGGTGCTCAAGATGCCTTTTTCTGGTGCTGTCTGACATTTAGTGTCAAAGTTTTTTGGCGGTGCTTCGAGAGCAAGAGTTGGCCGGCGGTACTGCTGGGGTACCGCTGCTAGTGGTCTGCTGCTGATCAAACGGCGGCTGGTCGTCCTGCAGTGATTGTTCCTGAAGGAGAGGAGTTGGCAGAGAGCTTCAGCACAACTTGTGCTGAGGCGAACTACCCACAACTGTCTGCCGATTTCTGGTTGTGAGGCCTTATACATTCGGCCGGGGACGCTTCACCACTAACGTCTACTGGAGATGCTTCAGGTGCTCCCCTCTCTTCCTCATCTGCGCAGCCGGGCGGCACACGTGCCGGCTGATCGTGAAAGTCTGGGGGTGGTTTTCGTGTTCGACAGGCAAGTATCTGATGCTCGTTTAGGCGTAAAGTTTAACATTGCCGCTTCGGCATATTCTTTTCTCATGTACTTAAAACCGGGTGTGCGCTTGGGCTTATTATATATCTACTTGTTTATTTCTCTTCTTGCTTCTGAAGTGTTCTGGGAGTCCTGTCGGGTCTACAAACAAACGGTACCGTGGCTTGAAGGCTTGTTGAACAATGCATATCACATCCATGGATGCAAACAAATACAACAGAAGGTGTTCTTGGTTCACACCTCTTGGTAAACTCGCCTCTGCCCCCTCGTAAGAACAGGTCCATTAAATAAACAGTTGTTTAAATAAACATGACGTTGCACATAATGATTCTAAGTCTAGAAAATATAATAGTCTTTACTCGTCATGCATCAAATTTATACAAATTTAAAATTCATATAATTTTAAATCAAAATGGAACAATATTAAAACTCAATCTAGTGCTCAAAATACGCTAATATGCAAAAGAATTGATCACCCTGAAGGTGCCATTGCACGGGCACTTAAGTGGGTTCAGGCACAGGACATGGTAGTATGTTTACAGAAAGACTTCACAACATTGTACTACACCAAGCATGTACTGCAGGGGACAGACACCTGCAGGATGCACTTAGTATGATGTTGGACCACCTGTAGCATAGAGACAGGCTGCGATACGGTCGGCCATGGAGGCATACTGACGTCTGGTGTTCTCTTGAGGAAGATCCTGCCACAGCTGGCACAACTGACACTCCAAATGCGCCGTAGCTACCGCTGGCCGAAGTTGTCCTTCAATCTGGTCCCAAAAATTCTTGAAAGGTCTGAAGACCTTGCTGGCCAAGGAATCAAGTTAACATCACAAAGGCAGGCCAGAAATACCCATCCTGTGTGAGGCCAAGCATTACCCTACTGAAAAATGGAGTTGCCAAGCTGCACCAGGAAGGGGAGCACATATGGTCACAGAATTTCCTGGACATATCGCCATACCATCAGGGTTCCTTCAGTCGCAAGCAGTAGGCTGCTGGGAATCACAGGAAATGGCACCCCAAACCATGACACCTCTCATTAGGGCAGTGTGCCACTCTTCAATGAAGCGTGGATCACGACGATGTCAGGACATCTCCAAACTCAAATCCGGCAGTCATCTATATCCAGACAGAACCGTGATTCGTCACTGAACACCACTCATCGCCAATCCCCAAGTCGCCATGCTGTCTATTCCCAGCAGAAGATAGCATGTGCTCGGCAATGCTCAGGTCATAATGATAGATATCATAAAGGATGCCGCAATGACAGATCCGCTCTGATACTGGATTTGGTACTCGTGACACAAGCATATCCCCAGCTGCCACGACATGTCTCTGGATGGTATGCAGTGATGCCCGTGGAGTGCTTACAGGACAGCCCAACACACAATTAAATGATCCTCCCTGCTGGTGGTCCACCGGGGGTCGACCTGAGCTTTCTCGACGGGTGTGTGTACCCTCCTGTTCCCACTGCGTCCAACAACGACACACAGTGTAGGCAGAACAGTTTCAGTTGCAAGCAATGTGTCGAAACGTCCATCCTGCCTCCCGGAGGCCAAAAATGTGGTCTCTCGAACTCAACCAGCTAGGCAAAGGCTTGTTGAATGTGCCGTCTGGGAATGCTGCGTGTTCACTGAACTTGGCTTTGTGGCTCACACTTCTCATGGCTACTAAGGCCTAATATGGTGTCTTGAAGCTATGAATGATGGAGGGACATGTTTGCGCCCTAGTGACACATCCGCATAAGCTAAACAAATTAAGCTCTAATAGAACACATGTCGGGTTATGACAATACTGTGTGGCAATTTTTTTTGTACTAGTGCAATCCATTTATGGCGATCAATTTTTTTTTTTGCAAATGAGTATAATTGGTTATGTTATTAAAATGTCATGAATAATATTTCTTGGAAATTTGTTTTGTGCTTTGTCCATATTTTAATGAACTTTTGAGATACAATTTTAAGTCAAAATAGTTGGAAGTTAAACCCTTACCACAAGCAAGCCAACAATCAGATTTAAAACAAACTGCAACATGCCACGCCTGTGACTTCAATAAACACTTTAGTCAGAAACCAAACTTTGTGTGAAAACAACTTTTCAAAGCTTGAATACATCAAGATTTATAGTTTAAAAAAATTCTCATATTTATGCTAAAATAACATTATAAATATACATTTTTTAGAGTGATTTAATACTATTAATTCATCATAAATATAATGTCACAAAACTATAAAAGTCCTCAAAATCTAGAAAAAAATTGGCCTCTCGAACAGTTTCAACCCCATACACAAGAATATACAGAGGACCCTCTTTCCCCTCCCCTCACCGGCTACACCCTCAGTTCGACTGTGAGTGAAGCTTGGCAACTTTGACCCAAGATTCGTCACAAGGTTAACCACAACATGCCTCAGGAGCCAAACAAAACACACGTCAACAGCAGCCTGTCGATGCCAACACAAGCGCAGTCAGGTACAAGTGGGAATACATTTCCTCTGCACCTCCCCTCCCCACAGCAGCCATAATCTGCACAGTCTGGCAGCATGGTTGTCTTAACAGTATTGCATTACCTGACGATGTGTGCCAATCAGCTCAAAGAAAAGTTAAAATCTTGCCAACTGATGTTGCAGGCAGGCACCAGAGGGGAAGATTCTAAGGAAAAGCCTGAAGGTACTCAATCACACAAGGCTAGACATTCAGTTGTTTTTCATGAGCGTATGATAATGCTGACCTGCTCCAAGCAAACTGTTCCATTGCTACTGTCAGACATTCAACCATTCAACGACAAAAAAAAAACTGGAGATCATGGCAGGCAGTTTTTCATGTATGTAGCTGAATTACAACAATTAATGCAATATATAGTACATATGCAATAATAAAAATATGGGCATTTAATTTAAAAATATTGTGTGTATTATATTTGTGGAATCTATATATATATATATATATATATATATATAAATGCGAAAGTGAGTTTAGATGTTTGTTTGTCCCTCTTTCACGTCGCAACGGAGCAACGGATCAACGTGATTTTTTGCACAGAGATAGTTGGAGGACCGGGAAGTGACATATACTTTTCATCCCAAGAAAATATTTTATTTAAATTTCTTATCAAAATTTTTATTGGAAAATAAAAAAGTACACAAACGCAATAACAATGCAACATTGCAACCTAACAACAGATCGACGTAATTTCGTGCACAGAAATAGTTAGACGGCTGAAAGTTGATATTGGCTACTATTTATCGTGAGAAAATATCTCAAAAAATTTACTTTCGCAAGTCAATTTACTGTATGCGGATGTGGAGAGCAATGGTGGCGGCGGGCGGAAGCGTTGTGGAAGGGAGAGGGAACCTTATTTAAAAAAAATTTAAACAATAATTTTGTAGTCCATGTGAGTGGAGCTGTGGGCACAGCTAGTATATATACATATTGAAGTCATAAACATATATTACTGTGTAAATTTTGAATTAAAATCAATGTTTATTTTTTTTAATTAATTATTAAAGTTTGGAAATTTTAAATATTACATAAAATTCAAAGATAATTTGTATGCAAACTAAAGTATTTTTGGTTTTATAATTTTTAAAATGTATCCAAAAGAAACAAGAAAGGTTTCAAAAGAAATACTAATAAGACTAAATAAAACCTGCAAATATAATGTGAAACAAATATGGAGTGTTATATCCGACAATTATAGGTCATTCCATCTCACCTATGTGTGGGAAGAAAATTAAGAAGAAAGAAAATAGAAAAGCTTTTATGAACAAAAGTGAGAGTTAAATTTTTTGGGCTACTCTAAATGTTGCCTACCAAAATCAATTGACTGCCCCTTTCAACCAGTCCACTGAATAAATTTTTTTAAATTTTGTTACTGGAAAAGATTGATTTGAGATGAGTTTATTATACTGTAATATCACATCTAGAGGTACACTTACAATTCCTGGCTGCAGCAGCTTGGTTGCATGAATCAGCTACTATTGATGATCTTTACACACTTGAAGCATGTGAATCTGTGAGATGAGACTGTGGCATCAAACTCTGGTGACCTAAATCCCTTAATTATAATGTTGCAGCACTTCCCTGCTAATCATTAGAATAGAGTGTCACTACTTCATTTGAAGATAATTTTCTATTGGAGCTGGGGAAGCGGTTGTTTGGGAGACACGAGTGATGTATACTGCTGTGGGGTACCGAGTATCTGGACTTTTGCGGGAGCCTTCGAGTAAGGCTGTAGAATAGGGTGGGCCGAAAAAAAAAAATTTTTGTTTTTTGATTTGCTATACCGCGGAAAACTTGCCTCTAGGGTAGCTTAGTAAAATGCAAAAACTAATTAAATACATTTTTACATCTGGCAGTAGCGCATCACACTTGAATATTTAAAATTTATTGAAAAAGTGATGGTTTTCATTCATTTTTTAAAGCTATAAATGAAAAAGATAAAAAACTGCTACAGTGAAAAAGCTTTCAAAGAAAGACAATAAAACATGTTGGAATAAAAAAAAACCCAAATTACTTCATTTAAGGTAACCNAATGAAAAAGATAAAAAACTGCTACAGTGAAAAAGCTTTCAAAGAAAGACAATAAAACATGTTGGAATAAAAAAAAAACCCAAATTACTTCATTTAAGGTAGCGCAAAGCATTAAAAAAATCAGCGTCCCACAATGCACTGTGTGATGCGCATGCGTGTGCTTCGTGACAGCAGTTTCTGTCAGTTGTTTACTAGACTAGCGGTGTGTTGTTCCTGTGAGTTTTAATCGCGTTTCTTGAAGACTGATTCAATTAATTTGTAATTTTATTAATTAATTATATTAACCACTGTGTCATGGATGTTTCCTAGAAAATTACTCGCAGCGACTTTAACTGCCCGTTATTTGGCCACCCAAAGGAGTTAACTGTGAATAAACTTCCAACTTATGAAGACGTTCTCAAGTGTAGTTTCCATGAAAATTACAACTGTTAGCCTTGAAATCAAACAACAGGTCAGTTAATTTTTCTCACGTTTCGAATATTGTGGCACCACAAGTTAAATCTGTGTTTGATAAAGCTTCAATATCAACAACAACGCCTTACAGAATAGTTCCGTTAATAAATGCATACCATGACAGTTATCGTAATCTTATGAAGTCCTTTAAGCGTGACAAGGAAAAGGAAGAGTTCAAAAAGAAAGGGGAAGATTTAAAAAAAAAATTTTTGTTACTGTTTGATGTCTCTGCGTGTAAGTGCAAAATAACATTAGACTGCAATTGTGAAATTGTTACTAAGGTTTGTGAGTGTCCTGTTTCTATTATATGTAACTATGAAAAAGCAAAAAAGATACCCATCATTGAACTAAAATTCTTATACTTCCAAAGAATGCATGGCATAGGTAAAATTGGAAGTGTGGACGTAAAGGAAACAAAAAAAATTACCCAAAGACATGACAGGAAGTTGGTTGAACATAAAAGAACTCAGTCCACTATTGATTTATTATCACAGCCATCTTGCTCAAAACATGCAGATGCAGAAACTCTCCTGCCATCTGAAGACATTGAAGATGACAACGATGAAGATTTTGAAGAACTTAAGCCTAAAATTAAGTCGCCATGGCAGATGCGGATTAAATTGAAAAATACTGCGCTGACTAGTTACCGCTTTGAATTATCAGACTGAACAACAGCAGCTATCGCCTCAAGTGTGTTGCAAGATTTTGGCATCGTAACTGATGACCACACCCATGTTGTTGACAAAAATAAACTTAGAAGGTAAAAAATTGTTAACCGCTCAGAACTTCAAATGCAGAACAAGAACAAGCATAACTCACTTCAAGGACTATATTTTGATGGGAGGAAAGATAACACTCTAGTGATTGAAAAAGTTAACTCAAAGAAGTTTCGAAGAACCATAAAAGAGGAACATTACTCAATTTTACAAGAACCAGGTTCTGTGTACGTTTGTCATGTTTCACCCTCTTCTGGGTCTGCTCAAAACATTGCCAGTAGCATTCTTTCTTATTTGACTGAAGCTGGATTTTCACTTCATGAACTGGACATAATTGGATGTGATGGCACCGTTACTAATACGGGGTGGAAAACCGGTGTTACTCGCACAATTGAAGAACACATTAAAAGACCACTACAGTGGGGGGGTGTGCCTCTTACATTTCAATGAACTGCCATTCCGGCATTTATTTCAAACTTTAGATGGTGAAACGACTGGGCCAAAATCATTTAGTGGTCTGATTGGCACACAGCTCAGTAAATGTGAGAAACTCCCAGTGGTAAATTTTGATAGTGTTGAGTGTGAGATTCCAGAAATTGACTGGCAAATTTTAAGTTCTGCTATAAAATCAGGCAGCTTTCCTGAAGATTTATCTGATCGTGAGGCTGGCACACTTTCCCACTCAAGGTGGTTAACAATGGCGAACAGAGTTCTCCATTTGTATTTAAGTATTGAAAACCCAACAGACAAACACAAGATCTTAGTTTCTTTTCTCCTAAAGTCATATATACCTGTATGTTTTCCTATCAAAAAAGTAAATACTTCACAAACGGACCAGAACATGTATTTGAAGTTATAAAATCGTCAAGATTCCTGCTCGAAAACTTGCTGAAAGTCATTGACCCAGTAATTGAGAGAAACACATTTTTTGCCCATCCAGAAAACTTGCTTTTGAGTATGATAGTAGATAAAAGGGATGATTTAAGAGAGTTAGGTTTCAGAAGAATTATAAAGGCCAGAAAGTTAGCTTCTAAAAGAAAGTCAATCAGGAGTTTTCAACCGCCCAAAATCAATTTCCTAGCTACAGGCACAGACCACATCGAAATGATTCACTGGAACAATACTACACTTTCACCACCACCTTTGCTGCGAAGAGTCACCGATCAAGAGATTTGGTCTAAGGTCCAATCGGATGGAACAGCGGCTGAGTGGAACTTTGACCAATTCCCATGTCACACCCGAGCAATAGAACGATGCATGAAGCTGGTAAGCGAGGCGTCACAAAAAGTCGTCGGCTCCAATTCCAGAGATGGTTTTATAAGAACTACACTTCTCTCAAGATCTTCAATGCCTAGTTTTTCAAGCAAATCTTATTTCAAATTATTAAAAGAAATTAACGACAAGTAAAGAACTATATTTCATTACAAACTGAAATTTTACACAATCAGGAAAATGATTTTTGTTTCAATGGAAATTTGTCAATTTAAAAAAATGTTTTTTTTAAACGTAATACGCTACTAATAAATTGTCAATTGTATTATTTTTTTCATGTATTTATCATTCCTATACTTTGTTCTACTAAAATATGTCTATAGCTTCTTGTTATAGAAGTTATTTGATTTATTTCCATTTATTAGAAAAATGATAAAAATTGTATATTTTCTCAAATTTGAGGACTGCCTGACGTAAAAATTTATTAATTTTGTTTTCTAATTTTACTAAGCTACCCTAGAGGCAAGTTTTCCTTGGTATAGCAAATCAAAAAACAAAAAAAAAAAAAATTTCGGTCCACCCTACTGTAGAAGGGAGGTGGCAATTGTTACAAGTCAATTGCGTTTTTTTTAAATCCTGTGTGTGCATATATGACAATTAAGTGCATAAGAAGGTTTCTACCTTCTCAACTACTCCATCCTAACTTACTGCTTTACCAACTGCAAATGCTTAACTTCCAAACTGGTCTTGTCTGCCACAGATATCAATGTCTACTTTAAAACAAACTGGGCTTACTTAAGTGGGTGGGTGACATGACTTCCTCTGTCACCAAGTGAAAAAGTGTGAGTGGAGTGAGGTGAAGTGGCGAAAGAGTAGGGAGTGGGGTGAGGCAGGTTTAAATGGCAAAGTGGTAGAATGAGCATAGTGGATTGAAATGGCAAAGAGGTGGAGTGAGCACAGTGGGTTGAAAATGCAGTGGTGATGGAATCAGTGGTATGGAGTGAGTGGAGTGGGGTGGAGTGAAGTGAGTTGAGTAGGGTGAAATGAGTGATTGGAGTGAAGTGAAAAAAGTGATGAGTGGGATGAAGTAACTAGAGAGTGGGCTGGAATGAATCAAGAGTGGGTGAGTAGAATCTATGGATTATTATGGCAAATGATCGAAACAAGTTTCTAGCAAGAGAAATATATTTTATCTGGTGTATGGAAAATGAACAGACAAAACTGCTCATTCCCTGTCCTGTAAAAATCGTTATCAAACATAGTACTAGAATGGTAGGATCATTCATATTAAACAACAAAAAAGTGTAATTACAAGAATTGATATGCCAACTGGGAAAGACAGTGAACTATGTTTCTAAAAACGTATATACACACTGAAATATTGGTGCTGTAATAGGAAGCATACCTTCAGATACAAAGAGTCTATTGTTGTTTTATTATGATTATTATTATTAAAGCACCTATCTGGAGTAGTACCCCATAGAAGCACTGTACTGTATTTTAGTTAAGGTTGCAATTAGGCCGCTAGAGAACCAAAAATATATAAAGGGACAGAAATTCATGTCCTCACAATGTAGCACTTGTCGACAGGCATACACACGCAAAGAAAGATGACACATATTCCACGCGGTTGCGTGATTGTGGCCCTGGATAAGCCAGTTTCATCAGGGGGTGAGTTGTAGGACACTGTAGTACGGTGGAAGGGCTGTTAGTAGTAAACCTAGCGGCCGGGTGGCAAACCAGGGTGGGGCGGGAAAACTGAAAAATTACCAGTATAGCTGATTAGTGTGGTTAGGAGCTGTGATTATCTTATGTTGAGCCCTGGTGGCTACCTGGATTTTATAATAAATTGGTGGGAATTAGCCCACCAATTTATGACAAAATCCTAAACATAAGATAATCACAGCTCCTAACCACACTAACCAGCTATACACGCAATTTTTCAGTTTTCCCGTCCCATCCTGGTTTGCCACCCAGCCGCTAGGTTTACTACTAACAGCCCTTCCACCGTACTGCAGTGTCCTACAACTCACCGTCTGATGAAACTGGCTTAGCCAGCATCACGATCACGCAACCTCATGGAAAATGTGTCGTCCTTCTTTGTGTGTGTATGCCTGTCCGACAAGTACTACACTGTGAATACTTGAATTACTGGCCTTCTACATATTTTTGTAGTGTATTTTACTGAGAGCAATTCACAAACCAAGCAAACAAGCTTGCAGTACTCTGCAGAGTAGAAAAATGGGTCACTTAAAGCAGACCACACTGTGTTTATGTAGTTATAAGCAGGGAATGGTTTTCAAAAGTTGCAAAATGTGTGAGGTAAGACCACCTACTGGTACAATGGGACACCTGAACGGGAGAAAGGTAGGGTCATCATGAAAATGGAACAATCGAGGAGGATGCCAAGTATACAGGCCTTAGCTTAAACTGCATGGAAATAGTTAAAGGGCCTGTAAAAGTGGTAGGTAATGACCAGGATGTATGCAAACGCAGGAAAAGGAGCAAGCATATCCATCATGGATGCCAAGGTAGGCTAAATCACATGTAAAATACAAAGGCTGTAGCTAAAATGGTCTAGGAGGAATGAAGAATTAAATTAAAGAAAGGATGTAGGTAAGAATGGGGTGACGGAAGAATTACTGTATTTACTTGATTCTAAGCCACACATTTTTTCTGAAAATATTTTTGAAAAACAAAAGTGCAGCTTAGAATCAACTACTCTAAATATTTTGGTTCAAAAAATATTTTTAGAGCAACTGTATTATTTGTCTGAATAATTATTTTTAGTTGTTACGACTGTGCCATTCGTAGTATACTACCGATATATCTAAATTAATAAAAATATTCATTTTCCAATTTTTTATATAAAGTAGATAAGTTCTAATTTTTGAAGCTCTGGAATAAAATGATTCAAGGAAGGTGTACCTAATATGGGAAATTGGTCATACTAGTTATTTGTTCTACAGACGATACAGATCATGAAATTAGGTTTTTCAAAATAATTTAGCTAACAAAATACATTGCATACGTGCTCCGTAATGTAAAAAACATGCTCCAGAAAACAACAAAAATGTCATGGTAGCATATCAGGCGGATGTGTTTTTGTGGGAACAGGATCTAGAGCGTTGGTGACGTACTGTATCGTTACCTGTAATTAACAGTGCAACTATCTAGCAGGAAACCTAGCAACCACACGTGGAGTAACAGCACAGCAACCTAGTAACAGGCATAGCAAGTTCACATTGGAGGAAAAGCGCAGCTATTTAGCGAATCACGCAGCAACCACAAGCTGGCGAAACAGCATGGCTCTCTTAGGATTTCATATTACTTGAAAACAGTTTGCATAATATCTTTAAATTAAAGCAATTCGTAAATGGCATAGCTCAAAAATTCAATTACAGTTGCGATATTCTTCGAAAATGCAGTCTATACTGTAAAATAAAAAGTGGTCATTTACAATGGGATTCAGTTTTCAATACAAAAATTATGGGCAAGATTAGCATTTCAAAGGATCATGCATGCATGCATGCATTGGCCATGCTGTTACGTTGAACAATGGTATTAAAACACACTGCGTCATTTTTAGAGACACAAATATGTATGCATTATTTTGTTACTTTAAAACAAATGTGATTATTTTTGCAGAATATAATTTAAATACAGTAACTGGGAAGCTATTTGAAATTGATGAATCTAACTAAGTGCTGCTGGAGAGAAGGTCACAACGTAATTATTAGCTTCCAAAAGCACAATAATCTCTTTTGGCAGAGTGAAATACAATTGTTACAACGGAAAGCCATTTATATTAAAGGTAAAATTTAACTTCCTATACAAATTAAATTTCCTACTCAAGTGGTGGTTCAACCTGGGGCTTCGTATGTATACCAATAATNACAAATGTGATTATTTTTGCAGAATATAATTTAAATACAGTAACTGGGAAGCTATTTGAAATTGATGAATCTAACTATAGTGCTGCTGGAGAGAAGGTCACAACGTAATTATTAGCTTCCAAAAGCACAATAATCTGTTTTGGAAGAGTGAAATACAATTGTTACAACGGAAAACCATTTATATTAAAGATAAAATTTAACTTCCTATACAAATTAAATTTCCTACTCAAGTGGTGGTTCAACCTGGGGCTTCGTATGTATACCAATAATTTTTTTCCCAGGATTTTTCCCAAAAATCTATGTGCAGATTATAATCGAGTAGATACGGTAATATGTAGTAGTAATAAGTAATAAAAATTTATTACAGCAGGTTGGGGAAAGTGCATGTAAAATATCATTTACAAAGCTGTAACTTTTTTCAATACATTTAATAACAAAAAAAAAAAATCTAATCCAAAATAATTTATTTAAAAAGAGAGCGAGATAATTGGGAGGACAGCTTCTGTATCAAATTTGAAAGCGGTACGTCAAAAACAATCAACGTATCAGCAAAATTAGCCAAACTGCAGTAGCTACTTCACATACAGAAAAGTTGTCAATTTATTTAGCAGAGTCAACATCCATCATAGCAGCTTGGATTAGGTGAATACAAAATTTCAGCCGCCTGTAACTAGAATGGTTGTAGGTTGTACACTTGTACAGTCCCACACAATTAGTCGAAAATGTGTCGTACAAGAGGAAAGTGAATTTGACATTTCAGCCCCATTACAGATATGTAATCCAGTTTAACACCCCTGTCAGTCCCACCCAGGATATGAAAAGTTGTCCAAAATATGAGGATTTAAAATGTTGGCCACCTCAGATGAAGAAAGGTTACCATGTTTTAAATCCATGCTAAGTCCTGTCACTAGCTGAAAAACTGCCAAAGATAATTCAACCAGATTTTTTAGTCACTTCAGTTGAAGAAATGTTTTCTAGTTGTATATCCCCATGCACATTTCTTACCTTCATCAAGCTGAGGATGTTGAGGAATGGCANAATTAGTCGAAAATGTGTCGTACAAGAGGAAAGTGAATTTGACATTTCAGCCCCATTACAGATATGTAATCCAGTTTTACACCCCTGTCAGTCCCACCCAGGATATGAAAAGTTGTCCAAAATATGAGGATTTAAAATGTTGGCCACCTCAGATGAAGAAAGGTTACCATGTTTTAAATCCATGCTAAGTCCTGTCACTAGCTGAAAAACTGCCAAAGATAATTCAACAAGATTTTTTAGTCACTTCAGTTGAAGAAATGTTTTCTAGTTGTATATCCTCATGCACATTTCTTACCTTCATCAAGCTGAGGATGTTGAGGAATGGCAGTGGCTTCAACTGGTACTTGCATTGTAGTTCCTTGCACGGGCACCACACATTTAGCAGTCTCTTCCGTCACAGATGCTACCCCGCCCAGCCATGGGAGGCTGGCTGTGCCAGCAGCAAGGTTGCCAAGCTGACTGGCGAGAGGCACCGACTCTCTGACCACTGTCGCCTGACCATAGTCGACACCTGGTGTCAACTGCACCGTCTTTGCACCCATGACTTGTGGCTTGGCTTCCAACTTTCCAGTACTTTCCCTGGATGCACCCAGCTGATCGCTCGTTCTTGGTGGGGCAGGATCGAGCTTGGTGGAAGACACAGTTGTCGCCGAGCTGCCATCGGTAGCATGCTCCTGAGCTACGGCTTGGGAAGGGGAAGAAAACAACCCCAGTGGATCCGCGATGCTAGACACGTGCCTTAATCCAGATCTGCGCGGTTCCCTGGCAGTCGAAACAGAAGGTGCATAGCTGCCGAATGACACTGCATTTCCCGCTTCAGGAACATCTTTGGCATCCAACTTCTTGTCTGGAGGATTCAAGTTACCCACAACTTTTTCTGTAGTAGCACCAGACACACTTCCTCCAAACAGATCATCCATTAATGACTTTGGTTTCAAAGTCCCTGTCCCAACTTTACCTGAACTTGAATCCAGCACTTTGGATGGTTTCCTATCACTGAAACCCATTTTCCCTAGTAAATCATTATCCTCTATCTTTGCACCAAGTCCAGTCTTCTTTGGGGAAATATGAGCCTTGGTGCTAATGTTTACTTTGCTCTGAGGAATTTCTGGTTGGCCAACATTCACTGCAGGAGTCTTCACAGGACTTTTAATACCAAGCCAGTCCGAGGAACGTGCACTCGAGAGTCGACTGTCCTTGCCTTCATCTTTACGAGTAGGAGAGAACACAGCAGGAACCTCTTTCTCAGCATCATCGCTCCCCAGACCGAACAGATCTGATATAACCCTTAATTTGTCTCTCTTAGCCGCACCTACTCTGGGTACATCCACACCAACAGCAGTTCGAGAAACACCCGACAAATCAGGTTTCACTGGAGACATCACATTCTTTTTGTTTGTTTCTTTTTTTGAGCCAGACGAATCTTCATCCGATAGCAAATCTGCTAATGGATCAGCTTCATTAAAGCCTGAAATCCAAATGCAAATACATTATTAACACAAAATCATATTAATTGTTAAATTCACATATACATACACAACCAGCATCTTAACAGAAGAAAATATAGGGAAGAGAATATTAATGCGTCTTAGTATACAGGGACCTGCCAGCGCCATGGGGAGACTCAAAATGAGGTCCTATGATGGAGCAGTGACAGAGTGCAGTAGCGAAGGAAATCGAAGCTTCCCAACACCACCTGCCAGCCAATGGCAATGTCTGCCATGTTTCCCACAGGCAAGAAGCTGTAAAGTCCTTAGGTATTGAATCTGGATTGCCAAGGCACGAAGCCTGGGAGCTAGGTAGGGTAAGTACACCTGCAGATGAGTAAGAAGAATGACAACAACTAGAAAAGTTCTAAATGGGGTAACAAGAGAATGTACAGCATCTACAAACCAGCAGAATTCCAAGATATTTTAACAAACCATATATCAAAGAAGGAAACCCCTGTGGCAAAGACAAACATGGCACTATTCTCAAGCCACAAGGTACTGTATGCAAGTGTGTGTAAGGGTCTCTTCTTCCTCTCTCCCAGTTAGCCAGAATGCATGAAACTGTAAGTGGTTTCATTAATACGTAATTATATTACTGTTACAGTAAACAAAACTGTAATGTTGACTGATGAAAATTGAATGAAAAACAATACGGCTTCAGTAGATTTAATCATTGTCACAACAATGTTGGACGACCACACCAGAAAGTTGATGAACTGCATGAAAACCATTAATATCTATGTTGTTGATGCACAGACAACAGTAAACTGTAGAAAATCCGAAAAAAGTATCAGTCTGCTAACGCATTAATAATGACTACAAATACAAATACATTCCTTATATATTGTAAATCAGGAGCACAGCAAATTCCAAGCAAATATAACATAAGCAATATTTCAGAACTGCCAAGATAATACATTCTAAAAAATGTTATGCGAGTACATTTAAAGTTTTAGTCTTCAGTTATATACAAAAAAATTTAAAATCTGCTCCATTCTAAGCAAAGATTCACTGCTTCACTGGTAGTCTGCTATTTTTGAGTGTTTTGGGAGAACACTAAAATATTTCTTGCTTTCATTACAAATTTCAGTGGTGACTTCAATGTCACTTCATTCAAATTTTGAAAATGTCAACACAATAAAGAGTTATTACTTATAAACTTACTAGCACCTTCTGAAGTTATGTTCACAGTTATCATATGGTACTAGAGCAGGCACAATATTTTGAGTTTATTATTCTTGAATTGAGTTCACATGTACCTGCCTGGAGCAATCTATTCCAGATTTCCTCGTCTAAATTTTGTAATCCACTCAGACTTGAGGCAGAAGTAAACATTTTAGTTTTTATTTGCTCTCTGTCTGGAAAAACACGGATATTTTGTTCTGCTTCATGGGAAAGCATTTTCACCTCAAACAACTGAGAACTTCAAGTTTGACAGAAACTATAGCTTAAAACTGTTTTACAGTACATCAAGTAATATAAGTTTCTTCCAAAAAATAGCTGTCTCAGTTTGCAAAAGCTTTTAGAAGGCCAGATCAGTAGCGACATTTTACTGACTCAGTCATGCATTGATTCATCAACCATATTAAAACTGGGAAACATCAGGTGCCAGAAATGTTTTGTGATGAAACAATCATCTTATATAAGACCAGTCTCACTGAAATGTGTAGGTGCATTATGCAAAATAAAACAGGTTGCTATTGTAAGGACCAAAAACCATGAAAAAAAACTTTTCCCCCTTTAAAAAGGTTATCAAGGATTTATGTAGTCACCCAAACTTTATTTTATGAATGTAATAGTAATTTATTGGAATATTTTTTATATTCACACCCTTAAATTATGTTAGTTAAGGTTGCAAGTAGGCTGCTAGGCTACCAAAAATATATAAAGGACAGGAATTTAAGCACTCACAGTGTGGTACTTGTCGACAGACGCACACACACACAAAGGCCGACACATTTTATATGTGGTTGCGCGGTCGCAACGTTTCACTGGCTAGGCAAGTTTCATCAGGCTGCGAGTTGTAGGACACTGCAGTATGGTGGAAGGGCACTGTTGATAGTAAGCCTAGCAGCCAGGCGGAAAAATAGGGTGCANGGGCACTGTTGATAGTAAGCCTAGCAGCCAGGCGGAAAAATTGAAAATTTGGTGATGTAGTTGATGAGTGTGGTTTGGAGCTGTGATTATCTTATGTTGAGGCCTGGCGGTAACCATAAACTAGGAGTATACTCCGGAACTCGCCACCTTACCCCCAATCGCCCCGAAGGACATTAACCAACAGCTGGATAAGTAGGAATTTCAGCAGTTGCAAAACATCCTAATCAGCCATACCCAAGCTTTTGGCAATGCGGGCCCGCTACGTCAGAAACGCAATATTCAACATAGTAGAATGGACCATTCCACTCCTTACTGACACAGGCATGTATTGCACATTTGTACCTGAATGTGCAGGTTTCACAGCTGAATAGAAGTAAATGAGTCCTAAAATACGCTTATTTAATAAATTTGAAAATACATGGATAAAAAAATGTTTGCTTATGACTTTTCTAGTGAGGGTATTCTTAAATTGTAATTTCAAAACTGAACTTTTCTTTGAATGTGGTTCAACAAAAACAACTGATGAGAGAGAGCCAAGATTAGTCCTCCGTAGTAGCCTCTTCTTCCCCACCAATTAATTGTTTGTTAGATTCACCGCTCAAACATATTATACTCTGAGATTACAGTCCATTCACTGTTACTTCCAACATTTCTGAAGCTCTGCTGAAGTTCCACTTTCAGGATATTCCTCCACCTCATGCAAGTAAAGCTTATACAAGTCTAGAAAATTACACCAAAGAGAAAACGCACATGTGTGCNATATTCCTCCACCTCATGCAAGTAAAGCTTATACAAGTCTAGAAAATTACACCAAAGAGAAAACGCACATGTGTGCACACTTAGTTTAATAATATTTGGCATGGGAACTATTTCTTACGAGGCATTACCCATACACCTAGAACACTATATGAAGACTGCAAGGGGAGGAAACAGAGAAGAAAAAAAATTCCCTGAGAAACAGTGAAGTGGAAAGAGTAGTGATTAGAGAAAGCAAATCAAATGGTACTTAGCGGTAGTTCTGACAACATACTGCAAATAAATTATCCCCACAACTTACTGAGAATTTGACCTATAACAAGAGCAAAAGTCTGGGATGAAACCAAAACAAAATTCCAAAGTTTTATGCAAGTTGTGCATCAACAAATACACCACTGTTGTTTCCATTAATTTTATAATGATGATAATTAAGTCAACCACAATATGTACCGCACTCATCAGGTTTACGCAGGCTACTATCCACGTACAAACAATTCTACCCATTTGAACATTAAAAACCTTATAGTAATGCTAGCTGCTCTCAAAGCTGAGAGGAGTGCGGCAGGTGTAGCCACACACGGCCTCGCGCCTAGGTAGGTCTTGCGCTTAAAAAAAAAACATTTATTTTAATTTATAAAAAGTATTTAAATATTTAGAATTAGTCTGGTTGTGAGTTATATATTGCACGATAAAACTTGTATGTTTAAATGTGTTTACTTATAAAACACAAAATGTTTTATCAATAAAATAGGCGCAAGGTGTGAGCGCTGAAGAGCAGAGCATATTGTTTGAAAGGTGATTGTTTTGTGGGAAGGTGGTATCAACTAGTTTGGAAGGGAAGGGCCTTGCAAAAATTCTTGCATCTGGCCTCGCTTTTGCTAGGGATGGTGCCGACTTGAAGCACGATTTATGTTTTACACCAAGTACAAATCCAAACATGACAAAAACTCTGTAGTCTTCAAGTTGAACATTCAGCAAGTCAGCTACATGGGGTTCATACAATGACACTGTAACATTAACACAAAACACAAGTAGAATATTGTAATGACGCAGTATTTTTAATTTTCAGGACACGTGTTTCAATTTTGTTTGTTTTTCTTAAGCTTTGCTAAGCTTCGTAATATTTTTATCGGGTTTGAAGTTTAAAGCTGTAGTGGCTTGTTTCCAGTGATAGTTTGTTTATCCGGCAGACGTGTGGTATTTAACGCTTATCGGGCGGACGTTTGCTGTTACGTTTTGAACGTCGTAGTTTTCAGTTTTTGTTAAGCGTCAGCATTATTTAGCTTTTTTCAGAATGCGTCAATAAGTTTTGTTGTACGAGAATATAGTTGATCTTTATGTTGACGGCACAGTCTTAGTTACGATAACGTGTTGAGAGCGTGCGTGGCNNNNACACGTGTGCCTGTCGCCCTTCAAGTCTCACGTCAGTTCGTCACTTCAGGTCGAGCAGTGCCTCAGGTCAGTCTCCACTCAAGCATACTCGCCTAGGCCGTGTCGGGCAGGACGATAACTCCCACATCGGCAACTAGACTTTATTTTATTTCTCCGCCGGTGTGGGAGGTCGACGCATTTCATATTTCCTGCGATGCAAGTTTTGAGACATGAATAATCTGCAAACGACGGTGGCGCTGTTTCAGCACTTGTATGGTTATATGTGAATGTTCGTACTCTGCATATTAGGAACTTCGTATGTGAACTGTGTTACTAAAGAATAAGTAAAAGTATATAAAAACTACTCTGGAACTGAAACTTATTTCTTAATTAATCGGCGTCAATTTTACTGAGTCTCGTGTTCCACCTTTGAGCTAGCCGTGGCAACGTAACATCGGCTGTAACTGCAGGCCGAACGTTACAATATATGCTATGTTACCATAAGAAATCTCTACTTCCAGCATCGTAAAATTATTAATTTTTTGGAAATTTTGCATATTGCACATTGTAAACTTGTATTTCATACTGTGACCTATTATTTTGGATTTAAAAGGGTAATATTTAGAACCACACAAAACAGTAGCAGGAAGGTAAACTTATAGTCTTCTACTACAAAAATTAAAAATATATTGCTATCTGGAAAAGCTTATTACTAGTAAAACTTTAACAAAAACTACTATTTTCACAACTGTAGAAAACAAACAACAAAGATGCCTCTGTGGACTTACATTATCATTGACAGTAAGATGAACTGCATTGGCTACTTCTTTGAATAATCACACAAGCTGTTAATTACATTGTATTCACCTATTATAAATAATTCTGAAGTACATTCACGGACCACTGTAAACATATTACTCTTATCAAAACATTCAATCAGAACTACAGTAAAAAGAATACATCATTATTTTTTTAAAATATTATCTTACCTTTGCTAGTCATGCTGACTGGGGCAACTTTGTTAGGCGAGTCAAAAGACACACGAGACTTGGAACGCTTTTCACTGCTGTTGCCGACAGCCTGTGTAGACAAATTTCAAAAACAATTACCGAGGACGTTGCCACAGTTCCTGAACAGTAATTAAACTCCATGGAAACCACAGTATAACTAAGAAAATATTATTTTCTAGCTCTCGCAAAAAAAAAAAACAACACATGCACACACTCTATATCTTTCTATATATATCTACATATCTCTATATCCATCTATATATCTATCTATCTATCCATCCATATATATATCTATATCTCTCTATATATATAATCTCTCTATCTATCTACATCTCTCTCTGTCTCTATCTTTCTCTCTCTATCTATATATATATCTATATCTATATATATACATCTATATATCACTCTCTATCTCTATACATCTCTATTTTTCTCTAGCTATCGCTATTCATATATATATATATATCTTGCTATCAATCTATATTGCTATATATGTATATATATATTTCTCTATATATATCTCTTTATCTCTCTGTATATCTATATCTATCTCTATATATTTCTCTATACATCTCTCTATACATATCTATATATATATATATATATATATATATCTATCTCTGTATATCTATCTCTATATATATCTCTCTCTATATATCTATCTGTATATATATCTATATCTCTCTATTTATATATATATGTATATATCCCTCTCCCTCTCCCCCTCCCTCTATCACTATATATATACATATGCACACACACACATGCATTCATTGGAAGACCAAATACGGTACTAAAACTTGTAAATGCCTCCAACAGCTACCTTTGTTTTAAATAAACAACATGTATAGTAATTTACAAGGAAATAAATGATTGTCACTCCAACTTTGAAAGTAACTCAACATGCAGAAAACATTATCATGCAAATTATACATGATATTAAAGTTAAAAACAAATCAAAATGACAGGTTTTTACCTGAATGCCCNATTATACATGATATTAAAGTTAAAAACAAATCAAAATGACAGGTTTTTACCTGAATGCCCTGTTTTATCAAAATTTTTGTGCTGTTTACGTCCGCCTTCCACTTCCGTGTATATACACATTGATATTCATTAATATTGAAAGACAAACACAGTACTTGCACATATAATATGGTGGCCACACACACAGATTTCTGTATTCGACCTTTCCAGGACTTGCAGAATATACACAAATTAATTTTTTGGTTATACATTATAGTTTTTACATTATTATGTAAATATATTTGTTCTAGTTTTCACCAGATAAATGAGTGTGTTGCTTTTTTTCCTTATTATTTCTATAATTTTTAATGGTAAAATTATGCAAGATATTAATAATAACAGTATGCACTTGACATGGCGAGCTGCTACATATGTAATATGTACTGTTTCATTCTAGCTAGTACAAAATTCAATAAATTATTTNACTTGACATGGCGAGCTGCTACATATGTAATATGTACTGTTTCATTCTAGCTAGTACAAAATTCAATAAATTATTTATTTTCTCATACCTCTAAATGTTTGTATAGTTTTCATGCTATCTGTTCCTTCACAAGAAACCATAACAGAACCTAACTTGTGATATGAAAATTAACATTTATTACCTTTATTTTCATAGCGTACCCTAACAAAACTGATCAGACATAATTGCAAACAAGTTCATGTTCATGATTAATATGATAATAACATTGCCA
Organism: Clitarchus hookeri; assembly: GCA_002778355.1. NCBI lineage: Eukaryota > Metazoa > Arthropoda > Insecta > Phasmatodea > Phasmatidae > Clitarchus > Clitarchus hookeri. Next base: position 403,046 of record NQII01000542.1, on the reverse strand, counting down.
TTTTTAATTTTGAGGACTACCCATTGTTATTAAATTATTAGGTTAACTTTTACTTGCCTTATTTCCAGGGCTGGATGGATCCAGACAGCTAAGTATCAACAGTACCGGTATCAGTACCATCAGTAAAATACTTTCTGGATACTTTGTGCATATACTACAATATTTATTTTCCATTTATCAACATTATCATGTTTCTTAGGCTCACTATTTTTACTATTGATGCCACTATACCAATTTTTCCTGGCACCATTTACAATTCCATTCAGTTTACTTGATAATAATGAATTCAAAACACATGCTAAAAATATATAAAAGGACAGGAATTCAAGTACTTACAGTGTAGTACTTGTCGACAGGCACACACACACAAAGAATGATTTTCACGCAGTTGCGCAATCGCGACATTTCACTGGCTAGGCCAGCTTCATCAGATGGTGAGTTGTAGGACACTGCAGTATGGTGGAAAGGCGCTGTTGGTAGTAAACCTAGCAGCAAGGTGGCGAACTAGGGTGCGGCGGAAAAATTGAAAATTTGCAGGTATAGCTTAAGAGAGTGGTTTGGAGCTGTGATTATCTAATGTTGAGGCCTGGCAGCTGCCTGGATTGTGTTTATTATTTTTTATATTTTTTAATAATTTGAATGTTACTTCTGTATGAACAAAATTTTCCACTGGTCCATTAAAACATGTAATTCAAAATGATACCATCTGATAAGATGTGCTGCAGTATAACTTGTCCATTAAAAAAATTAAGTAACTTGGAATGGTAACCTACATTGATCATAGCATTTGTTTACACATTTTGTTTTCTTCGTAGATAGAACAGCTGTAGCGGAAGGATACATTGTCGCTGCACTACATTTCTAGAATTGTCAAAATTTAGTGCATTATACGAAATTATATATACACACACACATGTGCGTGCACTCACTACCAGGCCCGCTGGCGCTACCCAGGAGTCCCTTAACATACATCCTGCAGATGCTGCCGCAGTTTATCCATATGAATGACAGCCAGGTGGGATGGCCAAGCCGTCCCAAATTTGGGCTCTAATTATGATAAACAAATGGGAGGAGAAGAGTCCCTACAAGGGATTATACTTTGCCCGCACTGAGTAAGTAGTGTCCCGTCGATGAAGAACGGCGTGCACTCACTCTCGCCTCTTTCCCTGAAACAGTGTCAAAATGTTTCCTTGACCTCAGCGTCTNACTTGACATGGCGAGCTGCTACATATGTAATATGTACTGTTTCATTCTAGCTAGTACAAAATTCAATAAATTATTTCTTTTCTAATACTTCTAAATGTTTGTATAGTTTTCATGCCATCTGTTCCTTCACAAGAAACCATAACAGAACCTAACTTGTGATATGAAAATTAACATTTATTACCTTCTTTTTGGGGCATCGTAAGAAAATATTATTTTCATAGCGTACCATAACAAAACTGATCCGACATAATTGCAAACAAGTTCATGTTCATGATTAATATGATAATAACACTGCCATTTTTAATTTTGAGGACTACCCATTGTTATTAAATTACTAGGTTAACTTTTACTTGCCTTATTTCCAGGGCTTGATGGATCCATAGAGCTAAGTATCAACAGTACCGGTATCAGTACCATCAGTAAAATACTTTCTGGATACTTTGTGCATATACTACAATATTTATTTTCCATTTATCAACATTATCATGTTTCTTAGGCTCACTATTTTTACTATTGATGCCACTATACCAATTTTTCCTGGCACCATTTACAATTCCATTCAGTTTACTTGATAATAATGAATTCAAAACACATGCTAAAAATATATAAAAGGACAGGAATTCAAGTACTCACAGTGTAGTACTTGTCGACAGGCGCACACACACACAAAGAATGATTTTCACGCAGTTGCGCAATCGCGAAATTTCACTGGCTAGGCCAGCTTCATCAGATGGTGAGTTGTAGGACACTGCAGTATGGTGGAAAGGCGCTGTTGGTAGTAAACCTAGCAGCCAGGTGGCGAACTAGGGTGCGGAGAGTGATTTGGAGCTGTGATTATCTAATGTTGAGGCCTGGCAGCTGCCTGGATTGTGTTTATTATTTTTTATAGGTTTAAATAATTTGAATGTTACTTCCGTTTGAACAAAATTTTCCACTGGTCCATTAAAACATGTAATTCAAAATGATACCATCTGATAAGATGTGCTGCAGTATAACTTGTCCATTAAAAAAATTAAGTAACTTGGAATGGTAACCTACATTGATCATAGCATTTGTTTACACATTTTGTTTTCTTCGTAGATAGAACAGCTGTAGCGGAAGGATACATTGTCGCTGCACTACATTTCTAGAATTGTCAAAATTTAGTGAATTATACTAAATTATATATACATACACATACACACACACATGTGCGTGCACTCACTACCAGGCCCGCTGGCGCTACCCAGGAGTCCCTTAACATACATCCTGCAGATGCTGCCGCAGTTTATCCATATGAATGACAGCCAGGTGGGATGGCCAAGCCGTCCCAAATTTGGGCTCTAATTATGATAAACAAATGGGAGGAGAAGAGTCCCTACAAGGGATTATACTTCGCCCGCACTGAGCAAGTAGTGTCCCGTCAATGAAGAACGGCGTGCACTCACTCTCGCCTCTTTCCCTGAAACAGTGTCAAAATGTTTCCTTGACCTCAGCGTCTCNATGAAGAACGGCGTGCACTCACTCTCGCCTCTTTCCCTGAAACAGTGTCAAAATGTTTCCTTGACCTCAGCGTCTCACGCAGCTAGAGGATTAACTGCATTTGGCTGCAACTACAACTGGGAAGAAGGAAGAACTCTTCCTACCGCCCTTCTGGCCCTCCGCAGGTAGCGCGCAAGTACCATAGTCCATTACACATGCGTAGGAATCTCTACCTTCTTCTGAGAGCAATAAGTGTGTATTGAAAGTTATGCAAGTATTCTCAGCAATTTTCAATTTTATTCACCACTGAAATAAATGCCGACCAATATGCCAGCTCCAGCCGCACGCCAGCCGTCCTCGGACGGGGTCCAGAGATTCGCCTACCGCAGCGAGCCAACGGTCAGCTACAGCGCCAGTCTACAGGTGGTAAGCCAGCATCCACTGCCAACTACGCGACCTTAGATACCTACGTAACTTGCCACCGCACGACCAGGCCGACCCTGTACACCAGCTCCCTAAGATCCAGGGCGAATCTACAGTAATCAGCCCGTAAGGCCACCCAAGGTTCTCGGCCTGAACNTACACCAGCTCCCTAAGATCCAGGGCGAATCTACAGTAATCAGCCCGTAAGGCCACCCAAGGTTCTCGGCCTGAACCCGCTCGAAAACTCCCCTGTAGACTGGGTGACGTGCCAATCATCCCGGCCGTCACACATCAATATAAAGACAATAATGATTCAGGAGTAGAAGCCGAGGAAGTAATAAATTTAATTAATCCTAAAGTACGACTAGAATTACTAATAAAACTATCTACATGGTAATGGAAAAATAATTTAGAATCTAGTATCACACCAAGACCACAAACAGAATCAACTCTGTTGATAACATGATTGTTAAACAAAAATTTATACACAATTGGATTAGTTTTCCTTGTAAATTAAACACAAACAATTGTCTCTAAGTTAAGTGACGTAACATTGCAGGTACACCATTTATACACAGCAGAGATGTCTTCTTGCAACTTAACACAGTCAGTCAAATCTGTAATATTTTAATAAATTTTCAGATCATCAGTATATAGAAGTGCTTGAGGATTCTTTACAACACTGATAATATAATNAAACAAAAATTTATACACAATTGGATTAGTTTTCCTTGTAAATTAAACACAAACAATTGTCTCTAAGTTAAGTGACATAACATTGCAGGTACACCATTTATACCCAGCAGAGATGTCTTCTTGCAACTTAACACAGTCAGTCAAATCTTTAATATTTTAATAAATTTTCAGATCATCAGTATATAGAAGTGCTTGAGGATTCTTTACAACACTGATAATATAATNTTAATATTTTAATAAATTTTCAGATCATCAGTATATAGAAGTGCTTGAGGATTCTTTACAACACTGATAATATAATTTATCAATATATTAAATAAAAGTGGTGATAATGTTCCACCCGATGGGACACCGGAATTTACATTAAAATTATATGAAAATGAAGTTTCTATTCTCACTGTAAACTTTCTTTTAGAAAAATAACTCTTAAAACAAACTGACCTAAGTATTATCTAAACCTATTGCTTGTAATTTTTTTTTATGACTGTGTGTTGACAAGAATCAAATGCTTTACATAAATCAAAATATATTGCATTCATCTGATTTCTAGATGTAACATCTCCATATAAATCATTGACAAATTTGAATAAGTTAGTAGAAGTTGTTTTACCTATTTGAATTCTATGCTTAATATTTGACATTAAGTTTTTTGCATAAAAGTTTATATGCCTGTGAATTACCTTCTCAAAAACCTTTGAGAAACAACATAATAACGATATTGGTGTATAATTATTCGCATCATGTTTATTAACTTTCTTAAAAATAGGAACCACAATTGCTTTTTTCCACAAGCTTGGATAGATACCACAGAATAGATTAAAATTAAAAATATGAATTAAAAGTCGAATGAATGTATTAGCTCACCCTTTGATTATAAAGTTAGGAATTTCATCAATCCCTGTAGCCCTACTATTTTTAAGTCTTTTTACAGCCCATAGAACCAAACCATAGGTAATTACCAGAGTTGGCAGATGCAAATTATTACCGTAACTACTGCATTGAGAATGAACACNAGAACCAAACCATAGGTAATTACCAGAGTTGGCAGATGCAAATTATTACCGTAACTACTGCATTGAGAATGAACACTGTCAGTTGACTAAACATACACCTCAGCGAAATGTTTCGCAAAAATATTGGCAAGAGATTCAGCATTTTGAACCATAGTATTGTTAGACAATAATGTTATTTTCTCTCTGTAGCCATTTTTCATCATTTTTACATATTTCCAAAAATTTGATGGGTTACTTTTAAATTTATCAATAATATTGACTTGCCATTTTTAATTATCTAGTTTAACTTTTTCTTTCGCAACTCTCCTATACTCAGAAGAATGAGAATAATTATAATCAGTATTGTTTCTTTTAAATAACTTAAATAGTTATTATTTCATTTTTAAAAATCTAATTAGATCTTTTGAAAACTATACTGGATATTTACTTTTTGAAATTTTTACCATAGGGATAAACTGGTTGATTATTATTTGAGAATTGCTAGCAAAGGTAATCTACCATTTGGTTGACATCATGCATATTATATAGAGGACTCCAATCGAAAGCACTAAAAGCTAAAAATAATGATAAGTAGTCTCTCTTTTTATAATTCCTATTATAATATGAATTGTTACTTTCTTTATCATTTTCAGAATCAACTTTGCAAGAACAGACTAAAGCAAGATAATACTCATCTTCCTCTTAAATAGGATCTTCAGACTTTTCAACATTATCTAAACAAAAATTAGACAATACCAAGTAATTCTGAATGTGGCTTAGTGAAATTAAACTGCTACAAATTGAGAAAATACATTTTTTCAATAAGAATCTGCTCTTTTGTTTATTATAATAATGAACAATATTTTGTGTGTGAAAATTACTACAAAAAATAACAGAAACATTAAAATCACAGACTAAAATTATTTGATGAGTATAACTAAACAATTTAGAATCTAGTAAATTAAAATAATCGTTAAAATCACTGAGAGTTAATTGAGGAGGAAGACAAATATTTCCGATTAAAATTATTTTCGCATTATTACTAGTAATTTCCACCCAAACAGACACAATGTTATCTTTCAGAAAATAAAATTTTTGTACCATATGAGGATATTTAAATGAATTGACTGGTGTAAGAACACCCCTTCCTCTGGCGACGTTAGAGATGGTAGGATCGCAATCTTTATAAAATATGTAGTAATTTTCTGGAAAATAGTGAGAATCAATACAATTATAATAACGCCGTATTAATAATGATAACAATGATGGGGAAAGTAAAATGTATAACCAAATCAAAAAAAAATTAGTGAGGCTAACGTACAACAGATAACAGAGGAAGGTATTAATCTAACCAAGTTTTGTTACAAACTTTTTAAGAGTTTTAACAAAAAATTATTTTTTGATCAAAAAACTGATTACTATTGTAATTTGAAGAAAGAAAGCAAGGGACAACTTAAAACACGACAATAGCACAAAGTCAACAGATACAAATATTTTTACAAAAGTAAATGCACATACACTAAATTCTCAAAAGTTGTTTTTTGTTCAGATTAGATTTGAAACAAGTTTCTATGCCAACATTCCAACTGAAACAAAAACTAGAATTTCAAGATTGAAAAAAAAAGTTGATGATTTGCACACAATTTTTTTAAGCACTGATAAAGATTTTAACTATGTATATTAATACAAGAATTTACATTCCAAATGGTTGGAAACCACATCACAGAGGGGGAAAAATTTATAACGAAATTCATGAACGTAATTTTTATCCAACCTTGTTACATTATTTACTTCCAACAAAAATTTTCTCAGAAGTTAATAATGTACTGTACCTTGTTTAAATATAATTAGTGTTTTAGATTAAAATTACAGTCACTTCCTGTTGAAATAATTAAAATCTGGAAGATTCTGAACATTTTTTTGGAATAATATAATTTAGTATTTATTAGAAAGAGAATTCTGCATAGACTATATTTAGACATTGCAATCTTAATTTACCTAAAACAAAATATTAAAAAATTAAATATCTCCAATAAAACAAAAGTCTTGGACCTACATACATAAAAAGCTTTTGCAAAGTAAAACCTACACAAGCAAATTCCTTGAAAATCCATGAGAAGCAAAGTCAATAAATAATGGAGGCAGTATTGATTGCTGTAGCAAGGTCAAGTTGCAGTGGAAATCAATAACTAAATGCAGCAACTTCACCTCAGGAATACCAACTGGGAAAGGTCCGTTACCTTTACCATAGATACCGTTTTAACATGAGAGGAACACTAATCTTGTATAAACATTCAACCCATACAATAGGGTTTCTATATATGAACATCCAACATTGAAAGAAGCAGTTTCAGTGTGTACTGAACGTAGTTATTACTAGTGTTTTCGGTCATCAGAGCATCCCATTTTGCATTTAACACTTTTCTCATGGGAAAATGTAAATTATTCTAGTGTTTTTTTTTTTTACTTTACTGTTCCTAGAAGCACAATCACAGATTAAGCAGCTTTTACATGGCACATGATACAGTATGCGAAAAACTTGTGCAAAATGCTGACTTTGCACTAAATTTCGTACATTTATTTCTTGTGCCAAGGTAGATCTTGTACAAAATCAGGAGCTAGAACATGTATTTTTTGTGCAAGTCACACTGAACAAGCAATTCTATTGGTTCTTCTAAGCTGATTTGTAACCAACTGTGTATCAACTAGAAAGAGAGAGGGGTAAATTGTGCATTTAAGCTATGCAAAAAGGAATATGGCAAATACAAATACTTCATATTTTAAAATACTGAATAGAGTTTTGTTAATATTTTAAGGGATGGAGGAAGCGACTTCACATTAATTATTATCCACAAATTGCATACAAAACTAAATTTTCAGGAACTATAACATTAATATTGTGGCTATTGACAGATTCACTGGCACCATCAATTGCTCTGTTGTAAAATCTAATTTTGCCACATATTTTCTATGAGAACTGCATGTGAACACTTTCGTACGGAATGTCCTTCATATTTTCACATAAGAGTTTGATGCGAGGTCTCGTGCAAAATTTGTTTAGCATTGTGCAAAAGCAGCTTTGTAGCACAAATATTTTGGATGAAAATATCTAAGAAATGACAAGAACCCTTCGACACAGGTTCACGGCTACGTACCTTGAGAGCACTCTTCTTTGGAGACGACGTCAGTGCGACACAGGGCTGAGTCTTGCGAGACGAGGTGAACAGATCTGCATCCAGGTCATCCAAACCCTACAACAACGCAGCATCGACAGTTCACTGAAGCCAGCAGGCTGCCGAGCTTCAGTCCTCTGAACTCAAGCAACCAGCATGTATCAAAAACTGTAGGCACAGTTCTGACCTGAGTCACTCCATTAGAGATCTCGTGTGTCCACCACATGACTATGGGGCAGGCTCCATTTCACTATAATTTTAATGTTACAATACTAATAATCTTTTATAAATTTTCCCTGGCTGACACACTGGTAAAATTACTGGGGTTTCTCCGTACACTGTTGCTCATTTTCTGTGGATGATCTTTTCAAATCGTAAACTCATAAAAATTATCTACATTATTGAATCACAGATTCTTCTTTCTTGTATGAACGCAATGAAAACCACGAAAAGTAACAAAGTGTAGCCATTACACTAACGTAAATGTGCTGTGCCAGCTGCGTGTTGTAAAGAGAGCCACATGTGATTTAAGTGGCCGGCACCAACTTCGTTCAGATTCGTTTCTATCTTCGTTCAGATTCGTTTCTATCCAGGCTTCCACTTCAGTTACATCCTGCATGGACAGACAAATGTTATAGTAACACCACTCAACTCCCAAGAGCACACTGAAGGAGAGGTCTGCTGGAAAATCTGATATTTCATGTATGTGTGTGTCCTTTCCCTCCACATCTTCATCTCCACCCTCCCTACATACCATGGCCTCCCCCCCCCCCNTCTACCACCCCTTGAGATCTGCACACAGTGCAAAACTTGTAAAAGTCATCAAACCATTTCATAACAATAATTGGAGTTATTACCTTTATTTTGTAATTCCTGCCACGTTAAGAATTCACACATAAATTTTAAAACCAGGTGTTAACACTTGAAAATGGGCAACATGCCTAACATTCATAATGACTTAAATTATGCAGAGATGGATGACTATCACCAGCTCATGAAAGTTTTCAACAATTATGCTGCTCCAAAATTAAATTAAACTTATGAGTGATATGTTTTCAACTACTGCAACTAAAGGAAAGGTGAGGCCTTCAAACACTTCTTGACAGAAGCCAAAAAATTTATAAAAAAATTGTTATGGAGACCAGGAAGAGTATTCTCAGAGATGATATAGTCATTGGTATCGTGCTCTGCACAACNTGGGTGAACAACAAAATAACTCTTGCCAACAGAATACAAAATTATACTACACATCCATGTGCACTTTCTGCAAATTTTTTTTTTTACTTTCGTAATCTATGAACGTACCTCGACCTGTCTGGCCACCTCTGCTGAGTCAACGTCTAAGACTTGAGATTCATTGTCACTTTCAATTTCTGTAGCTAGAGCTCCATAGTAATTTGACATCCTCACGTCACTGCTTGGTAATCTCCCACCATCTCAGTTTTAGAACAGATGCAAACACCTGTTGATTACAATTAATACTACAATAATGCCATAAGCCATGCCAACCATACAAACAGCAAAAATAATAATGCACAATAATTGTGAATATTACTTCTAAAGCACACTAAAGAAGTTAAAACAGACAGGCTGAGGTAATATGGTGCATACATGCANGAATATTACTTCTAAAGCACACTAAAGAAGTTAAAACAGACAGGCTGAGGTAATATGGTGCGTTGTACACTTTCACCAACAAGAAGGTTGAGGCAACACACAATCGTTGAGACAAAGTAGTATCGTAGTTACAAGTACAATGGCCTTGAACACTGAAACTTCCGAGTGTAACCTTGAACACTTTGATCTAGAAGTCAACAAAGATCAGCCATCATAACTTAATTATTTTAACAAACAGCTAAAAATCACCTTGGTAGCAGCAGCAGCTTCATGAATGTAGCATATGATCGTACATGGATCCACTACCTTGACACAAAGATGCTGTTGAACGCCTAACGTTTCGGCCACTTGTGAGTACACATGTGGATGCTGATTGAGGTAGCGAATGGACAGTGGACACTTTGTACGTCTTATGGAAATCCTGCCCATGTAACAAAGTGTTGTGGACCGCTAGTTCGGCTCTTATGTTCGTACTATACAGTGGTGTGTATTAATGTGTTCTGTCATTGCATGATGTATCACTTGCAGAACTTTACAATGCATACATTACTGTCTTCATAATGCACTATTGAGCCCCACACACGCTCATATGCTAGATTCATGGCACTGCCGAGACCAAATAATCGGCCATATTTTCGTATCAGTTTTCACTTCTCTACACAACCACACTGTTACAATCCACTATTATTTTTACTTTGTGTATATATATTAAAATTTTACATATTTCATACAAACAAATTCCAAAATGCTTGTGTTGGATATTGGAAACATTTCTGCTTTGAGACTCTGTGATGTCATTTTAAGCAAATAAAAAAATATTCCACAGTTTTTTTGTATAGCTACATACCAAAATCATTCTTTTTTTTTTTGGAAGACACAATAAAACAAACTTTTTAGATATGAGATACTTTACAATAAATATATTAATTTAGCTATGTATTAACAAAGAAGAAAATGTTTGCATTTTTTAAATGACAGAATACAAGGAAATGTTTGCAGTTTTACATTTTTGACTACACTTTAATTTTCTTAAAATAACTTTCAGTATGTACATTTTGAACATGAATTAAAATAATACTTTTATCTCCCACAATTTTTGTATATAGTTTTGTTTTATTTCCTAAAAAACATAAAAATTGTAATTATAATAAAAGATTATGCNTGAACATGAATTAAAATAATACTTTTATCTCCCACAATTTTTGTATATAGTTTTGTTTTATTTCCTAAAAAACATAATAATTGTAATTATAATAAAAGATTATGCAAAAAAAAATTCCTAGTTTTCTTTATTTGTTTTAAACTATATAAAAAGATTATCTGCAAGTTATATAGCATTTGAAACAAATATACTGTAAAATCATAAATATTGTGCTGTCCAATGCTTTTAATGTTCCAAGTAAAACAGTTTTAAACAGCAAGATTTATTTCAAAACACCCTATATAAATTAAAGATGTGGTAATTTCCCTTCTTTCTTCACCCACCTTATTGCTGTACGACTTGTGAGATTGAATGTCGCATACTGGTTTCTTCAACTCGCTGAGAGAGGTGGCATAGTGGTAACATGCTGGGCTGACATTCAAGAGGACCCTGGTCAGATTCCCGTCCAACTAGCCTGATTTTGGTTTGCCATAGTTTTCCAGAATTACTCTAAGAGAATGCCAGGATACAGGCTTTGGCTGACTCCTTCCTAGATCTTGCTGTCCAAGTTATGAGATCATTCCATAATAACACGCGTGAAGCTACACATTAATTAAAATTGCTCAAACCCAAGAATAGATGCTTGCACCCACCTATACATGACAGCACAAAGCCGACAGTCTATTGGTTATGTTCAACATTTGCCCTCCCAAGCAAAAAGGTTGTGTTAGAATATATAAGCAGGACCCCACTCCAATCCTGACAAAAAAACAATAGCAGAATAGTTTAATGTTAAATACAAGTCAATAAAAGAATAAATAAAATCCCAGCAGGAAACACTACGCACTAGAAAATTCCAGTTTAATTGCGAAACAAGGACATCTGTGCTAATAATTTACAAATAATTGTAAAAATATTACTTTGGTGGGAGTACAAAATTTTTCTTTCTAAAAGCATAAATGACAAAGTATTAAAAATAAGAATGATACCACATCAGAGNGGTGGGAGTACAAAATTTTTCTTTCTAAAAGCATAAATGACAAAGTATTAAAAATAAGAATGATACCACATCAGAGACAATATAATTTTTTGAGATATGGTTTTTAACTTATAACTACGTTCTCCACAAATTCTGATATTTTGGAAACTGCGGTAAGACGGATACAAATTCACAAAACAGGANAGATATGGTTTTTAACTTATAACTACGTTCTCCACAAATTCTGATATTTTGGAAACTGCGGTAAGACGGATACAAATTCACAAAACAGGAAGACAGAATGTAAACATGACTAGTGCTGCTGCAGTTTGCCCACTGAAGATTCTCTAGTTTGAGAGAGATGCATCAGAAATATGCATGAAAACAGAAGCAATCAACAATTCAGTGAAATGTACAAAAAAAATTACCACACGTACTGCAACAAGTTGGGCGAGGAGGGAGCACCCACTTCAGGTGATACGTCTAATGGGCAGCAGATTGAAACTTTCACCAAGAAACAAAACAAGACGTTTCCCACGTGCAAAAATCTTGGTTGTTCCACCAGGAATCGAACCAGGTTCACTGTGGTGGGAACTGAAAAGAAAGGACTGACGGTGAGTGGCAGGGAAGTTGTTCTGTTGCTGTGACGTAGGTTGTATAATCAAGCACGAACAACTATATTTATTANACGGTGAGTGGCAGGGAAGTTGTTCTGTTGCTGTGACGTAGGTTGTATAATCAAGCACGAACAACTATATTTATTATCAATTATCATTTATAAGTGCCTACACAACAATCTGACCTTGAACAGTTCATATGATAAGAGCTCTCTACTGCAATGATATAGTTTTAAGTTTATTTAATTGTGTCAAGCGTTCTAATTTGTGTACAAAAACTATACAATCTTAATTTGCTATTTAAGGTTATTAGACTCAAACTATATATAATAATATTATATGGAAGGCAATTTATGCATAGACAAAGCAGGCACTTGCTTATGGTGGCAAACTTCTGGAGGTGACTGTGGCCAATTTCATTCANCAATTTATGCATAGACAAAGCAGGCACTTGCTTATGGTGGCAAACTTCTGGAGGTGACTGTGGCCAATTTCATTCAATTCCCCATCAATGAAAAAAACCTGAAACTTTTTCTTTTCTTGCGAAAATAAAACAAGAAGTTACTGATATAACTAATGAGCCCACATACCTCAACATGAGTGCAATTAAGTTTTAAATAATTTCTTAAAATTTGAGTTGGTAGGAAGGACTTATCTCGTTGAAACAATNGCAATTTATGCATAGACAAAGCAGGCACTTGCTTATGGTGGCAAACTTCTGGAGGTGACTGTGGCCAATTTCATTCACTTCCCCATCAATGAAAAAAACCTGAAACTTTTTCTTTTCTTGCGAAAATAAAACAAGAAGTTATTGATATAACTAATGAGCCTACTTTCCTCAACATGAGTGCAATTAAGTTTTAAATAATTTCTTAAAATTTGAGTTGGTAGGTAGGACTTATCACGTTGAAACAATATCATTAGAGNGGTAGGAAGGACTTATCTCGTTGAAACAATATGAAACCAGAAACATATGCAACAGTAGTGAGGCAATTTCAAATTTACAAGTGCCTTATCTGGGATTCAAACCCAGAAAATCTCGTACCATAAGCTAGTGTGCAATCAACCGCATTACGGAGGTCGGATTCGAGCATCAACTTTTAATTTTATCAGTCTAATGTTTTGAATGATACAATTTACAAACCTTAAATATTTACAGATGCGTCATTTTGAAAATAAGTGATTGAGCCACTTAAAACATGTAGGTTTAAATGGCCTCCGTAGCACTGTTTGCGAGAAGAATTTGGTGGAAGTCTGTTGGTTGGTCCTCGAGATATGGTATAAAACATTCATATTTTTTTAATGTGACAAACTTCATAAATGGAAGACAAAAAAATTACGTATTAGCACATTTGGTGATTGTATACTGCCAGTATACAAAGTTAAGCTAAAATCGATTACAAAGTTTCATAGATATAGCACACTAAGCTAAAAATATTTTATATCAACTATTCTGAAACTAAATGTATGTTACACTTAAATATATATATAATTATATGGCATACCACAGCACAACTTCTTAGCCAAATTTGGTAAGAAAGGGTTGATTGTTTCCAGAGATATAACATAAAAACTTAATTTATATTATGGGGCTAACTTACAAAATGGCAGAGAAATGAGGCTCTACATAGACAAACTTGATGTTTGTAATAGAAACTGCCAGCATACAAAGTTAGATTGAAATTTGTGTGGTTAATAAAAGACACTGAGCTAAAATATTTATATAGCCACCATTTTTAAAATAAATGCCTGACCTACTTAAAACATATCAGTTTACACCACCTGTTGCAGTGCAAACTGTTTGCAAAATTTAGTAGGAATCTGTCAGCTGTTTCCCAAGATATTTCATAAAAACATTATATTTTCATGTGGCATATCTTACAAAATGGCGGACGAAAGATGATCTGTGTGGAAGTATTTGATAGTTAGAATATAAATTGCCTCAGTATTATTTGTTTACCAAATTTGGTAAGAATCAGTCCGTTATTTCTTGAGATATGACAAAAAAAATGTATCTAATCATATGGTGCTATCTTACAAAATGGCGGACAAAATAAACTTTGTGTAGATGCAGTTGATAGTTGTAATATTTACTAACAAATATAAAATGGAATTGATTACATGGTCTCAATGATATAGCATTCTAAACAAATATAGCTATATGTCCATCATTTTGAAAATAAGTGCCTGACATGCTCAACACATATTTGTTCATACCCACTGATGCAGTAATATTTGTTTGCCAAATTTGGCAGCATTATGTCGATTTCCCAAGATATTACATGAAAACTTCATTATTCATGTAGTGCTATCTTACAAAATGGCAGATAAAAATATTTTTTTCTTATAATGATGCTTGTAATAGATACTGTCAGCATATAAAATTTGGTTAAAGTGTGTGGTAGTTATATTGAAAAAAACTAAAATATTTGTATGGTCACCATTATGAAAATAGGACCCTCATCAATTTTAAATGCATACATTTACATGGCATACAAAAGAATTACTTACATGCCAAATGTGGCGAGAATTGATTGAATATTTTTCAAGATTAACGTACAAGATTTATTTTTTCATGTGGTGCTATCTTCCAAAATGGCTGGCCAATAACAATATTTACCTCTGAATTCAATACTTACACCTTGCACTGTCAGCATACAAAATTTGGTTTAAATCAGTTTAATGGTTTCAGAGATTTCACATAGCACCCTAAATATTAAAATGGCAGCAATTTTGAAAGTAAGTGCTCATAGCTGTCAAAAACTCTGTTCATGCGTTCAAAAATTGATTGAGGAGGGGGGGGGGGACGGACAGACAGATACAGACAGGAAAGTCATCTCATAAACCTTTCTTTCCTTCGGAAAGAGGGCTAAAAATGTAGGATATGGAGTATTTGTCACAAGGGTTCTTGCCTACATTTAAATTTATCTTTTAAGTTATAAATTAATGAAAAACAAAATGATTTAAAGACAATTTTTTTTTTTTTTTTTTTTTTTGCTTGTGCACTAACTGAACATTTATTAAAAACCAAGGATTTTCAGCAACTTTCAGGATCCAAATTTCTTAACGAAAACTTAAGTTGTAATTTTTCCATTTTGGTATACTGAATATTCACACAACCACAACCCTAATGATTTGGTTAAGCAAGAAATTTGTTAATCTGGTTTTGGTTAAACGAGACCTTACTGCACCAAGACTTAACAATCCTTGTTTGCGCTAGATTCGCCTAAAAACTTGTGAGAATATTTACCACTCCATTGCCTGCTTGTACCATGACTACAATCATGGACACACGTATCCGCACAGAGAAATAAATATTAGTGTCCGGTAACAACTAGTCTAAAAAGAAAGAGGATCTACCGCATATTGTGGCACATATTTAAAGAAAACTCATGTCACTAATCATTTATAATTCCGTAGTCCATCAGAAACAAAATTATTACGCTAACAAAGAAGATTTTAAAAATTTTGTAATTCATTCTATAAAACGCTGTTAAACATTTCAATTGACACCAGCTAATAATTCTTTATGTTTTATGCTAACAACTTGTATGTATTATTTTTAAAGGCTTATGAGATAACTTTCCTCCTTCTCCACCACCCTCCCCCCTTTCCCGCTCACTCGACTCGCCCACCCCCTCCCTGTGTGTGTCCTCTTTCAATTTTTGAATGCGTGGACCGAATTTTACCAAACTTGGTACACATATAGTACCTAGTAAGGATACCTGACTTTTATAGTTTTAGACAATATCCGGCACTTACTTTCAAAATGGTATCAATTAAAAAATTTGAGGATACACGTCATATCTCAGGAACCATTCAAAATATTTTAACCAAATTTTGTATACCGGCAGAGCATCATATAAGCATTAAATTTTGAGAAGAATATTTTTGTTAGCCTGCCATTTTGGAAAATAGCACCATATAAAGAAATAAAAATTTTTCATTATATTTTTTACAATATTAAACCAATCTCACCAATTTGGCAGGTAAATAAATCTATAATAGACAAAGTAAATGTAAGTGATTGAACTTGATTAGGTACTTTCTTTCAACATGATAGCGCTACATATTATTTACGTTTAATTGGTGTATCTGCCACACCATATAAACAATTTCAACCAAATTTTGTATACTGAAAGTATATGTAAGAAGTATCATATATACAAACAGATAACCACTTTTGTCGGCCATTTTGGAAGATGGCACCATACCAATAAATAAAGTTATGGTTATATCTCAGTAAAAAATTTACAGATTCTACCAAATTTGGCAAAAAGTAGCAATGCAGCAGATGATGTAAAATTGCATGTTTTAAATACTTCAGACATTTATTTTCAAAATGGCAGACATTTAGTTATCTTAGCTTTGAATGCTATATCATGGAAACCATGTAATCATTCCCAACTTATCATTATATGCTGGCAGTAGATATTACAACTAACAACTGTATCTACACCAAAAATCTTTAGCCCGCCATTTTGTAAGATAGTGCCATGCAAATAAATAAAGTTTTTGTCATATTTTGGGAACCAATTGAAAGATTCCTACCAAATTTGGCAAACAAATAGTACTGCAGCTGGTGGTGTAAACTGGTATGTTTTAAGTAGCTCAGGCACTTATTTTCAAAATGATGGCTATATAAATATTCTAACTCAGTATATTTTATCAACAAAACAAATTCCAACTTAAGTTTGTAAGCTGGCAGTGTCTATTACAACCATCAAATATGTCTATGCAGAGCCTCATTTCTGTGCCAATTTGTATGATAGCCCCACCAATAAAAAACTAAGTTTTTATCTCATGTCTTTGGAAACAATCAACCCATTCTTACAAAATTTAGTGAAGATGTACTGTGGTAGGCCATATTGATATATGTATTTAAGTTTGACTCACATTTTCAGAATGGCAGCAACAAAATCATTTTAGTTTTGTGTGCTATCTACGAAGTTATGTAATCTATTTTAACTTAACTTTGTATGTTGGCAGTATACAATCATTGATTGTGCTACTACATAACTTTTTGTCCTCCTTTTGTGATAATCACCATATGAAAATTATGGAGGTTTTATATCGTATCTCGAGGACCAGTCAACCGATTCCCACCAAGCGTTACACTGGATCATTTAAACTAATTTTTACCAAATTGTGCACACTATAAATGCTACAGAAGTACATGTAAACTTCCATGATTTAAATGGGTCAGACAACAATGTTCAAAATTACATCATCATAAATAATTTAGGTAAGTTTGCCACATGTATTAAACAATTTAAGATAATTGAACCAAATTTTGTAGGTGGGCATTATACATTAGAATCATCGTATATAGCACCTCTTTTATTTTGTAAATTTTCTACAATAACATCAAATAAGATAATAAATTTTGTTATGGCCTATCTCAGGGGCCAAACAACACATTTCCACCAAATTCTTCACACTAGTAGCGCTACGGTAGGCCATGTAAACTTACATGTTTTAAGTGGCCCGGTCACTTTTTTTCAAAATGAAAGCCTTCTAAATATTTTAGGTTAGTAAACCCTATAATTTGAAACATTAGATGATGAAATCCGAAGTTGATGTTTCGAATCCGAACTCCATAATGCAGTGCATTGCATGCTAGCGGATTGTACTAGGTTTCCTGGTTCACATTCTGGATAAGGCATGTGTGTATTTGTAATTGTATCACTAATGTTGCATACGTTTCTGGTTTAATTTCAACGATGAGTCAAGTCTTACCTACCAACTCAGCTTTTAAGAACTTATTTAATTATTAATTGCACCCATGTTGAGGGAAGTAGGCTTATTAGTTATATCAGCAACTTCTTGTTCTTATTTTTGCATTACAGAAACAGACATTGCCAACAGTTACAGCTAAATTTGCAAAAACTAAGCAATGAAAAAGGGTGCACTGGGAGACAATTATGACATTTAAGCCATCTGTAATTTGACTACCGTTTCACACAAATATAAAAATATGAATTAAAACAATTTAACCCAAGTACTTAAGAAAAAGTAAAAAAAAAAATAATAATAATAATTTTCTATTACTACTTGTGTAACTATACCCGACAAGACAAGTCCGAGGGCTGGTAGGGGGGGCTGGGACGATCCCCAGAGTCAAGGGTAAGCCCTGCCGTATGCGAACGACGGTTGGGTCTGCTACTCCAGGCATCTTTATCAGTGGTTCAAAGAGGTTGGCAGGGTTGGCTGTGGGATGGGCCTCAACAGCTGTCTAGCGGCCTGCACTCACTCTTAGGGGGTTAAACTGCTGAAGGCTGGTATAAGTTGGTTACTCGGAGGCTGGCCAGCTGCAAGGACAGCAGCTGTCCTATAGTCTCTCCATTGTATACCCCTTCTGCGGGTGAACGGCACAAATGGGAAGATGCCATGGTTCACCTCCGCAATGAAGAGGCAGGTGACTGTCTCCCTAGCTAAGGTGTACCCTGAGGTGGTTAAGTCACTCCTAGTCACTCCACCCGGCAAGTCTATATGCTGTGCATGGAGTAAGTTAACTGACTCGGGTGGCCTAATCGCTTCGTCATGTAGTCTTGCTAGTAGGAGGCTCTACCAGGTATCTCTCGGTACCCTGTCCGCAGTATGGGTGGCCTATCAATATGTGTGTCTTATTGAATTGATGCAGAGGCTATCCTCTGTTTTGGGGCTGTCCATGGTCCTACTCTAGATTTGGAAAGTTGGTCAATGCAGTGGTTCCCAGCCGCTCCCTTGAGTGGTGACAGACATCAGGATTGAAGAGATGTTCACAGTTCACCCTAGAATTGATACACAGAGGTTAGACTGCAACGTGTTTATTCCCGAGAGAATGAACACTGTGACCCATACTATTTCCTGCACTTGCCAATCTCATGGCAACCTACGGAAGTTAACTAAGGACAGGTGAAAGGCCTGTCAGAGCTAAAACCGCAATAAAATAACTGCATTAAACGAGGGTAAAGTTAAGTACTACATAAAAACAGAGGCATACTGTATAGTCCTGAAGGGATGCTGGGGTACTAATTGTGTAAAGGTGGTAACAGGAAACAGACATCAATGTCAAAGGGATACTCGTCAACTCTTTGGGGGCTGCAGTTGGTGAACAGCACTGCAGGGGTTCTGCGCTGGTCACTGGTGCTAGAAGGCGGCTATTCGCTGGTCGCTCATAAGCGATCGCTTCGTAGTTAGGGCTCGTCAAGAGGAGGGTGAGCAGAGACCTTCAGCACAACTTGTGCTGAAGTGAGCTGCTGAGATGAACTAGCATTCCTTGCATAAAACCTCAATTTTTCTCATGTGGTGGTGATCATAAATGGCTAACAAAAAGGTTACGTATTGAAATATTCTATGATTGTCATAGACACTGCCAGCGTATATAGTTCGGTTGAAATTATTTGGGGCATGTGGCATACTATGCACAATGATTTCCAAGGCTGTAATTTTGAAAATATATAACCAACCCCTCAAATTATACAAATTTAGATGGACTACAAAACTAAACCTTGTCACATGAATTTGGTTGGAATTATATAATTGTTTTACAAGATAGGACACAAAAGCTTAATTTTCCATGTGGTGCTAAATGGTGGAGAAAAGAGTTTATGTAAGAGCTAATTTGTGCCTGTATAGAAACGATCGATAATCAGCAATCATTTTGGACATTACTGTGCTGCTATCTTGCAAGCAACCATGAGCCATAGAACATGTAGCACGGTGGCTGCACAATGAATCACAAGTGCTGATTTTTGAATAAAGAAATGTTGTTCAGACTTTGGGAGTAACAGATATGACACAAAATATTATTTTTATAACTAATATATTAACATTTTACTATTACTTTCCGATATAAGGAGCTTAAAATATACTAACCACACAATTTCTGTACTATTAAATAAAAATTAGCCACTGATAAATTTTTAACTACAAACTCATATGTTTACCATATAGAAAATATAAAAAATAACCAATTAAAAAGGTTAAAATGTTGTTCTTTAAAGAGTACAATCTCGAAAAGTCAGTAACTTTTAGTAACTTTTGTTACCAATGTATAAAAAATCAGACACGAACTGTCTGATTACAAATAGGAGGCTACACAATGGTGATAAAACTCTAGCTTCTATTTAGCCAACAGTGAAGCCCAACTCCCAGCTGCAAACCTCCAGATGTAGCCAAAGGTGGTGAAACCCGCCCTTGGTGGTTTTCTAAGTATAGCATACTAAAGTAAAATGTTAACATGTCAGTTATTTTAAAAATAGTGTCCGACCCACTCAATACATTTCAATTTACATGGCCTGTCGTAGCGCTACCTGTTTGCAAAGTTCCGTAGGTATGTGTTGATTGTTTCCCCGATATGGCATAGAAAATGTTTTTCCATGTAGTGCTGTCTTCCAACAATGGCAGACCAAAAACACTATCCATCTCTAAATGGAATGCTTACATGATGCACTGTCAACATACAATTTTCAGATTAAATTGATTAAATGGTTTAAGATATGGCATACCACCATCAATTTTTAAAATGACTGCCATTCTGAAAGTAAGCAATCAGTGTGGTCAAAAATTACAGAAGTCAGTGTCCTTAATAAGTACCGTATATGTCTGCACCAAGTTTGGTGAAATTTGGTTCACGCATTCAAAACGTTTTTAGGGACATAGAGAGAGAGGAAAGTGCTCATAAGCCTTTCTTTCTTTGGGAAAGTAGGCTAAAAACAATTGATGAACACACTTTCACTCGATGAATGCACAAACTTCTGACAGCTTTTCATTGGGAGGTAGTGTGAGAAAGGAGGAGAAATGTGTAATAGCAGAAAGAAAGTATGAATGAGAATGACAGAGGAAATGAGTGAGTGTGGCAGTACGTGTGAGAGTGGGAGGTAGTGTGTGTGTGAAAAAGAGTGAGATAGAAGAGAGAATAAGAAGAGAGAACATTGCTACTTCATTAGGTGTTTAAACATTAACTTTCATAACATAGCATTTATTTTACACAGAAAAATTATAAAAGTAGAATGTGAGTACAGAAACTCATTTGTATTTTATAAATATGATTCATTTTACAATCACTAAATATTTAGTGCATACTCTCGAACAAAACATTTGCAAACACTTTTCTTTTAAACTGTACTAGTTAAGTTACGCACGAAGGCAGTGACCAACCAAGGATGCAGCTGTATTTTTGTCTTTCAGACTCTTATTATATATATATGTATATATCTTAAATATAGCCAACTTTAGATCTAAAAAAAGGACATTTAGCACAAAGAAACTAGATTAACACTAGGGTCAACAAATAAAAAAAAAGACAAGATTATTTATACTCAAGTGTTTAATAAATAATTACTGTACAATAACAATGAGTAAAATCTCTACATGTGTAACCAAAAATAAAATTCATTGGCTTCTCCGAGATCAAAGTTTGTCATCAATTAGTTTACACTCAACATAATAAACTGTATAATTTATAAAACAGTTTCTAAAGTGCTAAGTACTTACGGATGAGAGCTACACTTGACTTTGCATTAACAGAGCTGCAATACAACTTGAAATGCTCACACACGTAACTCACAAAAAATATTTTTTTACTCACTTCATAGGCACTTTCATGGCAAGACTCCAGTTTGGAATGAGAAATTTTTTTAACTACTGCAATGCCTTAAGTAACATTCCTCAATGTCTTGATTTCAGCAATTCATAGAACATAACGACCACACATAATATTTTGCACATGCAAGACATTTAGAAGTAGTGCACTCCTGAAGCTAAATCTAAATTGCAATTCTCCACACTAAAAAAAAAATATCAAATATATCATACATAACTTTTATCTTTAGAAAATAAATAAAAAATACTGTCTTTGGCTTATTGCAAAACCAATTCCTATGAACAAATTTGAAGCACCAAATAATGAGCAAATTCGAATTCAGATATTTTTTTACTAGTCAGTGCTATATACTTGTGAATACACTTGTGTCTAAAAACTAAACATGTTTTATGTTAACATTAAACCTGCTAAACCAGTTTCTATATAATTTTTACAAAGTTCAAAGCCATTCTACAAAATAAATGTTGCACACTTCAACTTATATTTTACAAAGTATCAACTTACAAAGTTTAGTATGTACATTTTATAGTTATTCATAATAGCAACTGGGTTGGCAACAGTGACAAACACACTCAGAATATTACACTGCAAATTGCAAAAGTTCTTAAGTAATGCACATAAAATAAAAATAATGTAACAATTTCAAAAGATGGTGAAAAACAGACAAGGCACCCTTTAAGACACTACGATGATATGATATACACTTTATTTGTTCCCATTCAAAATTATTTGAAAAAATTACCTGAAATGTGAAATGTTCAGAACAGTACGGTAGCTGCAGATACGAGGTCTACAGTACATCAAATACTTGTGAAATCAACCAGTGAAAAAATTCCTTCCCCCTAACTAAACACGCTTTAATGTTATCACTGATAGCTGCACTGGATAATTATGAAAAACTTTTCCAAGTCTTAGCGTCTTACAAAAATGGATAAAATGAAGTTAGAAAAATTTTCAAAGAAAATTCCTTACAGAAGAGGACAGAAACAGCAGGCAACAATGGCTTGAACAGGATGACAACCCACGAGGATGTACAAAGTGTGTACGAGAGGCAAACTGTCGGAGATCCGTGTTTCCCAACCTTTGTGAGACTGTGACCCGTTGCTTTTGCTTTTTATAAGTGAAAGGGCCTGACCCACTAAATTTACTTGTAAAAACCTTTCCAGTGTATTTCTTTTTTTATTTATACTCTCACAATAAATTAGATCTTGCATTCATAATATACGCCAAATTAATTTTTGGCAAGATAAACATAATTTTAAAAATACTGTTATTGTGGCATTTTATAACAACATACCATAATAAAAACACTTGAATGAAGGAAATAAGACTACCTTTCCGGACATGAATGTGAGCAAATATATGAATTACAAGTTCATCATTGGGTATATTTTCATTTCCAATTTTTTTTCATACATGAAGGCTAGGCGGTAACTTTATTTGCTGCATTAAGGAAGGAAACATTATATGCTACTTTACGTTCTCTTTCTAAAGCTTTTTTCCAAAAATTTGATACCAGGAAATCTATGTTCCTAGCTTAAACAGCTACAAATATTTTACCAGACGTCTTTTTTAGAAAAGAAAAATCTAAATCCAAAAAATTTGCCGGATAGTGTGGGAAAGAAAGTAAGGAAATGGAAGATTACCTAATTGCATATGATAAAGGCATAATACATAAATAGTTACAGCCCAGGGGAACCTCGCAGCCTGGTGTAACTAGTGGCAGGGCTTGGTACCGGGCTGCAGTCCGCATGTTGAGAAACACTGCAAAGATGACAGAATGAGATGAAGGACTGTGTAGTGAAGAGGGAAGAGGACTGGAGGGGCAGAGTGTAAGAGAGAAGTAGTGGAAGATAGCAAAAGAGAGATGCTGGTACTGCAAGGACACCGGCTTGTGACTGTGACCGTGAGTGTAAGCTGTTCCTCGTGGGAAGTCCCACTTCTCACCTGCTTAGCAAATCGTGTAGTGAGAGTACCACACAACGAAAATACTTGTGCTCGAGATCATAGAAATGTATACAAAAGACACGCAATGGGAGGAAGAGTGAAGAGTGGAGTGGAAAATGGAGGTTTGGACAGCCCTTAAAATTGACGTCTTGAGAGCCGATAAGGGTCAAACAAGGTGAGTATGGAACGGTATCGGAATGCCAGGGTGGGAGTAACAGGAAATCCCTAAAAAAAACCAGCCGAGCAGAGGCAGCCGCATTGTTCAGCACGATTCCCACGTGTGAAAATACGGGAGCAACCCCACTGGGAATCAAAACCTGGTTTGCCTTGGGGGGAGGAGAGTAGTCTGACCACTACACCACCACGGCCTCAATTGGAGGAAAAATTTGCTCAGCAAGTAACTACAACAGTTGAACAGTTTAACTACAATAATATTTTGTATACTTCTTTCTAATTTAACTTCAACACGTTTTCCGAAAATGTCTACTACACAACATACAAGTTCTACATGGGTTAGACATTGTTTGCGGCTAATTAAGCATTTTCAAAAGCCCTGCTCGAGATATAATTCCCTAATAATTTCGCACACTTCAACCAATTTAAAATTATCATTGCCACGGACGTCATCATTTCATTCGTGAGTCAACAAGAAAGTGCAAAACTGTTGGAACACAAATATTTGCTGACTGATATGTCAATTACTATATTATGTGCCTAAAACTAAAAGAAAATAAACCAAATAAATTCAGCACATACAAAATGAAACATTACGCTTTCGGAGGCACATATTTTTTTGTAGGGCTAATTACAGAAAATCTGAATCAAGCACACATAAGATACAGCAAGATTTCCATCAACAACATAGAAATTTGGTTTTCACCTTGAAAAGTAACATTTTCAGAGTGAATCATAGAATTAAATGGGGGAAAGACATTTTTGTTGCTTTGTCATCACAAATGTTATCATCCCAACTTGTAGGAACCCACAGTGATGGTAAGACATTTGGAATGAATTACTCCACCCACCACGTGTCCTCCTGTGTAGTACTGGCACACTAATGACAGGAACCACACAGAGGACTCACTTTTGTAATAATGAAACTTTACATTCTTGGATATGAATAGATGCCAACTGAATCACTGCACACACAAAGTCAAGGTGAATTGTCGCAACTTCCCTTTACAAGCTGGCCTACTCTATAAAACAAACAAAAATATTAATAAGACATCCATGTCCATTACAGCACGCCGCAGCCTCATCAACCCATCCTAGGCAAAGGGCCAACACTGTCTGCACGAGCAGCTGAACGTGGATCCCACCTGTGTTCTGGACATGCGAGCACTTCACCGCCACGCCACACTACTTAACACCTCTACTAATTTTTTAACCAGTTCACAAAAATAAACAAATTGCGACACAGTTTTACTTGTTAAGGGAAACCTTCCCTCGCCGTATTGGATTGTTGGCTTTTCTTGCTTGTTTATATTTTTTAAAGAAAATGTCAAAAGTACCCCTACGCCCGGCGAGCTATTGACCTTACACTGCAGTACAGACATAACTGAACTACGGACTCATAATTACGTCACAATATTAATTCTGCAAAAAACTGGCAAAATCAACATTGCAATATAAATGAAGGAGTTTTTAGTTCAGTCATTGTCTCTGTACTGGGTGCAAGGTCAATAGCTAGTCGGGTATAGGGGTACTTTTGACATTTTCTTTTTTAAAAAAATGTAAACAAGCTACAAAAACCAAGAATCCAATATAGCAGGGGAAGGTTGCCTTCAAAGTCTAAAAATTGCACTTACGAGCAAATACTAAAATAATTAAAATATAAATCCTACTAATTGTTTATAGGGACAAAGAGAGAAAGAAAGAAGAGATTTGGGCAGCTCTTCACATTGAGTTCTTGAGGGCCGATGAGGAAGAAGCGAGGTGAGTATGGAGTAGCGCTGGAATGAAAGGGGGTGGGAAATGAGAGATCCAGAGAAAACCCGCCGACCAGAAGTATCACCCAGCACGATTCCCACATGCATAAATCTGGGGGCGACCCTGCCAAGAATCGAACCCGGTTCGCCTAGGTGGGAGACGAGTAGTCTAACCACTACACCACCTGCGCCCTAATTGTTTATAAAAGGCACAGTGCATTTCAGTCAGACAAAATTCCTGCTTCCACTCGCATGAACCTTGGAATTTCAACACAATAATAGAAGCCAATTACAAAACTTAGTGTACGGAGGAGGGGAGGGGAGATGACAAGCAACATACATTTGTAAATACTTTCCTCCAAAACTGAAACCCTAGAGCAACCAAATGAAGCAGTTCTGTCACAATAATCCATGGCTGTTTTAAACCTTCAACTGCATCGGTAAATTTTATTAGTCTTCATTTTGTGACCCACATTAGTAAAATTATGACTGGATATGCATTTTGTGAGCTTTCCATATGAATGTAGACATGAAAAATATAACCTAAAAACTTCTCAATATACATTTCACAGCCCTATTTGGTTGTCGCTGATTACCTTGATATTTTACACATATACAACATATTTGATAATGTATCCAGTAACTTAATAACTTAACCTGTATTACTAACCTTACTGACACTAATTTTTACTTGTTTTTTATGATATTCTGCTATTTCTGTAACATACAGATCAGCATGGCCTTTTTGCTTACAAACTTTCAAGCGGTTGAATTATGTTCCGCTGGTTTTATCGAAACCACCAGCATACAACAGGTTGTAAACGGCAACACCTTGACAGCAAATAAAGTGTTGCCTAACGACCACACCAAGCACTGATACTTTGTGACAAAGCCGTACATTACGGACATTATACTATAACGATAACGTTAGGGTCTAGCAAGAGTGAAAATAAATTCCATTTCATTAAACTAGTTACTAACATCCAGTAAAATGTTAATTATTTCAACCAGCAGCCAAGGTTTCATAAATATATATTTTATAAGGATTTTAAGTGCTGATATAATTATTATTCTGAAAGTAGAACTGTTATACGACAGAAATGCACTTTAAAAAAATATAACTTATTGCACCTGAAAAATACCACAAATACAATTTCAAGGAATTCTAGGCTAACACACGCTTACAATTTAAAATGATGTTAGATGTAATTTTGCTGAGCTTTTATGTGGAGAAAAGCTACAGCTTTGACTAGAATATATTTGTAACAATTTTAGCACACTTGAAATCAACCCTTAAAAAACCTAGCCTCACATACTTAATGTCCACCTATTCCCAAATAGAAAAGGATTTTTACTTTGTTAAAACTTTAAAACTAACTTTCTTGGTCAAGAAAATAAAAGTATAATGGTAACTTATTACACACACACACACACACTTCAGCAAAAAACACAGTATCTGTACAAACACACAAATTTTTGAACCCCAAACATTTATTTTGTAACAATTTTCTTCAAGAGCTAAAATGTGATTGCATCAAACACAATGTTGACTCTCAATAATTTTAGTAAAAGAATTTTAAATTAATTTACAACTAATATGTACTTCTAGTATGCAGATACACGTTGAATTTCTGGACAAGATAAACTGTGGAATTTGGTAATACTGCAACAATCTGCAGAGGGAAAATGGGTATACACTTTCTCAACAGCTAGTATAGTAACGGTTTGGTATGTAGTGAAATTGTCAGTACATTAATTGAGGAATAAGAATTCAAAATGGTATTTTTGGTCCATGCTACAGCTTATTAATTTCCACATGGACACATTTCTGTAATTAGCTTACACCCTGACAGACTGCTAAGAGCAGGCTGATTGCAGGGTTCAAAAGTAAAAAATAAAGAGTAAAAATTATATTAATGAAGATGCTAAAAAGTGAAATAAATCATCCTACATATAATAGAACTGCCTATAATAACATGGAAAAAAAAAAACAATAAAGATTTTAGATAAAACTTCTTTAATTTACTAAATAAATGGGTAAAATCAATTCTGAAGTGGTGTTTAGGGTTGCTGTATATTACTTATTATTTCCGAGATGCACATGTTAAAATTCAGCACAACATATTTGTAATTAATTTTTTTTACATACCAGTACCACAGATATTTGGCAGCTGGCAAAAACTGTTCCGACACTTCTCTCTACATTTGAGCATGTTTGTGTGTTGTGAACAAGCAAGCATTAAAAGGTACTGTAACAAACTGTTTCAACTTTAATCACATTGGTAATTTACCGTAAGCAGTATCAACTTTTACATTATCATGACGTAGATACGAGGTACATTTCTTTATGTGGCTCCAGCCAATTGGTTAGATGCAAATCCGCGCTACTCTGTGAAGTGAGCACAGAGCGCCGCACCAATTTACCTGCATATAAAATGGGTGTGGCCTTCCACTTTAACCCATTCAGACCCAGCGCGCACAGTTGTGTACATTAAGCACGTGTAGGGTACTTTTTGGTCCGTACTGCACACTGCGAAGCTCAATGACCAATGATCCTACCTGTGGGTCAATGATTCGCAAACCATCTTAACTGGTTTAGGTCATAATTGGTTCGTATAACTGTAGCCGAACATATAGCCTACATTGCGTTGGCTGTGATGAGACAAGTGTTGTGTCTACTTAAGTACAGCACACATCATAAATTATCTTAATTGCAAAACCTGAGGCTGTAAATTAATGTGGGTCTGAAAGGGTTAAGAAGCAGATCTGCCTATTTCCTGAAGCTAGTGGCAGACTTCTTTATATTTTCATGGTTTTCTATATTTTTTGTAATTTTTTGCCCCACAACTTTCTTAATCTTCACAGCCCTCCTCAGAATAACATTTAGGATGTCAATCAAATACAAATATTTACCTATCTGGAAATGAATAGGCAACTTAAAAAGTAAAGCCCAAATGTTTTTGAAATTATTTTACACATTTCTAGAAAAGTCACTTAATTAGAACCTTGATACTTGTTTAGGCACTTGTTTACAAATGGTTATGAATACTGTATTTCAAGATGTTTAACCTGGTAGACACCAAAATAGTTAGGCCTACCTGCGCTTCAAAGGAATTTGAAATTTTTTTTCCAACATTTTTCCCAACTGTCACACATTTGATATTCTGTGATGATTAACATCCATTTGGCTGCAAGGTCTTTCAAAACACAATCTGTCACCCACAATGCAATGTTGCATAGATCTGCCAAACACCTCGTCACTCGCACCACTGTACATGAAGTTTTTGTGATTTAACAATATGTGATTTGTGAATTCTAAATGGAAATCCACTAGGTTTGATAACAATTCTACATACTTTGTAGTCATGTCTAAAAATAAAAAGTATTTAAGAAACACTTTGTGCCCAAATACAAATTCCAAGTTCATATTTCTACTCCAAGAATTTTTTTTTTTGGTGTGAAAATGGTTAAAAAGGGTGTTTTCAGAATCACTTTTAGCTTATGTATTTTTATGCAGAAACTTCAGAGTTATCTGCAGACATGCATGTTTATTAGCACGCCATAAAAATATAGGGTGACAGCTGAAAGTCACGTTCAAGCAAGCGAGAAGACTGCATGCCAGTTGAGCGCCTTGCGCGTAAAGGTGATGAGACAAGTGGTGAGCGAGAGTCAGCCTTAGAGCTGCACGTTTCAAAGCCTCAAACACGCAAAATAACTGCAGGCAGGAGGAACCCTTCAGCTTTGCTGCTCGGAAGTTCTCAGACTGCTGCGGGATGGAGAGATTTGGCAGGTTCCTAACATCGAGGTCTTGAGAGCCGATGAGGGTGAACCGAGGCGAGTATGGAGCAATGCCAGCATGCAAGGGCGGGGGAAATCACAGATTCCAGAGAAAACCAGTCAACCAGTGGCATTGTCTGGCACGATTCCCACGTGCAAAATCCAGATGACCCTGCCAATAATCAAACCCGTTTCCCCATGGTGGGAGGAGGCAAGTAGTCTGATCACTACACCACCGNCCAACCGATGTAGAATCAGTGATATTCTTTCAGCAAATGCACGGTTTTTGGTGCACTGGGCACCAGCCATGTTTGAGGTCACCAACAAGTGTGTCACTGGTCTCAACAATCGTGTGCACCGGCTTGGTGTTAGGAAGCTTTTGGGTCAAGAAGAGTCATTCTGGCATCGACCAAAGAGTGCAGAATAGGGAGTAGTGCTAGGTTTAACAAGGTGGGGGCCTCTGCCCTACCTAGTACTAGTTATAGCTGTATATAGGCAGAATGTGAAGTGCTAGGTTGGTGGTAAATCTGTTAGTCCCTTGGATGGAGGGCGATGCAAGGCTCAATGTCCGGACAGGCCAATGGGGTGTTGGCCGCTTCTCTGAGGAGACGAGGTGCATCGGGGAGCAGGAGAACTTTGGCATACATTGGAACAAGTACTTTGTCAAGTAGCTTTACGTTTATTTAAGGTTAGGTCCCTTTACTGTTAAGGAAAAATTATTGACTCGTATGTTTGTTTTAACAACACTCAAATTGAAAACTCAGCACGAACTTATCAATCCAGGCACTCAAGCATAATTTTTTTTTAAATCCAATTTTGAATATGTAAATTGTGTTTAATTCTCCAATAAACTGAAAGGAAAGGACATTTACAAATGTCCCACACCAGCAGGATGACTTAAAATCATTTTTAGACTTTCCATCAAACTTACTAGGAAACTCTTAAATCTAATCATTGGCTTAATTATGCCATTAGTTTTTTTTTTGTAATAATTTATTAGTCAAGTAGCTGGAATACATCAACTGTAATTATCATATGAATGCTGCTCCTACTGATTTATTTCAGTTTCAGTCTTGTAGGAACGTTACCCAGCTTGGTGTTCCAGGTATAGGCTATTGGATTCACATTTAATTGCTAACGGTGGGAAACACTTAAATGGCTTTGCAAAGGCAACTAATTTTACGACTTCCAAACGCACTGAGATAGCAAATTATTTTCTGTGCTAAGTGAGTCGCACAGTTTTTCTAAAAGAAACAAACATATTTTTCTCTCCCTCCTCATATTCCAGGTACGTACGTCACTAATGTGTGTGCGTGTCATTTAAGAAAACAATTACATTTGTTATTTAAGCATTGCCACCATCTTAAGTTCATCATAAAAAAATGATTCTAAGATGCTGTATAACACAGTGGAATTAGTAGGGTTGCCAACTGTCCCCTATGGAATTTCCCATTTCCTGAAGATGAAAGAAATATCCCGTACAGACATAGGACAGGACATCATTTATATACTGTATCTTGGAATTCTTCGAAAATTAACTGGATATTAAACAAATTGTCAATTTACTACTTCAATGATTACCTACAGGTATGTTGACGTTGTTGCTCTAACCCAATAGCAGAATATTTAGTAAGAATACGAAATGATGAAAAATTACTATCTGAAGCAACAAAATTGACTAAAAATGAATTTTATACATGCAGCTAATATTTTTCTGTCGTACAAGTTCGAATAAAATGCTGGATGATATACACTACTGATTTCTGTACATTACAGATAATATTGAAAACTGTTTTTAATAATAATTTTTCTTGGCCATTTCATTGGAATTAGATGTTCGTCGAGTTGTCGAAAATTTCCCTTACAGCAAAAAATCTGAAAAAGTTGGCCACCCTAGAAATTGGTGAACCATTCCATCCACCTACTTTAGAGTGAACTTCACCAAGAACTACTGCAAAACACATATTATCACAGTTCAATCACCAACTACACAACACAAACACCATCTTCAATGAATAGTTCACTCACAAATGCAACTAGTTTTTACTCATGCACACACACACACACAGTTCACAGACAACTTAAACAAAAATTACAAATTTTTTTTTAAAATAACAACCAATAACATTTATTTGCATCACCATATTCAGTTTTCATACAGTTTCCTACAATTTTAATTTAAGATAGGCCTGCAAAATTAAAATTTAACGAAAAGTGATCAAATCAAATGGCTTATATGCAAAATGTTTACTCTTGACTAATTTTTTAAGCAGTTGGCCACATCTTGTGTTGTGTTTTATTGTAGGTGATGACATAGATGGTCAACATAAGGCTGGATTCAAACCCATCCACTGCAGAGTCCCCAATACCAAGCCCTTTAGCTGCATGCCCGTTACTTGCTTATCCAGCTAATTACATCATCAGAGAAGACAATGGCTCAGGAAGGAGAATTTGATCTCTACCTAGGCATTAAAATCATGAAAAATAGCCAAAACTAGGAAAGGAAACATTTCAAACAAAGGTAATAAATATCAAACAAAGTGAACATTTCAAGATAATAAATTTTGTCACATGTTTCTAACATTTCACAAGTAAACATTATTTGCTATTTCATACATTACTATGAAGGTCAAGAATCTTAACATAATGACGAAGAGACCCATGTCTGTAGATTAAATAGATTAAAGATTCTGACTTGATGCAGTAAACAAACTACGTAGAGTTACGTGTTGCTGCTCTTCATCGCTTCCCTTGCAGTGACCTGTTCGCGAGAGCAAAGAAGTGTGTGAAGGTCATGCAAGCAACCCGAGAGAGCGCTGCGAAAAGCCCTTCGCCACACGTACTGCTGTGTGCGCCAACATAAGCATATCGCAACTCGTGCACTCCTGACCTCCAGTGGATTGAATTTCTGCAGTTAACTGAAAGAATGGCCTGGTTCATCGTCCCTGCCTCTCTCAGCTAGCCCCAAGATGTGGAAAATGTTCCAGATTGGGCCACCAAGAACATTTAAGCCATGACGGGCCTCAAAGCCGAGAGTTTTGAGAGATGGGAGTTCAGAGGATTGTGCAAAGTTATGTGACAGGTGTGCGAAGACGGCAAATACAAAGCCAGCAGAGCGTGGAGTGGTGTCAAGAGCGACCAGCGAGAGTGAAGTCTGCGGACTGCGGGCATCGGTAACTGTGAAGAGTGAGACTATAGAACTGGGTGAACGAGTGACAGACATTTGGAGTGATGGCAATAGACAGACTGACTATGTGTAAATTATGAGTGTGATGTAAGTGACCAACCATTTTAGAGACACTGTTAAGGACTTTAATTAGAATTGAGATAGACATTAAATATTTCACTCACTGAGAAGCAAAAAGAGTAATAGTAGTGGAGATAACTAGTTTAAAGTTGTAAATAAAAGTTGTGTGAATACATTAAAACTCAAATTTAGTTCTTTTATTTTTATTAAGACCTCCATCCCTCACAAACTAGGATACTCCCCTCTGGCGTCTTGTAACAGTACAATGCAACCATTATAAGAATCAAATTATCTAGCAAAATTCATAGGCGGTCATTGTAAACTGTAGTTCACACAAAAACTTAACATATTCCACACTTAATTATAAAATGTAAAAAATTTTGTTGCAAATGCTTGCTGCCAGATTGTTACCAATTTAGCTGCAAAGATGTGCTTATTTGACACATGGGCGTATCAACGGCAGTAGGTCATTACAGTTTCTTTATGGTCAGTTCCACATAATGATGCTATTGCATTGGTTCATTGAGTGACGATCACAATTAAATCAAATTGGATGGAAAATTTGTGATTGCACATTAAGAAAAAAAAAAATTCTAAAAAGTATCTATAGTTGATGGAAAACAAGTAACTTAGGATGACTTGCTGTCAGACCTGCTGCAAATTATTTAATGAATTTTCAATGCTCCAATTAATAGGTTCAATTCTGTGCCTTGTATAATGAACAATTTTTAAAAACATTGAATTCTAGTACTTTTGCAAATATAAAAGATTTCGGTTGGTCAAAACATTTCCAACTACGATTCTAAGGGGCTTGTATTTGGAAACTGCGAGCTACCACCTCTAAAACAAATTAAATGCAAACCATCACGAGATAGCCTTTCAACATATTCATACCATACGTAAAGAAGAGTAACTTAATTTTTTGTTACACTCATTTTCATGTAGTAATTACATCCCAAAGCAATACAGAAAGAAAATACCTCAAGAAGTACCTATTTTTCTCTTTAGCCTTTATATTTTTGTTACGGATAACTGTTTTGGTGTTAGTAAACAGTGGTGGCCACATGCGCAAGTCCAACATTTGGTGTAAGTTTTGTGGCACACGCGTGATTTTCAACTAATTTCTAAATTGCTGTTGTTTTCAAACTGCCTGTTTTATTTATATTAAAACTTGCTGCATGTGGTGACGTTAAGGCGAACCCACTTCTTGTTCCGCTTAGCCAAAGGTGACTGTAATTATATTTGATTTATAGCAAAAACATAAGCTAACAATTAAAGATAATTATAAACTTTAAAAACTCATGAAATATCTGTGTGATGCTGAAAATGATTTACAGAATAAATATTTT
Source organism: Clitarchus hookeri (assembly GCA_002778355.1). NCBI lineage: Eukaryota > Metazoa > Arthropoda > Insecta > Phasmatodea > Phasmatidae > Clitarchus > Clitarchus hookeri. Next base: position 368,904 of record NQII01000542.1, on the reverse strand, counting down.
ATAATGGCATGAAAGTGACACATTAACAGAAACTTCCAAAGTAAACCAGTCAACAAGGAAAAAATGTAGGTTAAATTCAAAGCAAAGTGTGGTTTTTAAAAGATAATTTTACTTCCTTTTCCCTTTACGGGTGATGTAAGCTGCAATATCACTTGCAGGTTGAAAGTAAGAAAACCAAGTATCTACTCACCACTGTTCTACTATAATCTTTCAAGTCACAATTGGAAAAGCTCACAAGTTAGTACAGTTTCTGCCACAAAATGTGCCCTGAAACAATCTGCATCAATGAATATACTTTCTTTTAGGCTTAATTTCGGTAATCTGTATCACTGATGAATGTTGTACATAAAGTAATTCTTTCCTTTCAGTTCATACAATTTTGTTTATGTACTATTTAATTAGGTAATTATCCAGTTATGGGGCTTTTCTGAACAAAGCATCCTAGACCAACAAAAGCAGCATTAATGGGTTCTGCACAGCTTACCTTGTTCATATTTAAGAGGACGTAATGTTAAAATATGTAGAATGTACTAAATAAAATAGTTAAAAGTACGAGCAGCCCGCCGCTTTTACGTCGGACGCCATACTAGGGTCATTAACATATGACCAATTTCGTAATATGTGCCCACCCAACCTAATAGAACTTACCCCAGGATGAGTGAATCACTATTTTACATTTTTTAACTAAGCTATGTTTTTTGGGTTTTAAACTAACCTAGGATAGTAGGGTTTTAAACAAACCTCGGATTAACACCCTACAATCCAAGGTTAGTTTAAAAATGTAAAATAGTGTTTGGCTCATTGTGGGGTTAGGTTCTGTTAGGTTAGATGGGCACATATTACGAAATTAGTCATACGTTAATGACCCTAGTATATTTGTGTTCTGCGTGATTAGTACAGTGGAAATATACCACTTTTGGGGGGGGGGGTTAACAGAAAAGCCCCTAAAATGGATAATTACCTTCTCCTGGACCTCTATGAAGCAGGTGGGAATTATGGGTTAATGATAGATGTGTGATGTAAAGGAACCTTACATTCATTCTTCGATCTATCCACAAACCACATACTTATCCTGGAACAGAGACTGCCAGGTTCACGCTTGCACACTTTGATCCAAACTCAACCCTAGTTGCCTAGGACCCAACAGGCTTCGTTCACAATCAACTTTGTGTACGTAACAGACTTCTACACAGATCATTTACAAAATGTGAGCTTTATGGTGAATATAATCATCATAGGTTCAACTAATTGCACACGACTAGAAATTAACTTGATTTTTAGTTCCGTAGTGATTTATTGGAAAATAATATAATTTAGACATATTTTTTGAAGGAAGNGAACAGAGACTGCCAGGTTCACGCTTGCACACTTTGATCCAAACTCAACCCTAGTTGCCTAGGACCCAACAGGCTTCTACACAGATCATTTACAAAATGTGAGCTTTATGGTGAATATAATCATCATAGGTTCAACTAATTGCACACGACTAGAAATTAACTTGATTTTTAGTTCCGTAGTGATTTATTGGAAAATAATATAATTTAGACATATTTTTTGAAGGAATAAATATAAATAAAACTCTAGTTTCTTTTTTAAAAAATTAGATATGTAAATAAATGTCAATTCTTATAATTTTTTCCTCCAATTTCACTGGCTGAAGGCTTTACTTACATGACACAAAATAAAGTACTGTCACTTCATACATGTTCACAAGTCAAGCACACTTCCCAAATGCACCAAGGCGAACCGGGTTCAATCCCCAGGAGAGTCACTCCCGGATTTTCACATGTGCAAATCCCGCCGGACGATGCTACTGGTAAGCGGGTTTTCTCTGGGATCTCCAGTCTTCCCCGCCTTTCATTCCGGCGCTGCTCCATACTCATCTCAATCACCCTCATCAGCTCTAAAGATCTCGCTGTTAAGAGCCGTCCAAATTTTGTTTTTGGAATCTGAATTTTACCCATGCAGCGTAAGTCGACGTTTGTTGTGATGCACACTTGAAATCAATAGTTCCAGGAAAACTAAATTCAAGGAAATTTGCTTCTAGCAAGCATTGACGGCCACGCTGACATACATAGCTGGTAAAAATGTATGGAGCAGGCAAATTGGTGTGTGGCCCTCCGCCTCTATATTTAACTAACACTGTATGTATTCTTTTTACTAGTATGTATGTTTAAAGGGCTTTTTGTATAGCATGATGTATGTTATACATATAACATACACTGTATTGACAACTACGTACCTTCCAACATGCTCTGGAAATAATGAAGGGTTAAATAAATAAAATAAATAGGTAATTTAGAGGAAACTGTTATACATTTTGGGGGGAAAGCCGAAACTGTGAAAACTGATGTCTAATGAAACCTTCACAAAGACTGAATTCACACTTAGCACACTTCTCTGTACCCTTCTCTGTAGCTACATATTACGCCTAAATCACAAAGAACAAAATACTTGACAGTATGTATTACTAAAGAAAAATTTAGGGCCTGTGAAACCAAATAATTGAACAGAAAAATGTACAAAAACTGAATTGGTGAAAAGTCTCAGTGTACTCAGGCCTTTGATGTGTTCAACTCATATTTTCCTAGAGTACCAACCTAACAAAGAAACTAGTTCCAAAATGACTGTGTTAAATAAAGTGAAAACTAACTTATGAAGAAAGACTTCATATAAAATAATATAAATAAGAACTGCATCGCTTGAAACCTGTTTTTTTTTTTCAAACTAGAATGTGTAAATACATTGCAGTGACTTGACTAGACAATGGTGGACGTTATCAACAATGTAGGCACATGTTTTCACAAGGGTGAGCTGCCGCCCATCAGGAGCTTGGCAATGCGTTCGTCGTTGTGCAGGATGGACGCCTTGGTGGTGCGGATGTGCTCCCTCTGCTCGTCGATGGCTTCCTGGAGGCCCTGAAGTCGCAGCCTGAGCGGCTGTAGGGCGTGCTCCGTGAGTGCCTGCTCCTGCCGCAGCTCTCGCACCAGCTCGCCCCTTCTCGTGCGCCAGCGCCCCAGCTCCCGCTGCATCGTGTCCACGTCCTCGTGAAGGAAGTCCATCAGCTTGCCGAGAGGGTACGCTGCCCGCGCCAGCGTCTGGATGGACGAACGCAGCCGCTCCACCTCCCTGCTGACCGCCTCGCGCTCTCGTCGCTGTCCCGCCTCCCACTCAACCTCCACCCTACCTGCCCCCGCGCTTCCCACACGACCCCTCTCCTCCAACTCTTTCTGCGTCTCCAGGATCTGAGCTACCAGGTGGCCGCGCTCCTGCGGCTCGGGCGCTGGAGACTGCGGCTTTTCCTCCACCAATGCCGGCGCCTGAGTCTCCAACACTACGAAGTTCTCGTCCTCCTCCATCTCTGCACCTGCGTCTCCCTCTGGAATCACGTTCACCTTGCCGGGAACGGCTGACACCTCCTCCACCACGGCAACCTCACCTCGGTCCCTGATCCTGGGTGCTGCAGGTCTGGCGCTTGCTGGCCGGGCTGAGCGGCGGGCGCTAGCAGGTCGCACTACAGACATTGGGCGCTGCAACGGAGGTGTTTTATTGGTTTTCAGCTCATCTGCAAGCGAGGGTTTTGCCTGTTGTTGAAGAGACTCACTGTTAGTTTGCTTACCAAGAAACTCTGGATCACTCTGGTAACTTGAAACTACCTGTTCTAGTTCTTTCTGCGGAGCATTACCAGATCCACGCACACTTCTGATTACCTTAGCTGACTGTTTCCTACCACCAAGAGCAGACGAAGGTCTCCTAACCATCTCCACTGGCTCAGTTTTTGACTGTTCATCAACACCCCCTCCAGGTACATCTTTTACTGCAGACACAACTGTTTCCTCTGGTTCAGCATTATTTTTAACAACCATCTCTAAAGAATTTTCTCCATGTTTTTCTTTCTCAGAAGAAACAACTTCCAATTTTTCTACTTGTTTCTCAGGTTGGTGCTCTGGACTTTTTTTCTCTAGAACTTCTTCAGGGGCTGGAACATTAACAATTTCTGGTGGAATTTTGGCATCTGGCTGCTTGATTCTTACCTCCTCTTCTTTCTTTGTAGCACCACCAGACCTACTTGACGATACAGGTTTAAACTTTTTTTCTTTGCTGACTTTAGGTTCCTTTCTATCGTCTTTTCTCTGGTCCTTTTTGTCATCTTTTCGTTGACTGGATTTTGACTCAGAACCGTGAACTTTACCAAGCACCGTCTTCTTGTCTGATTTATCAGCGTCCTTAGTTTTGGTACGCTCCTTGGGCTGAGCTTGTGTTGCAACCTTCCCGGCGGTTGTCTTACTTTTACTCACAGCTGGCTTCCCTGCCTTGCCAGACCTGATCTGCTCCACGACCTCTGCGCTGCTCAGCTTGTTCGTCAACGCTCTGCCCACGGCTTGCAGCAGCTCGTTAGTTTTGGTTGGCTCCTGCCCGGCCACTATCTTCGAGGGTCTCGCCGTGAGGGGTTCGCCGGTGATGGCCTTCACGGCGTCAATCAACTTCTGCAGAAACGCCACTTTGCTCTCGCGGTCTTTGAACGTCTCGCAGTTCATTTCCTCGGGGCTGAAAAGCCCTTTCAGAAACCCCGTGTCGCGGATCACAGCCATTACGACGTCGTGCAGAAACCGAAACGGCGGCTTTCTCAGCAACTTTTCCATCAACTGCGGCTTCTTTACGAATTTACCCAAAGCGTCCTGGGTCCGTTTTATAACCTCCGGCTTAATTTCTTCACTCATTTTCGATTAAACTAGAGCCTCATAACCTGATCATACACCTTATTTCTATCACCCAAAAAAAAACAATACATAAAAATTATACTAGTCACTACAAACCCGATCGATACTAGCTTCTAATCTTATTGCGAATTTATAACTAGGTATTTCATGGCGCCATATCAAATAATGTGTTTACCTCAGGGTGACCAAACATCCTTCGACGAAACTCCACGCAGCAAAATTTTTTTCTAACAAATAAGTGCGCAATCCAATTAGAAGTCGTTGAGCTTAAACTCTGTGATCTGGTATCGAGAAATTAAGCAATGCAGGGCCAAAGCGAAAGAATTTCTTTTCACACATACCTGCTGCAGTAATGTTGGTCTTTTGACAATCGATTACCAACATTTACCGCAACAAACGAACAATCACTGGTGCCAACATTTTACCAGCAGGTGACAAGTGAATAACGCGTGTTTGCATACATTCCAAAGTGTAAAATCTATAGCGTCAAACGTAAGCGTTGAATCGTCTGTAGGGTTATTATGGTACTGTAATTTAATACAAATATGAGATCTGATACCCACAAAAGATTGGTCGGGAAATCACAGTCTGAAGCTGGCAGTAAATATGAAGTTCCGGCTGACGCAGAAGTCAAGGAAAAACCAATGTAATTTGCTGACTAGAAGTACTCTTGTCGGTAAGTTGATGGTTAACGAAATATGTTTGTGTGATGTACTGTGATATTCGTTCGCAGTAAGTTCGGGCCGCTCCCGTCGTTCCCGCAACAGCGAGTGTGGGCGCGAGCCGTGCTGATCCTTGGCACGATCGCCGTGGTGTACTGGGGCAGCCGGGGCACGGACACCGTCCTGGCCAGGCAGAAGGACTTCGTAGAACAGCGCGCGCAGGAGGTGTCCTGCTCCGAGGAGTACAAGGAGGAGATTGAGAAGTACCCAGGTCTGTGCACACCTCGTTACCATGCCGCCATCAGCTTTAAAATTAACGCCCTGTTACAGTGAGGCAAATTTATTTTCTTTTTTTTAGAAATTATAATGGCCAACAGCTAGTACGCCCACGGCCAAAAGCAGCGATTGCAACGAAAAACACTTACACAAAATTCTCAAATGCAAAAACCCAAAAACAAAACCATGAAAACGCTCAAACAATCTAGACGACAACACAAAAATTACCTCACACTCATGACATCCAGTCCAAAAATCCGAACCATCTACGACGGCTGCAACCAAAGAACTTTGTGAGCTAATCATGTGCAGTGCAGTGCAGACAACTGCAATGCTGATCCCTCGCTTGCTGCATACTATGGTCCATTTGCAGTTACTTTCAACTTTTTTGTCGGCTCTCAAGACCTCTATGTTAAGAGCCGCCCAAATCTCTTCATTCACTCACACTCAAAAGTTTTATGAAGCTCTGCTAGAGTTCTACTTCTAGGATATTCCTCCGCCTCCTGCAAACAAAACTTCACCAAGTTTAGAAAATTACACCAAAGGGATAAAACACCGTATTTGTGTGACTCAGTTTACTAATATTTTGCATGAGAACTATTTCTTATTAGGCATTACCAATGCACCTATTTTGTCTCTGTTTTTATGCATAAGAAATTTAATATTTTAATTTATGAATAGAAAATAATTGAGGGGGAGGCCTGGCAGCTACAGACAGGTGAGTCTCACATCAAGTACAAGGAATGTAATGGAGAGGCTGGTGGTACAGTATGTGGTGAATATTATGAACAAGAGGAATTGGTTGGAGGAGTTGCAACATGGTTTTAGAAAAGGATACTCATGTGAGATGCAGCTGGCTGGGCTGTTAGAGGATCTGGTTCAGGCAGTTGATGAGGGGAAGCAGGTGTATGCCTGCTTCATAGACTTTGAGAAGGCATTTGATAAGGTGCCCCATGGGACTTTGATGAAGAAAGTGGATGAGCTGATACCAGACAAGTGGGTAGTGGAATGGATTGGGGACTTCCTCAGGGGGCGAAGATAGAGGGTGAAAGTGGTGGAGGCAATATCGGGGGAAGGGGAGGTTACGTCAGGGGTGCCGCAGGGAAGCGTGCTGGGCCCTTTGTTGTTTACCGTAATGGTAAATGACATGGGTTTTGGGATTAGGGGAAAAATAAGATGTTTTGCAAATGATTGTGTATTGTATGCAGAGGGAGGAGGGGGAGGGGAGAATTTGCAGGCAGACATTGACAGGATATGGTTGTGGACCATGGGGAATAAAATGAAGATAAATGTTAGAAAAACTAAGGTAGTGAGGTTTACAAGGAAGAAGGTTATAAGCAGGGACATGTACAGATGGGAGGAGCAAGAGACATAAGAAGCAGCAGAATATAAGTATCTAAGGATTGTATTGCAGGGAGACCTCAAATGTAAAAACAGGTAGAGAGAATGGTTGCAAAGGGAAGGGCTTTGAGTATGTTGGGAAGGGTGCTGAAGGTACAGCCGACGTTAGAATATGCAGCAGCAATATGGGACCCATACCTGGAGGTGGAAGTGCGAGGCCTAGAGAAAGTGCAAAGAAGGGCAGAAAGATGGGTGAAGGGTAGATGGAGAAGACAGGGGCAGGATGGTGAGGATGAAGGGAACTATAGGCCATCAGTGATGATGAAATAAATGGGGTGGAGCTCGTTGAAGGACAGGAGGAAAGTTGAGAGGCTGGTCAGGATGTACAGACTGGTGAATGGAGAGGGAGGGTGGGGAAGTTTACGCTGCCAGTTAAGTAAGGGGGTGTTTAGAGGGAGAGGAAACAGCAGTGAGAAGCTTCAGAGGCTGTGGAGGTGAACAGAGCGGGTTAGGCAGTCTATGCTTGTGAGGTCTGTGAGGGAGTGGAATGTGTTGCGGGAGGAATTGGTATCTGTGAGGGGGGTTGCAAAGTTCAGAAAGGACATGGAAGTGGATGAGAGAACTTGCCACATGGCGGTAGCCTAATTGTGGGTGTTGGTTATTATTATATTGAAAGTTCAATTTAACAAAAATTAAGATACTTTTGTGTTAACAGAAGTACAAAATGCTTGTGATACATGCTATATCTAGGAAACAACCAAGTACGTTATACATGCTATATCTAGGAAACAACCAAGCACGTTATACATGCTATATCTAGGAAACAACCAAGCACGTTATACATGCTATATCTAGGAAACAACCAAGCACGTTATACATGCTATATCTAGGAAACAACCAAGCACGTTATACATGCTATATCTAGGAAACAACCAAGCACGTTATACATGCTATATCTAGGAAACAACCAAGCACGTTATACATGCTATATCTAGGAAACAACCAAGCACGTTATACATGCTATATCTAGGAAACAACCAAGCACGTTATACATGCTATATCTAGGAAACAACCAAGCACGTTATACATGCTATATCTAGGAAACAACCAAGCACGTTATACATGCTATATCTAGGAAACAACCAAGCACGTTATACATGCTATATCTAGGAAACAACCAAGCACGTTATACATGCTATATCTAGGAAACAACCAAGCACGTTATACATGCTATATCTAGGAAACAACCAAGCACGTTATACATGCTATATCTAGGAAACAACCAAGCACGTTATACATGCTATATCTAGGAAACAACCAAGCACGTTATACATGCTATATCTAGGAAACAACCAAGCACGTTATACATGGAGTGATGTTTCCAAGGGTTGCTTCATCATGTGTGAAGAAACTGCAAATAGACCATATTATGAAATACTGATCGTTACCTGGTTAGTATAGTTCTTGTGGCCCAAAATATGTGGCAGAACAATCAGAGTTCTTTTGTTAGCCAATATTTGATGTTGGTTGTTGCTTCCTCAAACTCTTACAGTGTAGTTCCACACAGTTTTTGGTTTTAATATTTTTACGTAGAATTTAGAATTCAAGAAATTTTAACTCATTTGTTTTTATTTTGTATCGTGGAAGTTGAAGTGGAACATGTTTTGCTACTGGGAATTTCAATCTGTATAACTGCTTACACATACTTATATGTCGCAACTCGGCTCTCGCTGTAGAGAATACATCATCAACAGTAATGTACTTCAATATATGTACATTTGTTTATACTCTGAATTGTTCGTGACTTTGTGATGCACATCCCTTGGCCTGTCACAAGCAGAGGGTTGATCTACTGCTGACCCGAGGTGAAAGTTGAAGCAGTTCACCAGCGCTGCACTGCCCAGCCCTACCCTGCCCTGCCCTGCCCTGCCCTGCCCTGCCCTGCGCTGCACACCAGCACTTTCCTCACAGTCGCACGGGCCAATCATATTCCAGAATAACATCNGCCCTGCCCTGCCCTGCGCTGCACACCAGCACTTTCCTCACAGTCGCACGGGCCAATCATATTCCAGAATAACATCTGCAGTGCTTTGCATTGCAGATGATCGGCTCATTGTAGCAGGGCCTTTACTGTCGCCCACGAATAACAAATTAGTTTAGTAAAGAGAGGTATTCTGAATATTACGAGGTACAGATGTCAAACACATTGGTAATAAGGGACTAGTGTACTATGATACTAGCAATAAACAGCATGGTGTTGACATCACATGCATTGCAGTGTTTCCTCACTTTTCCCCGCCCACATTCTAAATGCTGGCCTACAGTTGATTTAGCACACGTTTAGCAAGCACATGGGCACACCGCATTCACAGCACAAATTAAAGCTACAGTTGATGCTGCATGCACAATAGTTCTAGATGTTGGCATGAAATTTGCAGGATATGATGTTAGATGCAGTTTGTGTGTGTTGGCAGTACTGAAAAATAAATTTTGTTGTTGGCGATGGTGAAGGCAATCTCACGCTTCCACTCCTACCTTTACAGCAGACATCAAAAGCCTGTATGCTACAATAAAATTTTCTGTACATGCTCGGGCCTGCATGCAAGAATTTATGGAGGGTTCTGTGGAATAACCTATCCAACAATACTCGTTGCCGCACAAGTAAAGACAAGTGTATTTTTTATGATTTCACTTCTGTAACTGTTGTTCAGGAACAATCTTCACTCACGAATTCAGCATTTTGTCTTTATGTACACAGCCTTATCGTTTTGTTCTTACAGATGGAACACGAATGTTTACCATAATTTCCAAACAATGCTGTTATAGAATTGGTATAAATATTTTTGGGTATTTTATTAACTATTTATTTGTATTTAATAGTTTTACTCTCTTTCTCAAAACATAATAAACAAAATGACTTTACCATCCTCTCTCTGATTAACTAAAATTACAACACTGTAGGAAACCTTCCATCGAAAATCACATACAACCAATTACAAAAACGTCCATGATAACTGCCATCAGATGGCCAAATCCTTCATAGAACCATCCATAGAAGCAGCAATGCAGGCTTGCATGGAATCGTCCAAGGAATCTTCCATCGTGGTATACAGGCTTAAGAACCGACCACGCTTCATTATGTTATGTCCAGATTTTGTGAGATACAATAGAACCCCACTGTTTCTAGGAACAGGGTTTGGAAAATTTGATATATTTTGACTCACTCAACATCTAGCTATAGGTACATCACAATGGTGATTGTATGTATTTTTAGCTATGCACTGCTTGGAGTAGTGTTAAACGCATTGTGCAGCAACTTATTTTTTAACTGATTTTCTTCAAATTTCCATAATTTTTTACGGTTTCTCAAAAATGGGTCTTTAAAGAGAGATGGTCTTAATAAATTGGATTGCGACTCTGTACCATGCGATTTTGCAGGCCAGTCTCAGTAGAGGAAAAATTACGTCAGCTTTGGTTTCCATGATTTTGTTTTTATTTTGGCTTTGTCCTCTGCTCATGTATTTAACCAAGCACATATATTGTCCATTTTCTCCCAAAACAGAAGATGAATAGATAATTTAAGTTAGGCTACACTCTGAACTCTATTATTATAAATCAAATTTAGAACTGAATAATACAGCTTTGAAAAAAAGCTGTTCACAAAAGGTAGCAATATTGCACAAATTTATTGTAACTTTTATACAGAGAAGAGGCAGCACCTAGGATACCGAATAACTTGTAGCATTCAGGATAAGGACTAAAGCAAATCATTTTATCTGCAAATTTTGGGAATATTTTAAGAATTTTTGCATTGCTGGAAATTTAAAATTATGTTAAACAGAAGTATGAAAGTGCCTCTAGGTAGTACTTAATGTTCACCATCAAATTGCAAACTTAAATACTAGGCCTGTACAAATTATTTAATTTACCCTATCCATCTCACAATGGTTCACTGCACTCCGAGTCACTCAAGGAGGAGAGGGCGATGACCAAGACATTCTTGCAATGATAACCCCAGACGTTCAATTTGCTTAAGGACAAAAGTGGCANGAGGAGAGGGCGATGACCAAGACATTCTTGCAATGATAACCCCAGACGTTCAATTTGCTTAAGGACAAAAGTGGCACGAGTCTGGATAGGCTTATCACGTGCTGTAATGCGCCACAGTTTTGTAGATCTCCGTGTACTTCTCAAGTTACCAGTGATGCCCTTGACGCACTGTCCTTCACACGTTCAAGCAGGATGGGGCAAGGGAGGCACCACAGAGTGGCAACATGTAACAATATTCATATGTAAAGAGCAAAAAAGTTATTTTTTTAAGCGGCTTTTCATATAGCAATTAAGTTTTCCAAAACCATGCAGCAAGAAAAAAATACTTCAAGAATTTCATATCTTTCTTTCCTCTTTTGCCTACTGGTATATATTTTTGTTATGGATAACTAGATTGGTGTTCAAGAATCCTTAGTATGTTCTGGTAAGCATGTAGACGCCAGAGTAATGTTAAAGGAAAATCCACTTTCTGTTCCACTTATTCACAGAAAACTGCAGTGATAATCTTAAAAATATCAAGTTTAAAAAATTTATGATACATCTGCGGGACAGTACAATTTTAGTCAGATTTTACAAATTAAATATCACACAATAGAATTAAATGGTTACTTTTTAGCCTACTTTATGAAGGAAAGAAACACTTAAGAAATCACTTTTCTCTCNGAGGAGAGGGCGATGACCAAGACATTCTTGCAATGATAACCCCAGACGTTCAATTTGCTTAAGGACAAAAGTGGCATGAGTCTGGATAGGCTTATCACGTGCTGTAATGCGCCACAGTTTTGTAGATCTCCGTGTACTTCTCAAGTTACCAGTGATGCCCTTGACGCACTGTCCTTCACATGTTCAAGCAGGATGGGGCAAGGGAGGCACCACAGAGTGGCAACATGTAACAATATTCATATGTAAAGAGCAAAAAAGTTATTTTTTTAAGCGGCTTTTCATATAGCAATTAAGTTTTCCAAAAACATGCAGCAAGAAAAAAATACTTCAAGAATTTCATATCTTTCTTTCCTCTTTTGCCTACTGGTATATATTTTTGTTATGGATAACTAGATTGGTGTTCAAGAATCCTTAGTATGTTCTGGTAAGCATGTAGACGCCAGAGTAATCTTAAAGGAAAATCCACTTTCTGTTCCACTTATTCACAGAAAACTGCAGTGATAATCTTAAAAATATCAAGTTTAAAAAATTTATGATACATCTGCGGGACAGTACAATTTTAGTCAGATTTTACAAATTAAATATCGCACAATAGAATTAAATGGTTACTTTTTAGCCTACTTTATGAAGGAAAGAAACACTTAAGAAATCACTTTTCTCTCNGCACAATAGAATTAAATGGTTACTTTTTAGCCTACTTTATGAAGGAAAGAAACACTTAAGAAATCACTTTTCTCTCTCTCCACCTCTCTTTTATCTCCCTCTCTTTCTCTCCCAGGTGCCACGGTGGCTTAGCGGTTAGACTGCTTGCCTCACACTAAGGTGAACCGAGTTCAATCCTCGGCCGGTTCACTCCAGATTTTATCATTTTGGAAGGTAGCACCACATGAAAAATAAAGCCTTTACGTTATATGTATATCGAAAACCACTCAACCAACTCTCACCAAATTTGGCATATAAGTTCTACTATGGTAGGCCATGTAAACATGTGAGATTTAAATTGATTGGACATTAATTTTCAAAATGGCGGCCACATAGATATTTTAAGTTTATTTGGTATACGTGCCATACCATTTGAATAATTTCTGACAAATTTTGTATGCTTAAAGTATGTTTTACAAGCATCATATATGCCAACACATAACCACTTTTTCCCACCATTTTTTAAGATAGCACTACACAAATAGATAAATTTTTTGTCTTATATTGGGAAACAATTGTCTCATTCCTACCAGATTTAGCAAACATGCAGTACTGTGGTAGTTGGTGTAAACTAATATGTTTTAAGTAGATAAGACATTTTCAGAATGGTGGACATATAGTCATTTTAGCTGAGTATGCAATGTTGTCTAAACCGTGTAATTAATTCCAACTTAACTTTGTTTGCTGGTAACATATAATACAACCATTAAATATGTCCACACAAAGTTTCTTTTTTCAGCCATTTTGTAAGATAGTACCACATGTCAAATAAAATTTTTATACCTCTGGAGAAAACCAACAGATTCTCACCAAATTTGGCAAACAAGTAGCATTACATCAGACCATGTAAATGTGTATGTTTTGAGTGGGTCAGGCACTTATTTTCAAGGTAATGGTGCTGTAAATATTTGAAGTTTAGTAAACCATTAAAAACGTTAGACTGATTACATCCAAATTTGATGCTCCAAATCCAACCTCCATAATGCAGTAGATTGCATGCTAGCTTATGGTAAGAGGTTTTCTGGGTTCGAGTCTCAGGTACGGCAGGTGTGTTTTTTTTAATTGTCTTACTACTGTTGATTATGTTTCTGGTTTCATCTTTAATGATATTGCTGTTAACAAGAAGTCAAAGACTACCTGCCATCTTAATTTGTAAGAACTTCATCAAAAATTATTTGCACCCATGCAGAAGAAAGTAGACTCATTAGTTATGTCAGTAACTTGTTGCTTTTTATCAAAGACTACCAAACGAAAGCTATATGTAAGGGAAAGATATATGTACGTACTTGCGCAAGTTAAATTTAAAGCACTGTGTGGTTTAGAAAAGATGATTTTACTTCCCTTTCCCCTTTGCAGTGGCGACAGTGGCATCTCTCATTGGTTAAAAATAAGAAAACGAGATAGATTTCACCAATGAAGAAGTAATTTTTCAAGTCAGGACTGGAAAAGAATAAGTTGAGTTTCACAATTCTGAATGAAGTTAACTGGTTATGGAATGTAAGCTGTCTTTATTGTAGAAATTTGCGCTAGCAACCCTGTTCAACTGTCACCTTTGAGAAACATCCCTACCTGAAACAGCACGTACTTTAGTAAAGAAAAGGCTGGCATATTAAAGTGATGGCAACCCACCGGTGTAGGATGTTCAATGGTTGCTGGGTACTTCTGAAAGCCCTGCTTAGGTATTTAGAGTTGTTCAGATACCATTTTATCTGTTACCGGTATCCCGGTACCACAGCCAATATTGATATTCCGGTACCACTTTGTTGAACATTCTCAAGTTTTCCTCAACATTTAACCTTTGCCTGATTCAGACCTGTTCAAATTTATCATTTTATTATTTAGTAATTTAAGATTTGGTATTTTTAAATTTGGATGTGTTCACCAGTCACTTATTTTTCGACAGTAACAAGACATTAAAAAATTTACCCAAAAAAATATTTAAAATAATGTGATTGTAAAAAAATATGTGATTATTTAATATAATACCTGAAAGACCTGAGCATTATTTTATTAGAGAATTATTATAAGCCCAGCATTTATAGTTTACAATAAAGTTGCAGTTGTAATTATTGCCACATGATTGCATTGATTATGATAAAAACATTTTTTAATTCAAAATTAAGTTAATAATGCATCCAAAAAAATATTTTAGAGGTTAAATTACTATGCCATCTCCGCATAAAAAACAAATATCTTGGTGTTTTTGTAAAGGTTTGCTAAATACAGAAAACCGAATACAAATTGACAAAAATACATTATCATTTTTGTTTGCAAAATCAAGTCACATAACAATTATGTTGACACAATCTGCCAATATGGGTACAAAAATAATTAAACGTGTTGAAAGCTCACTTTTTTTAATAATTTGTAGTGGCCTATTCACATCACAAAGTAGAAAACATGCCATTGCCCATCACTGCATAAACCAATGTAAATACCGTAAATGTTGCTGCTAAAAATAAGGGTAGGGTGCCTGCAGGGGGGGGGGAAGTGTGTGCACGCACATGCTGGTACACACACAGTAGTTCTGAGTAGTGATATTTTTCAAAGGTTTGTTTCAAGTGCTTACTTGACCATGAACAGCCTCTATCAACATCATCATCATCACTCTTTCTAAAAGGGCATATGTTCAACAATATTTTTAATGCACTACCTCAATCTGTAGTACAAACAATTATGATAATCATGCTGGGGCTTCCTCTGCCACAAACCCTACTCAGCAGTGTATCTGACATGGCTACGACATCTCAGCCGTGAGTATGACGAGGCTTGACAAGGGGGCAGTTGCCCCTCGACTTTTCAGCCAGTAGTGGGGCGTCGTCACCCTTGCGGGTTGGTAAACATTGGTTGCTCACTACTTCAGTTGGTAACAAGTATTTATAACTTATTGCAGACTGTTTGCCTCATTATTTTCAAAATACTTCTTATTTATAGGTCTGTATATAATCAAAAACATAAATATTTCAATAAAATAATTTTTATTTAAATATGTAATACCTTGGCTTACATGAAATAAGTGTTACACGTGTGCACAATTGCATGCACAAACATGTAACATGCAGTATGTCGTAAAGGGGGGGGGGGGATAGAGAGAGATAAGATTTAAGTGAATATGGGTATTGTCACAGAAATATTGAAACTTCTGCCCCCTCCCTCTTCTGAAAATAAAAAGTTGGTGCCTGTGCTAAGACCTTTGTCAACTGTTCCTATGCAGTGACATGAACTGGGGCTTACATCACTGAGCATACCCAGCAGTTGCAACGGTGTAGCGTATATCTGGACTAGTGGTGTACCAACTAGGCTGCAGGGTATACATTGTTTCTCCCTAAATTATGACACACACCAAAACAAGAGTAAATTGATACCTAAACTGTTTTGGTTCACTGAGGATGTTTATATATTGTATACAATCTCTAGTGAATTATTATAATATAGGTATTTCTGATATTTACTTACATCTTTGCTTCTTTTCTCTCTCTTTTATGCAACATGATAGGTTTTGATAACACCTGAATGAAATTTATAAGAAAAGTAGAAATATGCCCCTTCCTGAGTTGGAGATATTTCACCACTGGCTAAGACCATCTCTGCATGTAACTGTTATATTAAAAAATTTTAATGAGCTCCAACAGCTTGAAGGGGCCACGGTGGTGTAGTGGTTAGACTACTTGTCTGCCACGTAGTTGAACCAGGTTGTATTCCAAGCGGGTTCGCTCCCAGGTTTTCGCACGTGGGAATCATGCCGGACAATGGCGCTGGTCAGCTGGTTTACTCAGGTATCTCCCATTTCCCCCGCCCTTACTCACTTCGCTTCACCCTCATCGGCTCTCAAGACCTCGATGTTAAGAACCACCCAAATCTCTTCACTCACTCACACTCACTGACAGCTTGAATGGAAACCTGAAGTAATACTTTTTTAAGAAAAGTTGTGATAAAAGAGCATGGCTGTATGTTCAGGTTGCATGCCGGAGCGTTGTGGCCGGATGGTGACTGACAAGCTGGTGTCGACCCACGAGGTCGGCATCCTACTGAGGATCGCAGAGCAGGGGATTGGCCTCGGTAAGTCGGAAGGTGGGGCGTCCATCCTGGACCTCCACTCAGGTGCTCTGTCCCACGGCAAGAACTTCGTCAACATCTACAAGATGGATAATGTCAAGGACCTGTTCAAGCCGGCCGACTTTCTCACTTACAGGTATGGCTGCCAAGCTGGTTGACTACATCAGTGAACTGAGCTCCCCACAGCACAAAAATCCAACTGGAAAAACGAGACAGATAAAATATCTAATCAGACTCGTGTTCTTGAAATTTAAGGTCACTTGGTTTACTGTGTTGTGCAAAGTTCTCACGTAAAAATATTTATCACATTTGATTAAATTTTTGCCATAACACTTCTCTCAGTGTTCCAGAAGGAATCAGTACGTGAGAATTTAAAAGGGCATAACCTTACTCTTGACCAAAGTATATAATCCTTCCTCTTGTTATTAGAATTGTCACTTTGTTTCATTCTATCACATCCATGTTTGTAGAACTTATTCTGGAATTTATACAACATCAAATGTTTTTTATTCTAGGTTGATCCAAGTATTTATATAAGAAATGTTGTGATTTGTTTTTAAAATTGTTTTGAGAGTCATGCGGGAGACCTCTGTGCCGTACAATCTCGGTTTGATGTTCATAGTCATTAGTGTGGCTGGAGGAAAGCTTTGTGAAGTTCCCTCCCCTCTTCTATCCATGCTCATTTCATTTTACGCTGATGCTCACTCAAAACTGCAGATTTTTTACTAATCATTAGGTTTTTATTTTTTTGTATTGTAGTGTGTCAGTCAGGGGTTAGAAAATTACACAACCTAAATTGTAGTGCTCGTTAACATATTGTTTAATATATTTTAACAACAAATACTTGCATTTTTTGCCAATTATTTACAAGGATAGCATTTTGAGGTCACTCGCAGGAATCATCAAAAAATTCCAAAAATTGAAGAGAAAATATGAATGTCTGGCACGTTAGCAAAACCCATGTTCAGGAAAATGAGGGAGGGGGGGAGAGGTTGTGGTGGTGACAGAGAGATTGTGTGTGTGTGTGCGTGTGCATGCATGCGTGGATGCATGTAGGCAAAGCAGGGAACACTGAGAGCTGCTTCCTGCAGGATCATGAAGTTGAAGCTGCAACACAGAGTGGCACAACACTTTGGGCTGAAGGCAAGTGCGCTGCACCTCACTCACCCGACGTTCTTCTCGCGCCTGACATCTGCTCCCGCGCAGACCATCCACGATGAGTACTGGCACCCGCACGTCGACAAGGTAAGTGCCAACACCGCACTGCAGCACCCACACCTGCCGGACGTTGCTCAATCAACCCTAACACCAATACACTTCACAAATGTGGGTCTTTGCAGTGAAAATATTTTCTAAGTTGAGACTGGGGTTGGTACAATCCGAAGTAGATAAAACATATTATTGTGAATAGGTACTTAAACAAGGTTAGAGACATTATTACAAGTTTTTATTTTCTTCTTTTACTTTGGAAAGAAAATCTTATCAGATCACATTTCTTCCCCTGCCGCTCCTCCTTTTATTTTGTTGTCTGTTATAAAACTTTTTATGAAATCGTTGGTAATTTGGTACCATGTTTTTATATATAATTATAGGGCAGTAATTTACAACACTGCTTTTGATGTGCAGTTACTTTTAGTAAAATAAACTGGTGAACTTTAGAAATTTCAGAAAAAAAATTTTTGGAAATATTACATATTACTCTGGAGCTGACCAAGCAGTGTTTAAAGTAATTTTTTCTCCTTGCAAGTACCCTGAAATAGTACGTCTACACGTGTTAATCGTCAAGTCATCCTACTCATGGCTGCCAAGCATAGTAAGTTGGGTTGAAATGATTCAGCAAAGACAGCTTTAGCAAATAACTTGTGAAGCTCAAGATAGAATTCCACTCCATCCCTTACCAACCTGAACACTGGTTTAAGTATGTAGGTGACACCTTTGTGGTTTGGGGTCATGGGGAGGAGAAAATACAGCAATTTCGGACCATCTGAACAGCATCCGTCCCGATATGCAGTTCACCATGGAGACAGAAAACAATGGCCAACTCCCCTTCTTAGATGTCTTAGTATATAAAAGGCAGGACTACACTTCGGGCCATGCATTCTACGGGAACAGGAAACCTACCCACACTGTACAAGCACACCCATCATCCCCATTCACAAAAAAAAAAAGACTGTAATCTCAGCATTGATTAACAAGGCAAAAAATATATGTGAAGACCATCATCTTGAAGCAGAAATGAATGACCTAACTACTGCTCTAAAAGCAAATGGTTATTCCCAGCACGAAATACAGCTGAACATCAAGAAGCAGTCCAGGAAAACAGAAAAAGAACACCTACTAAAAGAATCTACTACTGTCTGACTTGCCTGCCTACTCAGGAAACATGGCATATACACTGTCCTGAGGGGCCGTGGTGGTGCAGTGGTTAGATCACTTGTCTCCTACCAAGGTGAACCTGGTTAGATTCCAGGCGGAGTTGCCTCCACATTTTTGTACGTGGTTATTGTGCCAAACGATGCTGCTGGTTTGGCTGGTTTTCTCAGGGATCTCCCATTTATCCCGCCCTTGAATTCCAGTGCTGCTCCATACTCACTCTGCTTCACCCTCATTGGCTCTCAAGACCTTGTTGTTAAGAGCCGCCCAAATCCTTTCACTCACGTCACTCATTCATCTGAAACCAATCAACGAGATTGATGGCATTCTGGGATCTGTGAAAGACATAACTAAATAACACTGTCCAAAAAAATGTGTAATGAGGCAGTATTTATGTGGTTTTATAGGAATATCTAGTTAATTTTCTTTATGTTTTTGTGAGGGAATGTAGTTGTTTTTCAGTATTTCAGATTTTTTGGCAGTATTAGTGTAACAAATTAATAAGGGCCATTGGGGTGTTCATAGGTGTTCTTTCTTTTTGAATACGGTCTGAAAACGCAGCACGGGGTGGAAACAAGGCTCAAACGAACGTTGGAAGCGGCAAAACATAAGATCTCCTAAGGGGAAGGGGGTGGGAATGTAGGAGAATGATGGGAATAGGTTTTGAGTGGGGTGGCGTCCCCCAACTGTAAAGTGAGAGGGGTTTGCTGTGCACTCCCAAACATTGCATTTTTCGCAGGGTTGTGGAAATGTGACTTTTTCTATAAATGAAAATGAAACTGAAAGAGATTGTTTCAAGATTCCTGAGGGGCACATTTGAGTTCGTGAGGGATGGAGGTCCTATTAAAAATAAAATAACTATATTTGATATTCAATTTATTCACACATCTATTATTTACAACATTAAATTATCTGTCTCCACTATTACTCTTCATTTCACAGTGAGCGCAATATTTAATGTCTATTTCAACTCTAATTAATGTCCTTTATGTTTCTGTTTGGTTATTGTCAATCAACTCATACTCATCATTAACACACGTTCAGTCTGTCTGTTGCCATCATTTGTAATGTCTTTCACTGACGCATCCAATCCGGTAGTCCAGCCTGCAGTCATGCTATTCACTGCTCTGTTGTTCGCAGTCACAGATTTCCCTCTCGCCGTGCCCTTCTCTTCTCGCTTGTCGTCTATCGCTGAAACTCTTCCATTCAACAACTGCCGGCTCAGAGGTCCGATGTGCCTTTTATAGCCGCTGGCCTTGACTTAGAAAGTTTGCAGCACCCTGAGTACACTTAGAGAAACTAGGTAGGGCAGAAAACCACTAGAAAATTCTTCACATAAATACAGAAACTCAATACAACAAATTTCAGCAGTACGTACCGCAAAAGGATTATCGTGTTGGCTAGCTTTTTGTATCAAATGCGTGGTTACTGGGTATCGCTCACTTGTCATTCAAAACATTCCATTGACTTGCTGCCATTGCTATCATGTAATTGCCCTGTCCTTCACTTCCACTCGCTCGCGCGGACCAAAGCAGCGAGCGCGAGCGTGAAACTGAAATGAAAACTAAAAATAACATCATAAGAGCTCGGCCTTAATGAGAGATAAGCAAATTTCATAACATTTTAGCAAGTTATTCATTTTAACAAATTTGTTGCAAAATCAAACAAAAAAAATTTAGGATATGGAGTATTTACCACAGGGGTCTTGCCTACATTAAAATTTTTGTTTTACGTAGTTATTTCAGTTATAGAACAATGAAAGCAAACAAGATGAATTATAGGCAAAAATTTTCTTTGCTTGTGAACTAAATGAACATTAATTTAACACCTGAAAATTAATGTTAATCGAGAATTTTTGTTTTGTTACAACCTTCGGTAACCAAATTTCTTACCAAAACGAAAATGGAAGTGTTACTTTTTTGTTTTTGTTTCGGCATACAGAATATTCACACAATTCTAAATTTTTTCATTGCCAAACTTTTATTCATTAGAATATAGATTTTAAAAAGTAATCACTTTTAATCTATGTGTGCAGTAGTGTATTGAAAGTTACACACATTCTCTGTAAACTGAAACAGATTTGAGTTTCTAAGAATTTAAAATTTTCAAGAAGTTNGTATTGAAAGTTACACACATTCTCTGTAAACTGAAACAGATTTGAGTTTCTAAGAATTTAAAATTTTCAAGAAGTTAAGTTTATCTCATTCATATGCTTAAATTTTTCAACAATTATTTTAAGTTTAAAATGTTTGGATNTTTTCAAGAAGTTAAGTTTATCTCATTCATATGCTTAAATTTTTCAACAATTATTTTAAGTTTAAAATGTTTGGATAAATCATTACCTAGTAAAAGTACATGCAAATTTTTTGTACGTGTTTTAAACCAAACCTGGATTTACCTGTGGCAACTTAACTTAACCTGTATTGTGTTTGATGGTGCAGGAGACATACGATTCATTCCACTACACTTGCCTTATCTACTTGAGCGACTATGGCCACGACTTCCAAGGAGGTCGTTTCATGTACGTGGACAAGGACAAAAACATTACAGTGGAGCCACGCAGAGGTGAGTCGTGGGTCAACCAACCTACGGGGCAGCAAATAAGTTTAAAACATCAGTTGGGGAGATTTTGTTATGAAACATCAGTTTGTGCATGTGTGCATTTACTTGTTATACTTCTCACTGCTAACAAAACATTTAGCAAACTTGGGAATGTAGAAATCACCGGTATGAAACATATCCAGATACTCTCTGGTAACAGAGTAAATTTCAATAGACTGTACAGAAAGTTAGCACATATCTCTACCAAGGTACGCGTAACTGAAGGTGCCAACAGAGAAGCTTGGGCTCATAACGATACAGAAACTATACTAAGGAATTGTTCAACATCAGTGGATCACATCAAGAAACAAACTACCTATGTGCAACAGATTAATTAATTAATTTGGTGACACTGACTGCATTTACCATTTCATTTAATGTCGGTTGAAGGTTGATGGGCCTCTCTGGTTCGTCGTCGCCTTGATAGGCTTCACCCCTTCTCTTGAAGACATCCTCGATATACTATAAAATCTGTTGTGCATTCATATTTCCAATAGCATATGTCATGTGCTTGTAAAAATTTATAAACTTTATTGAAATGTATGTGGATATTTGTTATTTTATATTGAGTTCAATTTTAGAAGGAAAATAATAGAGAAATTTTAAATGAAATTAATAAAAATGTGCTATAAAAAGTAGTGATGCACGAGTTTGATTTTTACGGCTTTGAGTTCAGTCAAGTCGAGTTTCAAGATGAGTGAGTGATTATGGTAGAAATGGTAATGTCGGCTGCGTGATGCAGATAGAAAAAAAAGCTAACTTATAGAGGGGTGTAGTGGGAGGAGGGTAGCTTTCAGGCTGGTCTCGGTGAGCTCTGAGCTCGGACAAGCAGTCCAAATTTCAAGTTTCTGTTCCCTACAACTATTGTGAGTGGACAAGCAGTCCACATTTTAAGTTTTTGCTGCCAAATAGTTGTAGTTGTTTTTTTTATAAACACATGTTTTCTGAAAATGTGACTTGCCGTGAGACAAAGACTTTTCACGTTTAAATACAGTGCGTCCTATGGTTGTACCATATGGTTGTACATATTTGTGTCATGTTGAGACTGTACCTGTGAACTTTGACAAGTATCCTCTTATCGGATGTNACCATATGGTTGTACATATTTGTGTCATGTTGAGACTGTACCTGTGAACTTTGACAAGTATCCTCTTATCGGATGTCGCCCAGCTGGCTGGTGGCAATGAGGAAGCACTTCACCGAGAAGCAAAATGTGAGCCACAAATATAACACCCGCCGGAATTTATCACAACCGATCATCACAAACATAAACCAACTGTCAAGGCATGTAACCTAATTGTTGTTTTCATTGCGGCGCAACTTTAGCGGCTTAGTAACATATTTTTTATTCGTAAGACACGAAAGGTAATTGNATTGTTGTTTTCATTGCGGCGCAACTTTAGCGGCTTAGTAACATATTTTTTATTCGTAAGACACGAAAGGTAATTGTTACGTGCGAATGTTTGTTGTTTATAACCTAAATGCACCATGAATCCGCTTGCATGTTCAGTAACTCAATGTCTGCTGTAAAAAACTCTATTTGAGTGAGAGTCAATCTTTGTTGACTTGACTCGATTTTTTAACACTTGACCCATCACTAATAAAAAGCCATGGTGGTAAAAGTATCTCCATAGATAAAAATTTCCTTTTGAAAAACTATTCACAGTACGTCACTAGGGACGCCTGGATGCCTGGACTTAAAACATGGCATTGAGGGAGTGGTGTTAATGTGCGTGTGATGGCGCACGTGCATGCATGTTTTTTTATTCAGTTCACAGTGTCACCGCATTAATGCTTTACAGATTCTTTAAGGTGGGTATGTGTGTAGGCGTTAACGTCTTATGAACAGCAAGGTCGTTACGGATGGAGCAAGTTGATCAGAGAAGCAGGAGCCAGGAAGGAATCGGTCATGTCCTGCAGTCAGTTACCATCCCAGTGGCCTGGTTATGATAATCACACACCACAAGATTCTGTTTGTTTTGAAGCGATTTTGTCTGTGTAGCGCACTCCAAAGCGAGCTGAGTGTGAACATCTTGTGTTTCGTTACTGTACTGCAAATGTTGGGAGTATGATGACGTCACAGCATTGGTATTCGTAAGATGTGAGTACAAACTTACGTTTGGTGCGGCCAGCATTGTGTGCTATTCGGCACGAAGATGATTGCCCGTGGCGAGCTGAAATTAGACACTCCACATAATTTACTTTTAGCTGATTGACCAAGAAATAAACACAGTACACTCTAATATGATGTAAGACACTTTGAATTATTATATTTATATAGTTGCAACAGGCTTTGTTGGTTATTGTTGGGTGGCAGTGCGAGTTTACTTTTATCGTTGACAGATGTTATGTAGGTATTTACTGTTCTCGCCAACAGATGTTGCACATGACGACCTTCACGTTTATAAACCACAAATATACATAGTTAACGACATTGTCTCACACATTGTTTATAGTGCCTTTTTTCAATTAAATTTATAATTTTAGGTACGTGTTTACATCTGCCAGGACATAATTACTAAATAAAATTTACGTCATTATTTTTACTGTATTCGTTTGTTTTGTGACGTCACAAAATTTTTATATGCTTTGAGGTGTGAGACAGGTACCGCAGTGCAATTCGTAATCACTACATTTGTTTGTGTTTCGTTATGTCTCTGAAGTACAGTGGAACCGCATTATTGCGAGTATGGCCTATAGTGTCACGTCCGCTATTACGATAGTTTTGAATGCACCGTCATTTTTCCTATCATTAGAAAGGTAGTAAATTTTGTTTATAATGCAAATCTGTTAATGAAGTCTTTCACTATAGCGTTACGAACGTGTGTAAACTCGTATTTTTAAAATGTTTAAACACGTTGTATCGGAAGGGACATTCACCCACTTGCCATGCTCGAGCCAGCCTTGGAAAGAGGTGCGTGCGGGTGTTGTTGTGAGGGATAAGGAAGATGGTATGATAGGAGAGGGGAGATGTACAAATGGGAGTAGAGGTAGTCGAGACCAAGAAAGGGGGGTACGCTCAATATAGAATAAGAGGGGGCGGAGGTTGAATGTAGTAGGGGGCGGCGATATGCTAGCAGCCTACCGCTCCTTTTATGTTGTGGGGGTAGGAAGACTACCGCTTGCAAGGTCATTGCATCACTACGCGCCAGGCGTGTAAGGGGAAAAGCATGTTTACGTCTAGTTGCTAGACAATGCTACATTGTTTGATACCATATTTACTCGTGTATAGTGCGCACCATGATTTTTGCAACAAGTACCAGGAAAAAAANTGCTACATTGTTTGATACCATATTTACTCGTGTATAGTGCGCACCATGATTTTTGCAACAAGTACCAGGAAAAAAAATTTTTTTAATAAAATTGCACCAACAATTTGTGGCACCTTATTAGTATGTAACAAATTATTATTCTTTTNAAAAAAAATTTTTTTAATAAAATTGCACCAACAATTTGTGGCACCTTATTAGTATGTAACAAATTATTATTCTTTTACATTAATGTGTGGTGATAGTGATATGTTTGCAAAATACTTTAATTAAATAACTGATGCTAAAAGTCAAAACATATTGATCTGCTGTAAGGTAACGGTACCCTACGGTCGTTAAAAGAACAACGTCAAAAACTGAGGTGGGCAGCCGGCTTTCTTTTTCTTTTTGCTTCTTTTACGCTGTGACTTGCTGCTGCTGTGTGTGTGTGTGTGTGGGTGTTTTTTCTTTTTTTTTTTTTCTTTCTGGAATGTCACCCCTCAAAAAAAATGTTGTGTTGCCTCTTTCCTTCTTCTCAGCCTGAGAGTTTGACTATCCTCTGCTTCACACGGAAACAAAGACGGCTTGGAGGAATTTATAGATTGGCAACATAAATGAGAAAGGGTGTGGAGGGGAAATGTAAACATATGGGGAAGCCCTAATTTGCGGCGAGACAGGAAGCAAAGAGAGGGCGTGTAGGGGGGGCAAGACAGGAGAAGAAGAGGTAGCAAGGAGAGTCGTGGAGAAGGAACGAGAGGCGGTAGAAGGAGTATAGTGCAGAGGGGTGAAACAGGAGTCAAGTTTGAAGGCGGCAGAGGGAAGTAGGGAGGGAAGTTCTGTGATCTCCAGGCTTTGTGTGTGTGAAAGAGAGAGACAATGAGTGAAGTAGCGCGCTGATTGGTAGGCCACTAACTCCCTCCCGCTCCCTCGCAAATTTGGGGGAGGAGGAAGCAATGTCACGTCTGCTGGTCGTTACATAATACCGTTGTCAGACGTAGATTTTTTTTGTACTAACTTGTCACTGCATACGCATAGTTTACGGCATTCTTTAAATACAGGATCTAAAAGGGCAAATACAATTAAAAAATTACATGGCACGGTAAATTTTGTTATAACAATAACTTGCTATAGCGATAATTGATTTTGCCATTGTCGACAATCGTTATAACGTGGTTCCACTGTATAGAGATTGCTGTCTGGGAGTTGGTGTTCAGCTCACAGCATTCATCTGGATGAATTCAGTGGATGAATTCAGGAAATCGTAGAAAATTGAATGAAGGATGGCCAGACTAGGAATCAAACTCAGGTCCTCTTGAATACGAGTCCTAAGGTTTACCATTGTGCCACCCCCTCTGTCAGATTCTTTAAAGAAAGTTGTTACATTTAGGCTTAGTGAATTTTCTTGTGCATTACTATAGTTATTTCTCACGTCTTTTCGTAGGTCGTGTGTCAATGTTCACTTCTGGCTGGGAGAACCGACACTTTGTGGAGCAGGTGACTGAAGGCACGCGCTACGCCATCACAGTGTCCTTCACCTGTGACAAGAGCAAAGCCATAGCTGACCCCACCTTGCCTGGCAAGAAGTAACAAGTAACGTCCATGCAACAGCTGTGCACTCTCAGAATGCTGCACTCATCTCATTGGCTAGTCTTTGATGTGTAACGATAATTATGTTTAAGACTGCACTTTTTGCACTGGAATTTACCTCTGTTGTTACTGTAGTTTATTTTTGTAAATATTTTATTAGCTTGCGGAACCATAGATTTTCTTAGAGCTCTGTCATTTTATTCCATGGAATGTGTGTTAGCTGTTTTTGTTGACGTGAATTTACCTTTATTTTGTTAACACCAATTTAAAATTTTTAAATGATTCAAAAATGACAATACCTACGTTCTTTTTTTTTTAAAAAAGGATAATTGGCTTTACTGTTACCACAACTTTAATTTTAAAAATGTTATAAACTTAGATTGAGTATTATTTTAATATTTATATTTAAATAATTGCATCTTCTACACATGCTGTGTTACCGGATGAGAATTTTTTTTTCCTTTGCAAACATCTTGAGAAAATCTGAGTGCTGAAAAAAAGTTTCTGTTTAAAGCACATCTTAGCGTGATATAAAAAAGTGTTCAAAAAGTTTTGTCACTATTCTAAATATGATATTTATAATTGTTCATTTTATGGACTTTGCTGTGATGGTGAAAGGAATCACAGTTGATGTGGTTTACCAGTTTACTGTACTTAACAGTACAAACTGAACCTACTTCTTACACAGTTTCTCTCTATATGGACTTTCATCATCAGAGGTCCATTTTGTATGTGTGGCACCTTTTACCAAGAGATTGTGTTTTATAATAGTCTATCAACAATATTTTATGTGTGTGTGTGTGTGTGTGTGTGTGTTGTTCATAGACAATATAGATGTTAGTTTTGTTAAAAGTCTCCTGTTACAAAGTGTTGCTTGTGAAGTGGTGTTGTATGAAAGCAGCGTTTGATAGACACAGCACATATCTTGCAGTTATTTTTGAAGATTGTTGCTACAGTTTTTGGGGTGAAAATGCACTAGTGATTATGTGATATTTGCAATCATTGTTTGATAAGTAGCTGTGATCACTGTGTAAGCATAGGCCTAATTTTAGACATGAAAGGAAACTGACAACAAATCTACTAGTACATATAGTTGCTGCCTACTTTCGTGTTAATTTTTGTTACAACTTTTCTGTGCTAATGAAATTTCCATTCTGCTAGTGCCAGCGAGCAGACAGTATTGCACAGACAGCGTAGCGGAAGTAATCAGCCAAGGAAGGTTGTTAACGTATCGGACCACATATGCTTGGTTAATAATAAGTACAAGTTCGAAATTAAAATTTTAAGCAGTCTACAAAACTCGAGTCTAGGATATTTAAAAATGCTTTATTAATGCTGGGCTCCGTGAACTCAGTATGAGTGGAGCGTGGTAGCGAAAAATATATCAAAATGTGAAAAGAGCTTGCTATAGGGAAAAAAATTTACGTATTTAAAAAGGTCAACAAAAATGTATAACATTATTATTTTTAATGTGCATTGAATATGTTGTTTTGCAAACTACCAGACAAACGTTATTTTACTGAATATACCTGTTTCATCGCATCCTAGACAAATTTTCTGAAACTGGAAAGTAGACACATTAGTAATATTTTCATTATAGGCGAGGATTTCCTGCGTTTCTATTTTCCAGCAAGGTCCGAGATCAAGAGCAACCAAATGGTCAATATGGCATCACAACGAACACAAGCACTCGGGTTTGCACAGTGGCCAAATTCTTGAACTGTGTAAGTAGTTATACCATCGTGTAAAAGAAGGGAGAACAGTTGATTTAAGAAATCAAGTAGTCAACGGTCATCAAAGAAAACATTCCTTGTTTGTATCAGTTTCACGGTCCTGTTTTAGCACTGTGTAAATTACCCTCCGTATCATTTTCCATAATGTTGTAATATTTTTGTAGCCTCTGGTAAGGTGTGAAATCGGAATTCCTCAGGTGTAAAAAAAATTTTTTGCTTTGTCCCAAGTTATGATTACATAATTATACATTTTTCTTCTGCTTGTTATTTATGAAAAGGTTAAAGTTACCATAAACAGACTGCGCCTCATGTGGCCGGATGAATGTACGTACAGAAGTTCTGTTTAGCTTGTGTCCCTGGCTGTTGACAGCAACTATATGTAGCCCACACAGCTAGAAGGAGATCAATAGTTGTATCAATGCAGATGAAAGTTCTCGAAAGTATTTCTGCACTAGCTACAACATTGCTCTGGAAGTGATTCTGCGCTGTTGATGTACGTATGCAGTTGAGTACCTACCAAAATCATACAAGCAGATAAATAATTAAGCAAATGCACAAAGTTGTAGAAAGCTGATAAGAAAAGTCTAGGATGCACGCTGCAGTGGAATAGGTTTGACCCTTACATAATGCCTGGCTTAATTGTGTATAATCAGTTTTCGTAGAAATTGTTTGCAGTACGTAAGTTTATTGAGAACTCGGATACTTTTCGAATTAATTTTCTGGTTTTTTCTTTGCCGTGAAACTCGTAATGGCTAATGGCTTTCTATCTGCTACATCGACCATCTGGTGGAATATTGTTCAGTTTATTGCACAGATGTTCGTGTTCATCACACCAGCAAATTAATACGTTTGTAGATATTTGGTATACTGAAACAAAAACAAAAAATGACAACTTTTTCCCTTTCTGAAAGAAATTTGGGTGCCGAAAGTTGTAACGAAACGAAAATCCTCAATTCCGATGAATTTTCAGGTGTTACATGAATGTTTGCTTAGTGCACCAGCAAAGGAAATTTTTATCTGTAAACCATCTTATTGTGTTTTGTTTTTATTATTTTATAACTAAAATAACTACGTAAAATGTATATTTAAACATTGACAAAAACCCCTGTAATAAATACGATCTTCAATTTTTTTTATTTGGTTTTGGAACTAATTGGTTATTATAAGTTATAACTAATAACTTGTTAAAATGTTATGAAATTCAATTCATTTGCACAACCCTACAAATTAATGAACCAGTGAGATGATAAATGTGATTGAAATAATGCCCCAGTTGTAGGTGTAAAAAATAGCATGCTATAAAGTAAATAACTACAGATTCTCAAAGGACAATGTTTTTCCATCGTAATGCTGACAATGTGTTGGAAAGAAGCGTGCGTATAGAGGTCTATTGCGTGGTGCGCTGAATCACGTGAGGAACAAGGCAGATGTATCTGGAAGAGACCAGTTATTAACTTGGTGCAAGAAAACTGCACAACACATGCCAGCAAACTGATCCAGCTGTAGTGTTAGGTTTGCTGTTGTTTTATACCTTCGTGTGCTGAGGCAAGATTATATGGTGAATGGAAATAAAAACAGAAATAACACCAGAATGGTTGTTAGTACATTGCATAAACTACAACATTTAAGTTAAAAATGTTAAGAGAAACAAAACCAACTCTTTGTAAATGTTTTATCTGTAAAGCCATGATTAAAAAATTTATTATCTTTATTTCTTCAAATTTGTCTTTATGCTAATAAAAATGTACATTTCTAACTCGGTAAATAGCAGATAGAAAAACATTGATTTTAAGTTTGTAGCATTACTACTGAACTGATAATAGCAATTGGTATCATGCCTTATGCAGGCATGGCTTGAAATATGGTCGCTGTGACTAGCAACGTTTGCAGAAGCAATTATACATATCGTTTGGGTAGTATGGTTTAGTATTTTTTGTAGAAGATCATGTTCAGAATATTTCAATAGTGACCAAAAGGAAATTTAATTTGCCTGAAACTTCAACATCTGTGCTAAGAAAATAACACAGTTAGTAGGTTTTCTTTCTTTGGTAATGCTGTGTGTTGTTTTAGTTCAAACAAGATGTTAACTGTTGTTTATGAAGTTGTATAAGTAAACAATATTTTAAATAATTTATAAATATTTATTAATATGTTAAATATTGTTAACTGGATAGGTTATTTATAAAATGGAAGCAATAAAATTGCACCCAAAATGAAACCATAAAATCTTGTTGCTGATTGTGTACAATTGTTCCTTAACCACTGAATAATTGTTGTGATTTTAAGTAATGAATGTTTATTAACTGCAGTGTTTTCTACCTTGTCAAAGAAGTTGCTGTATTTACGAAATAGAATTGAGTGCTGATACATTCCAGTGTACACCACAATGATTGCTCAAGTTTGTGGAAATAAACTTTTTATTGAAGGTGAACATGCATATTATTTATAGTTTATTCCCAACCCTTGCAGAAGAGCTCACTTCAAGAGTAGTCTTCTGCCAGTCCTAATTACAGTAACTGGCAAATAGTGTCCATATGTTTGTTCTTTATACAGTACAACTCTTCTTAAGATTCTTGATGGACTGACAAATTGTAGCTCACTAAAAAAGGAGACTTCTGAAGAGCGTCACAATTGGGTGTTTATAGAACCAGGTGCAAAATGACAGAAACTTATTAAGCAAAACACATTCACTGCTGGAGCTTGGAGCATAAATTGTGTTTATGTAAAATTGTCAAGTTTAGTGTTCCATAATTAATGCTGACTTATAGTATAATTTCTGGACACTAGAGGGTTCTAGATGCAAAAACACTTGCAAGAGTCAGCCGCACTGAGTTCAGGTGATAATTGCTTCATGCTGTCTGGGGCTTATTAGCATTACCAGCAGGGAATAGGGGGTGAAGTGGTCAGACTACTCGCCTCCCACTTAGGCAAACCAGGTTCAATTCCCGGAGAGGTCACTCCTGGATTTTCACATGTGAGAATTATGCCAAATGATGCTGCTGGTTGGCTGGTTTTCTCAGGATCTCCCATTTCCCCCGCCCCTTCATTCCGGCGCTGTTCCATACTCGCCTCGCTTCATCCTCATTGACTCTCAAGACCTCGATTTTAAGAGCTGTATAAATCTCTGTGCTCACTCATCAGCAGCGACGCACTTCCTAAAACCAACCGTGGATGAATTATAAACAGACAAGTAATTATTTTTATGTCTCTGCTGAAAACTAAACTTGTCCCAATTCAAAAAAATGATATATCATAATGCATACAGAAAAAAATGATTGCCCTCGAGTTGTACACACTTTGAAGGCAGGATTGTTTTGTATTAAGGTGATTACAAGGGGGGACGCCTGTTCTAGCCGACGAAGAGGGTGCGAGAGGTGGGTGGTGGAGCAGCATCTGATTGAAGGTTGTTCCATAGCTGTGAGTTAAACACTAACGTTCTTTCATATGACTTGCAACTTTCTAACATGTGATAGCTATTGTAATGCTATTGCTAACTATATTTTTCATTTTAACTGAGGAAGAGGACTCCCATGCCCTTGAAGCCTTGGCCATACTGCATGTTAAAGTTGTCTCCCAAGTCCTTGGAGTGGTCCCATGTGTTGCCACAACACCTGTTGAAAGTTTGTTAGTTTATGCGATTGATGTGATTGCTACTAGCCTGCTGAAAGAAGGGGAGAGTAAGGAAAAAATGTAGTGCTGGCCCGATATTTGTTGGAAGTTGCAGATTCTACTTAAACTTCGCATACCTATTGACAATAGAAAGTTTATTTGATATTTCTCTCTCTTTGACATTGTCGGGGATATAAATAAATTTCTGTTCAATCACTCTGTGTAAGAACAATGACAACTGTCACTCCCTGAATAACAAAGCTGAATATCGAGGCCCAAGTTCATTTATTTTTCTTCCTTGCACTAAAACTTTTCAGCTGACTGGACTGCACGTACGTCAAGACACCACATATTAACAGGTCACCCATACTGTGGACAGAGGCCCACAACATCCAACGTGCACAGTACGGTAGAGCCCCCTACTATAAAAATACACGATGAAGCGGTTTAGGCCACCCGAGGCAATTAACCTACTCCATCCACTGTGTATGTACCCACCAGACGGAGTGATAGGCCTGACAAGGAATGACCTGCCCCTTCTGGATACGCACTAGCTAGGGTACCGTCGCCTGCCCCTTTATTGGGGGAAGAACATTAGCACCTTCCTTCTATGCCGGTCACCCACAGAAGGGGTACCAGGAGAGACCGTAGGACAGCTGCCAAACCTCTCGAACGGCGCGCACAGGCCGCTCGTCGACTGTCAAGGTCTTACCTCGCAGCCCTTCCCATCATCCTCTGTAGCCTTCCAACCAGGACACCGGGCACAGCACTCAATCGTCATCTGCATCTGCCTGGGACTACCTATACCACCTTCTTTGCCAACGAGAACCAGGACACCAGCTGCCATCTACCCGACCATCTAGCTCTCACAACTGCAGAAGCACACCAAGGGTCAATCTTCCCACAGGTTGGCTATGTACGAGGGGCTGTCTACTTGCCTGCGACATCAGCCAGTCGCATACGTCCAGGAACGCTAGGACGAGGTAAGCCAGCAACTGCCCTAACCTCTGCCATCAAGAGGCCTGACCCCACCATACCAGACTTTGTTCCCAGTTGACAGCCTACACGTCTGACGCTCTCTAGAGGCCCCGTCAAGGTCAAGTGCATTATCATTCAGACCCCACCTCAGTAGTGACCACCAGAGCCAGTGTCTCGTAACCTGACAGTGTGAAACCTTGTACTGATAGACATGCACCTTATTCAACCAGCTGTCATGTATCACAACAAATTACCTTTCACTTACGCGTGCATCACCTGTGGAGGAACACTGTGCTGGACATCCCAGCAGATGATGCAGCCTACCCTGTCACAACTACAGTCAAATGCATACACCTCATGGTGCATAATTTATTAATGATGTACAGTTTTTAAAAAAAATTTAATAATTTTTTCTATTTTTATGTTTAGTGTTGAACAATTCCATTATATTAGCTTAATTTCAATTGGGGATATTATTTTATTTCATCCCGGTGAATAGATTCATTTTAACTTATTGAGGGCCTTCTTAAATTCACATTTTTCCGGCTTCGCAGCCTCACAAAATACGCTTCAGCCAAGTTTTCAACGCATTTCCAGGCAGTTAACTGCACTCACATTTCTTTCAAGATGTGTATCTTAACACGCTGCATATTTTTTGTGTCGCTGTCGCATCAGGCTGCAAGCCTTTGTCTTCCTTTTACAGTGTCCTTCAAGCGCCGTAATTTACCTCACGTCATCTCTTTTCATGCTGTTACGAGGCGTGAAACGCACTGAAAGCTGCCGCGTGAGTAAGCTCATACCATCTAGCGGCAAACTCAAAACTCAGCCGCATCCTTGTAACGAGCAATCACAGTGTATTGATCGCGCATTCTTCATCACACTTGCTAGCTGTGAGCATCACACTCGACGATGCGAAACACCGTACTTCACTGATAACCAGGAAGTAGTTTCATGAAGTTGTTCTTATGTCTCGTGTAGTTTAGATGTGCTACAACGCAGTTTAGTGTTTGTATACTACGTTAGCGTAGATTTCGACTTCTGTTATGGGTAAGTGGTGTTCTACTGTTTTCCTGACCCAGTTTCGCGGTAACGGTGATGATGTATTAATTCCGTTCCCGACCTATCCAGAGGTCACAGTTTCACAGTCCCGCAGTTCATAGTTACTCATCATCACCGATAACAGTTTTGCAGTCCCATTTGTTATAAGAGTACCAGTCTGTACCGACCTGTAGTATGGGGAAGACTAGAGCTTCGCAGTCTGACCTGGTAGCTTTGATGGGATACTTGTGACACCCGTCACGTTCACAGAAGAATCGCCATGGTGTTTCTGCTTTCTCATCTCTGTCGGCCATCTCATCTTCATTCTAATTTTGATTGA
This sequence comes from Clitarchus hookeri, assembly GCA_002778355.1. Taxonomy (NCBI): domain Eukaryota; kingdom Metazoa; phylum Arthropoda; class Insecta; order Phasmatodea; family Phasmatidae; genus Clitarchus; species Clitarchus hookeri. Next base: position 334,926 of record NQII01000542.1, on the reverse strand, counting down.
ACCCAAAGTTTGTGAACTTCCAACACTTAAAATTTCCACACAGTTGGTGAACTTTGACGAGTGACATCTAGTGACTGACGACATCGCAGTCAGATAAGGTTTTAGTGTGTCGGCCAGAGACACGAATATGACTGGGCTGACTTTATTGGTTGCTAACCAGACCCCAGCCGGTATATAAGCCCTGCATGGCTTGACGGCACTGCACAAAGACTGGTGTGGGCTTAACTGTCCTCTGCAACACTGGTTTACCTGGAATGGGCGTAGCCTGGGTTATCTCCTGACTCGGCCGCTGTTGCCGGCTGGAACTCGTGCCCAGTTCTTGGGCGGAGGTGGTGGGAGCCTGCGGAGGGCTGCTGGTCCAACTGGGATGGAACCACAGGTTTGATATACCCAGTGGTACGTGGAGCCCGTGGCGGAAGTCGGCAACGACTTGATGTGGCTCGCCGGCAGTCTTGTAGGGTGGCTGAAATAGGGAGCAAGGAGGGACTGGGAAGTGAGGCCTCTCCAGTTGTCGGGCGACTTGAGCTCGTTCCCGGGGTATAGAAGGCAGATGGCACTGGGTTACAGCTCAAGTTGGACTCTGAGGCAGTAGCCACCTACCTAGCTTGCCACTTCGCACCACTCCTATGGGTGTAGGCAAACAGGAAGGTACTAAAGTCGGCCACTCTAGGAAACAGCAGGCGACGAGGATCCCTAGCTAGGTGTAAAACCAGCTGTGGCCAAGCCAGCCTGAGTCATACCCAATTACTCCAATTGGCAACAGTACAGCGTAGTGGTTAGTGTGGTGGTTTACCCTGGATGTCCGATAACGATGTGGTATGGTCTAAAAAGGGGGAAGACCTCCAGAATTAGTCTTATCACTCCTTCCGGCGACAGTACAGCGTGGTGGATGTAGTGAATTAGCTAGCCTGGCTGACTAGCCACCTTGTGGATTGAGTTATTAGTGTTAGTGGCTCTACCGTACGTGCGCACCATGTACCTTTGCATACCTGATCCACAGTATGGGTGGCCGTCTAATGGGTTGTGTGTTGGTAATGTAAGTCTAGTCCTTTTTATGGGGCAGGTCGCACTCTAGATTCGGCAAACCAGTTCTCAAACTGAGGTTCCCTGCCTCTCCTTTGCAGGGTGACACCAGGAAGGACTACATACAATTCACACAAGAAGGAACAGACGGCGGTTAAACTAGTAACGTGTTTTATTCCATCCAGAATAGAACACGGTGAACCATACTCTCCTGCTGTAAATCAATGCACTCATTAACTTACGGAACGTAAAAACCAAAGACAGGTGAATGGGCCTGTCGGCTTGAAGAGCCTTGCCTGAAGGACGTGCTAGAAGAGCAAACGCAAGAAAATAGTAGCCATCAGAACAACTGTACCCTAACAAGCTGTGTTGTCCTGAAGGGACTTAAGGGGGGAGTATGGGGTGTGGGTGGGGTTGACGGCAAGTGTCGAGTATGGGGGGAATGACAACTATTTGGGGCTGCAGCGTATGCTTGAAAAAGCCCGGCGCTGGTCACTGGTGATCACTAGGCGTTTCCTCACGAGGTAGAGGAGAGCAGAAGCCTTAGCACGATCTGTACTAAGGGGAGCTGCTGATATCAACTGCCGTTCTGCGGTGGTGCAGGGCCGTATTTCCTCCTGGGCTAGGCGTGTCTGGTTCCTTCAGACAGCTTCGGCAGGGTGGCTCTTCCCTTCGTAGGCGGAGCTGCACTTGCTGCCATCTCTTGGGGGCGGCTTGGATCGGGTCTTCCTCGTGTGCAGGTGGTATCAGCTGTGCGTGGTCTACTGGTCTCCCTTCTCACCGAGTTTTTTAAGGCAGGGCGATTTATATTATCCTCTTTGAGGTGCTTTCCACTCTCCAGGCATCCACCTTATCAATGGAGACGGAATGCTGTTCTGAGGGACTGCCATTCAGGGTTTGTATCATTTCTGGGGCACGTGACACACACAAGATGATACAGAATTGCAGCAAAAAGTAGTAGTATATCTATGCATCACAAGACAATTTAAAAAGGACTAATACCTAGAATTTTCAAAATTTGTATTTGCCACTATAACCTTACAAAATGTACTTGGTTTTCCTGATGAAGTGGGCACAGGGGACGCTCAAAACATTTTCTGAGCTCCATATTGTTAGACTACTGATGTAACCGTATAATTGCCTGCACAAAATAAACACTTGTGTGGTCTAAGCCGTTACAAGTATGGAAATATCAAAGGCTGTGAATGTGCAACTGTTTTAAGGATTTTTTAAATGATGTTACATGTGTTCTGTTCTGCTAAACACACAGTATTTTGATACGCCTGCTATACTAGAAATTTTGGCAAAAAAAACTACGTACTCATAAATCCAAATTGCAAATGAGGACACCCCTTGTACCTGGTTGCACCATTAACAGCCCTGAACCGAGATTTTACGATCTTGGTTCAAACACAATCTTCAGTTGGATCAGAGTTCCAATGTACGAGTGTTGCACCACAGCAAACAGCCGATTTGCGATCGTATATCTCCTGATCTCAGTTCAGAACTATGATTGTGATGAAAAACTGTGATTGGCTCTTGTTTCGTGACATCATGATGCAACTGTTTATTTTGAAGTTCGGAAGCAAATAAGTTTTTGTGAACATTATTGCTTAAGACTAGGATTTCTTACTATATGATTTAGTTGAATGCACTGCGAAATTTCCATTTCAGTTGTTTTGTTTAATTGGAAACACTTTTAACACACTTTTTTTCATTATTTTTAATACCAATATTATTGAAGAAGGTAGTGTACATAGAACTAGATGGTGCAATGTTTTATCTGTTTTAAGTAAAATAATTGTTGTACAAATTTTACTGAATAATATTCCAATGTGTATAATGTTGTTTTAAATTCCCCCCCAAAAAAAAAAAAAAAAAAAAAAACTAATGTACTTAGCGCTATCTGGTGGCGTATTCTCAAACTACATTTGTCTGACACATGAAATTTAGCTCGTGCTGTAAATTAGAACAGTTTCTGATATTCTGAATGGCTTTTCCAATTTTACATTTTGTTTGTTCAGAGAGAAAAGCAAGTATTTCATTCTCTCTTTACAAAATATTAGCCATCTTTAATTAAATAAATACATTGAATCTTAAGCCTTTGGAAAATGTCCCAATTTACATTTAACTACAGTAAGAAACAACCGAATCCATTTTTAAATGACTCAAATATTACAAAGTTTATTTCTAGTAAATAAACATATTTAACAGTGTGTTTGGACACAGCTCTGATCTCGGATCGAGATTTCAAACCACCATATTCGGCGGTTTAAAATGAAGTTAATCTCTATCTCCAGTCATGCTATGAACTCAAATGGTGAAACAGTTTTCTGTGTCGATCTTAGATCAAATTTGGACATGACCTCAGATCGAGAGAGGAACCTTAATAGTGCAACCGGCCATTAGAGATGATTAATGCATACTGTAGTTAGAATAATATTTAAGTTTCTTTTTCAACCAGTATGTTTTTTCCCCATGATAGTTAAGCAAAGCTATAAAACAGCCAAAAATGGCAAATTTTTTTAAACATAATTTAGAACTTAAGTTTAATACACTAGTATTTTAGGCAATTCTTAGTTTATAGAATTTCTAACATTTTTCATGTCAAGAATAATTTTAGAGAATCAATTTTTGGAACTGATAACAGAGAAAAACTGGAATAACGACTTCCATAATATCTACGTCCTTGTGCGCATGAACACGCCAAAGGAGTGTTCCTGTAAATTCAAACGTACTTCAGACCTGTGTTAAAAGGTTATGGATGGAAAATAATGTAGTTGGCTGCTGTTAGATTTAAAAGGAAACTCAGAGGAGTGGGATGCATTGTCATAGTTGATTGGTGTACAGGAAGTCTTACATTAATACAATGATTACTTTATAAATGATCTGCTACATAGTGTGATTATCATTTCTTCCAATGTCAAGTTACAATGTGACAACGCAGTGGGCTACAATAAATTGAATATTAATAAACACAACATTAGTAATTTACCACTTTCATGATAACAAGTATGTTAACTCTGATGCTCTAGTCCAATGACTGTGGATACAGTAGAACATCACAGCAACCGTCTTTCTATAAAGACTAAATTTTGAGAAACTGTAAAAAATTTGGTGAAAAAAAGTTGAAGGAAATTTGTTAAAAAATGAATTTGTTGCACTTTTTTTGGTTGCTGCACATTGCATTTCTCTTGGTGAAGACGGTACGTGTCAGGCCAACTCGTGTCCAAAAACAGATACCAACCCCCTAAGCCTGCTAGCCAATAACTACTAACTCCAGTCCCCCCTCCTCCCCTCAGGCGGCAGAATGTATCCACTCGCGATGGAAATATCTTAATTATTTGGCCAGCCATTGTGCTCTCTTTCACTTGCCTTCTCACTTTGCTTGTGTTATTAAGACTCTGGTTTATCTTGGATTTGGATTACTGTTTGGTGATGACTTATTACGCTTAGTTTTTTGCACATGCCATCAGCAGTGTGGAAGCCTTACAAATTGACTCACAAATACAATTCTGGACTGTGAAACCATAGCAAGTCTTCCTCCCATTGTGACCTCCACCTCTCTACCAGTCCATCACACTTGACAACCGCCACATTCATTCTCGCTTCCTCACTTCCAGGTTGCAAGATACCCTTCTGTGGCATCATTTTATTTGGAAGACATCTGAAGAATTAAATTAATACACCATGCCAAAATCAGTTCATTCTATGCCAAAGACAATTGACTTATGATGCTCAGTACATCTTTGCGCCGCTCAATTTTTTTTTTTACATTTTGGGTGACAAGGGAAGACTAACCATAAGTCTCTTTAACAATTTTTTCAGAAGACATCTGCTTATTGAAATAAATTTATACTTCATTTTAACAACTTGTCATTATGCGGGAGAGACGACTGAACACCAACTTCATGCAAAAAATTGCAAATTTTGATGTATATGGGGTTTGGGGTGGGTCAAAATCAGTCCAAAAACCCCAAAATATCTACAGCAACAGACCTGCCAAAATGATGCGGCATTTGTCTGCAAGTAACTTTCGTGGAAGTAGCACTTGTCGAGATGTGTATAGTATCTTTCCTTCCAGTGTTTGTTGGTGTTGTCTGTTTTAAAACTGATTAAATTAGGAATTCAAATAACACAGAACTATGACTGCGGTTGAAACTAACGTTCAGAGATGATGTTAACTGATGCAAAACACCGAGTTTTGCACATTTGAGATATTATTTATAGCTGATCTTTTTTAGTGTTCATCTGTGTTGTCTTTATTGGGTCGTCTAAAAGTTTTTTGAGTGTGTATTTGTACGTAATTTTTTGTGTTTGTTACTTGTCATGTTATGTTTCGTTCAGTAGAAATCTTGACTGAATTTCTTGTGGAATCATTTTTATGTTTTTAATATCTGTTGACAAGAGCTAGTCTTGATGGCTTGTTCCAGTGTACGTTTTTAATGTCATAATTTGTGTTTTCCTTGGCGACATGGCTCTGCAATGGCGTATGTCCAAAATAAGTTTTTATTTAATCACTTACCTCCCACTGTTAGTATCATTCAAAGAATATAACGTATTTAAAACCATTTTATAAAAACACTAGCTAATTCCTTTACTACTGCAACACCACATTTCTGTTACATCTTTAGAACAATAAAAAACACACTAAATACACTACAATTTAGAAAAACAGTCTCTCCTTGGTAGCTATTCAGGTTCATGAAAGGTGAGGGTGGAATGTCTTCTGTGAAAAAAAAATCAATCACTATATTAAGAAAAGAATAAAATTCTAAATAGACTATATTTTTCACTTTCTTCTCCAACAACATAACGGACAATGAAAATTTCAGTTTCATATCATATTACACTGTATACACTGACTTACTGCATTCAACTTTAATAACCACAATTTGAAAACATATTTCCAATAAATATACAGAAGGTAAAGTTCCCTACAAGAAGTTATTAAAACTCAACAGGATGTGGGCATACACTTCCACTTGTACCATTCATGAAGGTCGAAGGACATCAATCTGTACAGTGCATACAAGTACACCAACATTTCAACAAAAATGATCAGCAACTTCTCTACTTACAATATTTGTGCAATGAAAAATGAACTGCATCCACAAACCAGCTGCCAAGTTTTATTAAAAAAAAAAAAAAACCAAGAAAAAATAATTTTCTTGGCATGTTCACGACACACTGATACATCAGTTCAACTACACAATTACTAGCAACCTGTCGCAAGCACGCAGTACTCCATACTGCGGCGGTGGCATGATCTCGACACTTCAAAGAACAAATGTCACACTGCAGACGGGAAACTGCAGACCATCTTCTTTGCAGCAGAGACCAAGACAGTTCCTCTACGAGAGACTATGCTTGCATGAGCAATCCTCACTGGCCACGTAGGTCATGGACGAGCCAATGAGAATGCACAACACACAATGATATACAAAAATATGTATATACGGTTCATTAACATTCTGATCCATCACAGTTGCAATTTATGTACACCACTGTTACTGAAACTCTTTTAGTACGCCCCTGTGCTCTGTAACAAGATATTATCTACTAAACATATCGCACAGTAATATACCTTCCCCATAAAAGTAATTGCACAACTTTTCTCAAATTTTAAACTTTTAAAGATAAAACAACGAAATGCATTACACAGCAAAATATATATTTGCCAGCAAATATTCCAAATGAAATGTAATACAGTAAATTCTACTTGTGTACAATTCTGGTGGAAGTACTGCCAACTTCCAAAGTAAACCCAACAACGGTCACGCATATAAAATTCAAATTACAAAACTACACAGAAATACAAAATACTATCCACAAAACAAACATTTTACAAAACACACAATCAGTCTACTATCACCTAAGATCATCTAGATTTCTGGTATGAAAATTAAGTGCTACATCAAATTTTCAGGTCAGGCACTGCAAAATAAAATTAATATCATGGTACACGCACCATGCCTAAAAATCACAACCAGGTTACAATTCTGACAACACAGAGTTACAAAATGTCAAGAACTTGCAGTGAATTAGTTGCTTAAAAGTGTATAGGACAAATAGAACAAAACACAATGTTATTTCAGGGTATTACTAGAAAAGCTATCTGAAATTAGAACATTTAAAAGCATCACTGGAAAAAAATTACATTTACATTAATACCTGAACCAGACACCTAGTAAAAAGGAATTTTAAAAATCCCTGTCACCAATTATAGAGAAACATTTCAGCACTCATTTTCCAAAGTATGATGATCCAGAAACTTAGAAATAAAACAAGAATGAAATGGAAATAAAAATGCAGTGTTTTCAGATAAGAAATGGCACGATGTTAGTTATGCATTCCACTTTGCATTGAGTCTTCGTACAATTTTATGCAACGGATGCTTCCTCACAACCTGCAAGCCATAGGCCTATATACGGCTCAACGTTTATTTAAAAACCTTACCAGTTACTATGACTATTACCGTCACTGAGCTCAGAAAGTACAGAAAATTAAAAACCGAACAACTGCATTGTTTTGTTATCGAGGCAAAGTACTAAATATTGTTGCTACTGCAGCAACATTAGGTTTCATTAAAATTAAGAAAATTGCCATACCTACACATTTTCCCCGTGCACGTTGTTCACAACAAAATACCACAGCTCTCATGGTTTACCCACCATAGGCAAAATTTGTTATTACATAATAAAATTTTGTAAATGTAAATATAATTTGATACCCCTAAGCAAGGTGAGATACATAACTGTAAAAATTTTTGTAAGAATAGATTGTGTTCAAAGCACACAGCAGTATTTCATATGATTTTGAAAAAAAGCTCTAAGATAAATTTTTAATCAGGCTATACCCTCGTATAGAAGAACAATAGCTCCTCAATGGTTTGTGCTTGCAGCGGACATGCAAATATAAAGATCTCTGCTTGGCATCTGAAGCTGCCAATACAATTACAGCTAACTAAATTATATTACTCAAACAGCAATCCAACTACAAAATTTGTACTTTGCTACACAGACATCACTGAACATGGAAAAGCTTAGCTGTTCAGAGTCTGCAAACATTAAAGAGACTTTGCAATTTAAAAACAAGTCTACCATACAGATGTGCACATTTCCTCTCTGCAACATCCTTTACAACACTGACATCCACTGTGCATTAGATAACATAACATAGGAAAAACAACGTATACATCCCAACATCCAGAACCATCTACACACTTTTACAAAATATTATTGCCATTTAAGGTACACAACACCTTTCATCCTAAAATCTGCCATAACCTTAACAATACAGATATAAAACATCAACAACATACCGGAAAACTGGTATTAACTACAACAGTCATAATGTGCTGATATTTAATGTTTACTGCAAGACACTGCTGAATTCTTTTGGCCAAACATTTACATACTCAATAAATTACAAAACAAATGTATGGATGGTATTCTAATATAAAATGCTTTAACGTGGAACACCAATCAGTACATTCTCCTATGCTCAAGTCTTGAGAGCAAGCGTGGCGGATGTACCACACCTCTCGATCCTGCATTATTACATTTTCTCTACAATCTTGGATTGAATGCACATACTGAAATGTGAATTTACCACTTTCTTCAACTGCCAGAAAACCATTCCGGATCGAAAATAAAAAGCAGGTGCAGCACGGTCATAAATTTGACTCCTGAAAATATCACTGAGGCAAACTTAACACCAAATGAATACTTTTCTAGGAAATACTTCTCCATCTTGCTCACTGATGGCAGCCCAGCACAAAATACTTGCACATGTGTTCACGTATCAGCATGTGTACTCCAGGTGGTTTCGAAAACTTATTGTCGTGTCCACAGATGATGGGGGAAACGTGACAAGGTAGACACTGGGTTGTAAAAACTTTTCACATGTCATGTCTCAAATCATTTATATTGATTTTGTGATGTTGTTGAATAACCNATAACAAACAAGTGGTAATTTGGGTCCTTTGGAGTTTGTTATAGCGAAGCTTTACTGTAATAATATTCTAAACTTCATGTAAATTTGAGATAAAATTACTGACAAAGAATAAAATACAAATAACACCATGTACACAACACACAATATTAACTACAAATGAAAAGAAAAATTTCTTTTTTGAGAGTAAATGAAAAACTGGAGCATAGGGAATCAAGTAAATTTATGTGTTCATTTAATAAATTTAATAATTTATTACTTTATTACAATCTTTACACTAAAGATAGTTACAGTTTGTGTTAAATTAGGTAACTGTAATCAAAAGTATATATTCAAAAAATTAAAATATTATTGATAAAATATTTTGTTAGTGGGCCAGTCTGACGTGTGTACCGGGCCGCATGTGATCCGTGGGCCGCTAACTGAATAGCCCTCATTTACAGTATATGCTGCAGTATCCTTCGCAATAATTCAAAAGCTAAGCAAAGATTAACAGGCATCTTCGTGGTACACTTTATTTTCTAGTTTTATTATAATTCTTACACTAAAAAGGGGAATTAGAATCGTCACAGAAAAATAGAGCAGTGTTTGTGTATCAATGCGCGTGGACATAGCTAGCCAGGCTTGGGCGTCGCCCGGGAGGGCAAAAAGTATGAGCCGGAGGGTGGCTCAAGGTCAGTCATTGCTGGAAGCTCACGGGGTCTACATCAGAGGGAGGTCATCAGCTCAGGGAATGCCCATTGGTGGCATTATAGTTTAAGAATAGGAGGAGTGTGGCCGCAGTCAGCCCCTCTCCTTGGTGATATTTCATTAGCTTTGTATTAGTCTACAACTTCCAGTCGACGAGTGCAAGAGTAACCCGTTATTTCAGTATGTACTTTGTATAGCAGTGACAGAGGGTCGTAAGCCCCTGTCTGATAATGGCGATATTGCAAATGTAATGAGGATGTTGAGGTATGGCTCACAACCAGTTAATTATTATTAATAAACAGTAGGTCTCTTATGTGTTATAAGGTGGGGAAGATAGAGAGTGCGTGGACAATGAGAGAACTTATATTAAGACAAGGTGAAGGAACTGATATGTTGAAAAGAAAAAAACTGGAGAGCTATGACGAGAGTAATTTTTGGAGAGAACTATGAGTTTTGTAAATATGCCGAGAGAGACCTGCAATATTTTATAAACGTTTTGATTTGCAAGAACCACTGCAACGAGGGTAATTTTTGGAGAGAACCATGAGTTTTGTAAATATGCCGAGAGAGACCTGCAATATTTTATAAACGTTTTGACTTGCAAGAACCACTGTAAAGTTGAGTTAATTACTTATGTCAATAATATATCAATTAATTTGTTAGGGAAACGGCTACGAACATGTTTGTGAAGGAGATGGTCATGGAGTTCGTAGTGACTGGAATTATTGTTATTGGTGGTCAAGGGGAGGAACTTCGGCAAGGAGGAAATTGACGTAGTGTCTTAAGGAAGAAATAATATTGCAGAGTTGTTATTGAAAGTAAGAAATCTTGTAGTTCGAGTCGTGGGGTAGAAGTATCGAGGGAGAAAAGTTGTGTAATGTGGGAACCTTGAGGAAGTTGAAGATTATATGAATGGAGTTAAGATTACTGTGTATGAAGCATTCAAAGAGGAGTTTGAGGAGTTGAAGTAGTCGCAAGGAGTTAAGAGAAATATTCTGTTATATAGACCCCTGTAAATGTAGCTCTCGGATGTCAGATATGTATTGATTGACCTGTAACGTAATAATATATTGAAATGTTGAATTGTTAAGCCATTTATTGTGAAGCTATGAGACTATTAGGTAGAAGATGGTATAGGAAGGTTTGAAGACCGCTAAAATCAGCATCAGTAATAATCAGTAGCTACGTCGCCGTTAAGTGTCACACAACTCATCATACCAATCCTAGATGGTCTACTTCGAAGATGGTGTATCCAATTTTCCAACAATTTTAGGGATGGGTCAGTTTGATTCCTTGGTTCTCAAATACGGCATTTCTTATGTAAGTACCGACAACTAGTCAGAAAAACACTCAATTCCGAGTAGTTTTTTTTTGTTGCTAATTATTTGTCATGTATAACACATTACCATCTACAGATTCAATTTGAAACACATGTCCGCAGCAGAACCGCTTCAAAATTAGTTATTCATGTACGTGAAAAGTATTCAAATAAATTTTGGTAACTTTCCTCTTTAATTTGCCAGTTCGCAAAATCAAAGTAATCAGCTATATTTACATGCCGATTGACGCCATCACCACATAACATCTTGCCAACTAGGAGTATCAAACGTAAATTTATTATATATAGAAAGAAAAAAAAGGGTCAATCTTCCATGATCGATATATCGCTGCTAGACATCACGCAAAGCATTGTTCAGAGGAAATGAATGCCTAATGTAATTTTTAACTCATCTACGTAAAGCTTCTATTATACTGACACATGCAATATTGTACGTAGAAGCTCAGGTGTCGCAACGCACGCCATACCCCAACCCATCTCCTCCCGCAAGGGCCTCCCAGTAGCCACCTGCCTCTGGACACGTGCCAGCCATTAACGCCTGCGGCAAAGCCAGGCCAGCCCAAGGGAAGCAGTTACACGTGTCAAGGTTGTAGTGCGGGGCCCCACCCACCACCCCGAACAAAACCATGTGAAACTTGGACACACCGAAGAAATGCTGAGATAGGCTAACAATTTTCGCCCACGAGAGGAAATTATGACACGTGCCAAGGAGGGCAGAGCTAACATATCGCCGAAGAAACACCGAAGTAAGCTGAGTTTCGCCGATACAACGCTAGTTATACCAGAAAAAGGCTGACAGAGCGTGGCAGTAGTGCCACGAGTCCCCACCCTCCCCTAGCAAAACGCAGGAGAACTTTGACAAGCGCCGCGAAAATGCAGATGTAAGCTAAGGGCCGCGAGGGCACCCCTCTTGCCCCTTCCTCCAACCAGAGTCCTGGCACGTGGAGGAAATGGGGCATTGTTCGGCACCTTCCATCCCCCTTCCCTTAAAGTGAAGCCTCGTGTAAGGTTCTAAGGGGGAGTCCAGAGAGTTTAAAAGCCAATTTGCGGGGCATGGAGGGCGTCAGTTGTGTCACCTTAGTCGAGGGAGTCGTCCGTCGGGACGCCGAGAGGCCGGGGGGTTGGACCCCAGCAGAGTCAATAATGTAGGGAATTAGAATGTGGCGCTCGGAAGCGCCACACCGGGACGAGCAGGGAGTCAGGCATCGGGAGTCGGATTGTGGAAGCCAGCCGAGTCACTTACAACCCCGCGCCAGAAGGCGGCGGCGGCCGAGTGGTGAGCTTCAACGATGCTTATACAATGCTCTACCGGAATACAAAATTTGGTTTAAATTGGTTGAATGGTTTCCTAAAATATGATATATCACCCAAAATCTTTAAATGACCGCCATTTTGAAAGTAAGTGCACAACGTTGTTGAAAACTACACAAGTCAGGTGTCCTTACTAAGTGTTAAATGTGTACCAAGTTTGGTGAAATTCTGTTGAAGTGTTCAAAAATTGAAAGTGAGGACACTCACATGCACAGACAGGAAAGTGATCTCATAAGCCTTTCTTTCCTTCGGAAAGTAGGCTAAAAATTGATTTACAAAACGGTATCAGAAGAAAAGTCGTTGGTAGTACGAAAATGAGGTAATCAGTTATCACAGTGAGGCTACACTAAAATGATTTTGAAAGTAGTGCTGTTCAATGGCTCATCAATGAACTCTCTTCTGTGTCATTTGTATTAAACTAAAAATATTTAAAACTTTGGGAAAATAATGTAAATATGGCAACAACAAAATTCATAATTTTAAAACGTACTTTTTTTTTTTTTTTTTTTTACAAAATTGCAACTATAACTGCACAAAAGTACCTAGCACACAAATGCATGTAAATGCACACAAACAAATGGATTCACAAGAGTCTGACAGCTTAAATGACTGCAACTGCACAATATTTGTACACTGGATGTGATTCAAAAGTTCTAATACATGCCACAACCAATTTTTATCACTTTTACACCACTTAGATTCCAGGGTTTGGCATAGTTTTTCCCACTGTGTGGAAAGTACAGGTAAATTCCAGGTTAAAAACCGTCTCAGACTTATTAGTTTCTGCCAGTATTTTCCACTTGGTATGTTTATTCTATTGCACTCTGGGGCAGCGGTGGCGTAGTGGCGAGGGCACTTGCCTCCCACCACGGCGATCCGGGTTCGATCCCCGGCGGGTCCACTGCCGGATTTTTGCATGTGGGAATCGTGCTGGACGATGCCGCTTGCCGGCTGGTTTTATCGGGGTACTCCCATTTTTCCCGCCCTTGCATTCCAGCCCCGCTCCATTCTAGGGTCTCATTTCAGTCATGCTCGGGGATGACGGTCACCTACGGGTCCCAACTGGAAAGACAGTCACTCGGAGGGTGTTGCCTTGCCCTGGGTGCACTCCCCACACGCCATTATTATTATTATTATTATTGCACTCCATTATCTAGTGTGGCCACTTGGAATCATAAACAGTAAATTTCACCACTATACACAGGAATTATGATGCTTCCTTTTATAAGTATATACTAAAATAATTCTCATAGAATTACATTCCCAAAATGTTGATTTATCATTTTCAAACCTAAAACTGTACACGTACAACAAATATAAGAATAAACAATGACATGCTTACTTATTTAATCAGTATTAATTAGTAAAATCAAATTATCATTAAAAACATTAACTTTAACAAATAGTCTAATTTTTTTACACACCTACGTACATAATTATATTATATTTGCCGGTAAAAACCAGCATTTCCGATCAAAACCAAGTTTTTGCCAGTGGCATGGAATTTACTGAATATTGGTGGCATTTTGCCCACCCTGTTAGATTCACATTAAAAAAAAGTTCAAATGCCATAATTTTTAACACATAAATAACACATTTAATCATAAATCACTCAAAATGTTGTGCATTAATGATACAGACATTAAGAAAATGGAAATTCTTGTTTGCTGAAATATCTTTGATATGATGCATGTTTTCCAAATTATTGTGAATTAATGTTGCATAAAATTGTATTTGTTCCAAAAAAAAATTATTATTAAAACAAATTTTTAACTAAGATACTTGATCCATTTTTATTCACCAGGACCAAAATTCAAGGAGTAGTGTGGAAGGGGAAAGTGAGAGAGAGATAAAAATGCAAATAAAAAAAGAGAGAAAAAGTTCTCATATTTTCTTCTAAAAGCAGATAGGCTAAAAATATTCAAAAACTATAAACATAACACATACACACACACACAAAAAAAAAAAAAGCTAAAGTATTTTGCATATGTGTATTACCTTGTAGAAGGCTGTTAGGTTCACCACCATTATAATATACAACTGTTGGCTGAGCTCCTGAAAACCAATTTCAGAAATAAAAATCTCAAAGCAAATGATGTCACAAATAAATATTGCATGTTACACCAGTTGGCAACTTCACCAACTGCCAAAATAATGTAGGTTCTTGTACCAACAGACATGACAATGTGCCGACAAACACTATCAATTGGAGAGAAACAGCATATGTATCACAGGTTCAACTCACTTGATACATTGTGATGGAACCTAATGTAGTGGCAATGTAACTACTGAAAACATTACCTACATTTAATAACTAAGTGAATATTCTTCGACAACCTTCAAATATCACCCCTGCCATATATATTTAAGGTATTTTGTCACATAAAAAATATATTGGAAAACTGTTCCATTTATTAAGTTCAGAAAGTGTGAATGTACTAGACATGGCATGGCACTTGATAGTAGAGGGGGTCATGGTTCGCGTAGCAGGTGTGTGTTCACCTCCCACAGAGGTGGACTAAGTCGAGTCAGGTGGGGTCGCATGTGGTGATTGTACCGTGCAATGCCGCTGGTCAGCGAGTTTTCTCAAGGATCTCCAATTTCCCCTGCCCTTGCATTCTGGCACTGCTCCATATCCACCTAGCTTCACCCCCATTGACTCTCAAGGTCTCAGCGTTAATATGCAGCTGCCCAAACATGGGGAGGGAGTACTGCTTGGCAAGGGAGCTGCCAAGAGATGTGGCAACAAGAAGACAGCCAGGGTGGCTGAGACCCTCACAAGGTCGGTGCTGAAAGGCATGCTCCAATAGCAGAGGGCATGCATCCCACAGAGCAGGTTGTGCAGCACTCCCTTTAAGGCCCTTCCACATCGCTCAGTGCGCCCCTTTTCGACCCACTGGTCCGTTATCCTCTTCACTATGGTTGCATGAATTCCAATATGAGAACCAAATTCGCGGTAAGATATTCCACAATTCCGAAAGTGCCAGATTCTCCCATGATCAAAGGTGGAAACCTATTTGTATGGTTCTTGTGTTCTTCGACACAGCATGCTCACTCTGTTTGTGCACACCTTTGGCGCACTAGGCTGAACAACAAAACACGTAATTGTACTCCAATGTGGAGCCCTTCAGAAGCACACTTCTGGAAGGAAGCTGTGTGCACATGAACGTGTGCATGAGAGAGAAGGAGAGACAGCTCACCTGTGCTGGAACCTTGCTGTGGATCCTGCTCGTACTCTCGACACACCTGCTCCCACGCTGCAACACGACCACAACAGCACTGTTACCAACACTACTGCAACTGCAGATATAGCCAACAACAGCACAGGGCTGCTCCACCTTGTAATACACGCACTCCTCTTTAAAGACAGACAAGCTGCCTTCACAAGTGTCATGGAAACCACCAAACATGTACTTTCAGTACGTACCTGCTCCACAACAACGTTCTTAACAATCTATAACCAGGTTTGTCTTGTTAGCCCCATCACTAACTGAAACACTGTTTATCTGGTATTCACGTTGTAGTGGTCAGACTGCTCACTGTGAACCAGGTTCGACTCCCAGGGGCTGAGGAGCTACGCTCAGATGTCCGCAAGTTCTAAACATGGCAGATGTTGCTGCTGGGTAGTGGGTTTCTCACGTGCCATTTCCCCTACTGTCAAGTGCACCCAGATGTTACCCCCATTTATGTAATTTAATTTATTTTCAATATGTTTATTTTCCTCATTAGGTGTATTGTTGGATTATTATTTTAATTTCCTGATCACTAAATACATTTGCAGTTTGTAAATTACAGCGTAAGTGCGCAATTGTGTGGGCACTAGGCAGATTCCAACAATGACCATTAGTGTGATATTTTGCTGAATTCCATCATAAATTTTAATTTGGACCAAGGTATGTTACTTTCCAAAGTTATATTTTTTAACAAAAAGTTGAAAACTAACACTAGAAAAAGTAATTAAAATAATTTGAATACAATTTGAACGATAAAGCCGTTACTGAAGGCCCAGTGTGATCGTTAGTACGGAGGAACTACTTTCCTTCAAGCTCTGAGAAACATTTTATTTTATTATTTTTGGCAATTCAAGTGATATGGAATAATCCTACTAATATTATAAATGCGAAAGTGTGTGTGTGTGTATGTTTGTTACCACACAGCTCCATAACGGCTGAACGAATTTTGATGAAATTTGGTATGTAGGTACTTTAGGTCCTGGAATAGGACATATGATACTTTTTATCACGGAAAATTGTACGGTTCCTGTGGAATAACAACAAAACGTAATTCTGCAACGGCTGGGAACGTGACCGAAATATTTTTTTCCTCTGGTGTCAAGAGTTTATCAGGCCGTGCAAGGACCTCTGAAATGGCTTAACGACTGCTATCAATCAATAACAACCAGGACCGAATATTTAACCTGCCCTCCAAAGCCCAGAAGCGCTCAGATGTTATGCCACTAAACGTTTACCCATCCAAATGTGTGCCGCTGGGAACGTTGTTTAACTTTGGTGATCGATTAAGATCCCTCAGCCAAGTGCAAAAAGTAGTACCTAGGTACACTTATTTCTAAAGCAACAACTTGATGAAACTCACGTTTTAATTTTCATACATCGACGCTGGAAAGCAGAAATGTGGTAACTACGCGATAGTTGCACAGATACACTCCAAAAACAATACCCTACTTCTTGGCTATTGGGTAAAAAATATTTCCTTCCTTTTGGGTTGCCGTAATCAGTTAAAAACCTAGGCCAACATAGTATAATTTTATAATTCTGTTTTCACATAAATGAATTGTCTTTTCCCAATTTATTTATTAGTGTATCACTGTAAAACTCCAATGTACCCAGGCGAAGCCGGGCTGGTTCGCTAGTGCTAAATAATTTCCAATACTTGAATGTAACATAACAGTGTTCTGAAACTTGTCATCAAATTCTGTATTTTTAAATTTGATTTAATGCTGCCGGAAGTCCGTTGAGTGCAGCGGTAACAAGTTTTCGAGGCACACTGTCTTGGTAGGTCGACGCAGACAGACATGTGTTGGCTGGAAGGGGCTGTAAAATGGAGTTTGCAAATAAGTGTGGTGAATAATGGGAAGGTATTCATGTAATCCTTATATTTCTGCCATAGAATATTTAGTTTATACAACGTTTCTCAAGATTTATCATAATATACTTAATATTTTCGTCACGATGCGTACCAGTGGGCGGCTCTGTTCAACGTGATTCGGCAGTTAAAATCTTCAGTGTGCTTGTATTTGGCAGAACTTATAACATGGACAAACCTTAAAATTTTGCTAAAAGGAAGAATTCATTTTAATTTCATTGACATCGCTACGAACCTGTGACCATTTTATTAACTTTTAACACCTGTTTCCGCCCTTATAATTCTAACCCTGGCAGTCTCTGTGTCGAGTTAGCCGAGGCGTAGTGTATCCGAAGGCGAGGCATCACTACCTATGTGATCTGCCATTGCTCCCTCCGTACTCTATTTTTTGTTCAAATAATGAAAACAATAAATTGTACAAGGGAACAAATTAATAATTTCCTAGTTACATCTTCATTTCCAATAATTTATGTCCTAAAATATTTTCCATATAATGCATGATTTATGAAGAACGATAAATATAAGGTATTTTATGGCTTCTGTGATCATAACCACTGGCTTCAATATTGGTCTTAAGAAAATAACTGCGTCATAGCAAACAGGGCCGCCCAAAGCAGGCTTGGGTCCAGGGGATAGAGACATTGCGACCCCCCACATCAAAGTTTAAAAAAGGGAGATAGAATTAATTCCCCCTCATAATTTTTTCATAGTGCACGATGGAAAAATTACTTAACTGTCAGGGGATTATTTACACATTAAGCACCAACAACCCAAAAAATGCTTCACATTAAGCAAGACTGCCAATAAATCCCCCTTCAAAGTAATATTTAATTTGCACCCTGCTTGTACCAAACAGCCGACTGTTGTGATACCCCCTACCGTGGCATCTGGGGAGAACAGCAACTCCAAGTAAGAAAATTAATTCTCACCTAGGACTGGCACATCCACAGCCCGGTCGCCGCTGCCAGAGTGAGGCCCTATCCATGGTTACCTAGTTGTGCTTTTTTAAATAAGAAAATTTTTTAAGCAAAGGCAATTTAAAGAAATGTATGTTAAGCCAAATGATTCCTGGGTACCTCACAATATCTTTGTATGCAATAGCTCACAAATGATTGCAACAGGGTATAATAATTAAATAATTAAAAAAATTAAGAAGTCTTGGTTGAGGTAAATTTATTTTAAATTATCTTAGAAAAATAACATTCTCAGCTAGTACACAAATAATTTCTTTCGGAAAAATTAATGATGTGAAGACAATCAAATATCTTTGAATACAATACTCAAATTCTTTTCTTTTTAGAAAATAATTATTTTTGGAATATAAATAGAATTTTATAAAGTACTTTGGGGCCCCAGGGTCTATAGATTTTTTGATAATAATGCATTGCATTTCATAGATTTTTATAGGCTATTTTCAAAAACAAAATTTTTATTAAACTACCAATAAAATTTCAACCTTAGCAGCATGCCCATGCACGATTATTAAGCCAAAATCATATCTGTGTGTTGGGTTTTGTTAGTCCACTGGTGAAACTGGCAGAAACGCTGAGACAAACTCGTTAATGGGGCATGTTGCCTCGGGTGAAGAGGTTACACCTGATCAGAATTCCATTTTCAGAAATTCCAGGGCCAGCAATTCGACATCCATCAACACGAGAACCGCATTCACCTCAAATCATGGACTATACTTCAAGAATCAAAGAAATATTATGTAAAATAGCTAATTAGGTTATACACTCAAACATAAACAACTACGTAATACTTTGTATTACTCACCGAAGGTGGTGATTCCCAATTTCAAACCATTAGATCGTAGAAAAAGGCAAAATGCCAAACAGCAGTGAATTTGAAATGTTACATGGCTGAGAAAATGTCCAAGAAGGACAAAAAAGATAAAATCATCAAAATTCAAAAATTGCAAATTTTGAAAATTGATTTAGCAAAACATTTATAAACACCAAAGATAACCTTGTATGTGCTTGCCACTTACAACATCGCAGAGATCGACAGGACGATTGTCGTGCAGCGCAAAGAACATAAGACATCACAAATAAATTCATAAGCAATATTATTAGTTAATTAAGAAAATTGTTGTAGATTAAATAACTTGACTTACAATATTATCATTATGATTAAATATAACAACGTGTGCAAAAGAAAGTGCTAACTGAAAAGTCATTCTTTATGTTTACAACATTACTAACGAAAGACAATATTTTTTTTGACAAATCACAGAATTTTCTGTCATGTATTTTACTTAATTAAAAGAAACGTGTCCTTTCATTAAATTTTCCATTTTGACATATTTTAACTATTAAATAGTGACTGTCATATTAGAGAGACAAAATATATTTAAATGGCTTCAAACTTTCCTGAATAGATGGCAAGAAGAAGAAAATTTGTTATGCCTGATCTATCTTAGCCATTAGCCATCCGAGGTGGTGTTATTCTTTTTTTAATTTCGTCAAAAAATGATTTTAATAATTTTAAGGGGGTCAGGAAAAAAAAGTCAAGTATCAAAATAATTAAAATGAGAAAAATGGAGAGAAAAAACACACACATTGATTACATTCTAAAACACAAACAAAAAAAAAGAAAGGAAAATTATACATTTTTGGTTACATTTAAAATGGAGATTCCATTATGTATTAAAATCGGTGCCTCTATCCCCTTCCCGTAGACACCCCATCCTTCCCTGTTGTTGTCATTCCCTTACGGAGACACGAGGGCTCAGATGTTCCGTTTTGAGGTGTCCTTGTGTTATGTTGTGAAGTGTCCATGTTTAATGTTGATGTGTCCGTTATGCTGATGTGAGAACTATCTCTTCATGAGCTGTAAGAAATTGCAATCTCCCTCCTTTTAGACTAACAATTCATTACAGCACAGAATAAATTAGAAATACGTAATATCACCAATGATACTACAGCTAATCCACTTGCAATACCAAATGGAAATTGGGTGAAAGGTTTCTGTAAAGTGTTGTTTGTCCAGATGGGAAATTACAACAACACGACACTGTGTCATCCAGCTTACTTACAAGTTTCTCAAAGGTAGCAAAACATGCCTGGAAACGTTTTCAGAAAATGTGACTAATACATGAAAGAAAAGCATTTCATTAATAAAGCATTTCATATTGTTTTTGTATTTTATTTGCATTATTCAGTGCCATACTTTTATTTGCTGTATCAAATCTAGTTATGAAAATAACACCAAAATTGACTATTCTTATCAACAGTTTCCCAATGTTGTGATAACACAGTACTGCTTTGCTAACAAATGTCATATATATATATATATGTGTATATATATATATATATATATATATATATATATATATACACACACACATATATATGTATGAGTCACCTTTGGAATAAGAGTTCCTACACACAACATGGAGGGTGCAGTAACTAGGTAGCAGGTATCACGGGTGTAACATCTCAACAACAATGAGGTAATTAGATGCAGAACAAATTGTTTGGACAAACATGAATGTGGAAGGGATCAGCCGTGGCATATATTAAGGAACTATCACAGCAATCCCTTGAAGTGATTTTGGAAGACCATGGAAAAACCAAAACAGGATAGATGGACCAGAATCAATTCCACATCCTCCCGATGGAAGTCCAGTCGCGTTTTCCGAAATTCACCAGTGCATCCACCGATGTACATCGGAGGTTCGGAAACTAACGATTAAGTCAATTTCAGTTGAACCGACGTACCCACTGATTCAACCGGCCTGAAACGTTGGTGGATCTGGTGGATGTGCACCGGAACATCAACTGATGAATTTTCCAACACAACCTAGCAAAAACATATGTAAAAAAACTAAAGCACTAGTAAATTGTGAAATCAAAAAAAGGTAAAATAAATGTGCACAAACATTACACAAAGATATTACAGGTACTTAATTTGTATTTTATAAAGAAAGAGCACGTTTATTAGAAAATATGTTAGCACAGTGTTTAATATGTGTTTCCTGTATTATAAAGTTATTTTGCATGTACGAATTTAATCATTTCCAATTGTAACAAAATTACATAAACAACATTATGTTTGAAAATTCTCTCGCCCGGTGTAGACCGGTGCACAAAAATTACAAAATAAGGTTTATATCATCATTAATGATGCAGAATGCTATCATCTGTTTAATTCATTGTTCTGTACGTACAGTGTCTATGATCAAAAATATGTGTTAGCTCTGCACTTGATAATAATGCAGTTTTGTAGTTCCAATTTGGACAGATGCTGTCAGTTTTGCACTGTACTCAATTTATCTAGGTTGTCAAATGTAATTGATTGTAATATTATTTCCAAGAACTACCGAAAGTAGTTGTGATTTTGCTATATTGTACAAATATAAGTATTGCTAAAAGCAAAAAAATAAAAAAAAGTTTTTCCTGGTCAAAAATTGTAGCTAGATGAATATTTCCTTTGTGATCACATTAAATTAGATACATCTATAAACTAGTTTATAACCACATAATTCTCCATGAACCATTGTGCATTGGTAGGGCTGCCAATATGTATCATTTTCATCTTGACTGGATTATGCAACCACCTCATACACGCTTCTGTACATGGGATGTAAATTAATTTTGTTTATGACATTTTTACCTTACGCTGATCAAAGTGTAAATGTTCATAAAGCACTACACGTAATTTTGCACACTCTTCCACTTAATAAAAACATGTGAACTAATGCACAAATGTAATGCTAACTTGTATGAACCATCAACACAAACATGGAGTTCGAATATCATTGAGAAATCTTCCCACTCCTCTGTCAACCATAACTGAGAAAAACATTCAAACTTTATTTTATTCTTTAAAATTGTTAAATGGAAAATTATATCCATCCTTTTCATGTCAGAGTTTGTTTCCTTCTACAGCCGTCTTTAACTTACCCACAGATAAGTTTTAATACAGTCGCAGCCACAAATGCTGCAGGACGCATGCCACTCATATACACATTAACCAATCCAGCAAGGATAATGACTTAATTTTTACCCACAGCAGTGTACTTTTCTTGTGGATGGATCCCAGTAACTCATATGCATGTCAAAAAGCAACCAAAAAATTTCTCAACAAGCCAAAACATGCATAAGACTATTTCACTCTTCATATTTGTAATTGTAAATATGAACTAATGCCTAATATAAAACCACAATCGTGCATTTTATTTACTATATTCCCAAGTAACTCCAAAATTAAAACAAAAGTTCTCAAACAAAAACTGTCAAGGAGAAAATTAAAAATGAGAAGTTGGTAGTGCTGCATTTAAAGAAAGGCCACAGAAAATAGAGGACAAAAAAGTGTGATGCAAATGACAAGTGGGCGAGATAGTAGATCTACGTTGTCAGGGTTAACAGCTTCGTGACCTCTAACAGGCCACGCTCAAGGAAAACAATTCTCTTAGCGTGGCGGAGCCAGCCCACGACACTTGGTGTGCGAAGCATTCTGCCTTCTGTTTAAACTGGGTTACAGGACCATTAACAAACTCTCAACCATGTAATTAGTTGTTGGTCCAACTAACTTAATACAGAGTTATTTACTGTTTCAGACGTAAAGACATGACCTAGTTTCCAAAATTACTTCCCAACATCCCAGGAATTACTATAAACATTTACNCAGAGTTATTTACTGTTTCAGACGTAAAGACATGACCTAGTTTCCAAAATTACTTCCCAACATCCCAGGAATTACTAAACATTTATGTACCTACAATATTTAGATAGACAACCTAATTAACCAAAATGTTTTATTACTACTACAGTTTCTTCCACTTGGCACCATACACATACACATACTCCGGTCCCCCTTCCACCAACTCTAATAGAGAAACACAACACTTTAAAGAGGTGAATATCAGCTGAGTTGCTGGCCAGTAATCTTAGCCGAGGTGCCTAGACCATGACTGGACACGCTGGTGTTTGGGATACCGCCAAGGTCCTACAGCCAGGGGCTCCTCAGACCTGCCTGCATAAGAAGCAGGAGACCAATAGTATACGTGAACAGTCTGCAGGAGTGAAGCTCGGAGTCATAGGATAAAGAACGATGCAAATAAGGTACAGTTGTGCAGATGCAACTTCTTTTTCTCACAAAATGAAAATGAAAAATGTGTTACAAACGTTTGTGAAACCGAAATGAAAATGAAAAATTATTTCTTAAAAACTTATTCTTAAAGAAAGTTTAATACATTTTTATATAATTTTAGCAGGTTATTTATTATGACAATTTCATTGCAAAACCAAACCAAAATATTTAGGATACGGAATATTTGCCAATGAGGTTCTTGCCTACATTTAAATTTCTATTTTTTTTGTAGTTGTTTAGTTATAAAATAATGAAAATGAACAAAATTATTTAGAGACAAAAATTTATTTAGCTGGTGCACTATATAAACCTTTATTAAAACACCTGAATATTCACTGACATATGGGATTTTCATTTTGTTACAACTTTTGGCAACCAAATTTTTTACTGAAACGAAAGTGAAAGAAGTAATTTTTCATTGTCATTTCGGAGCACCGAATATTCGCACAACCCTACAGAAAAACAATGAGTAAAAAATGTTAAATTAAGCATACACTCTTAAATTAATATCTTTTTTTCCAAGCCAGAATAAACATAAAACCACTAGTATGGTTAAAATTTGAATGTCTCCCAGGGGTACTCGAAACCCTCAGACTACCTAGCAGCTACTACCCTCTTACCCCTCCCCCCCCCCTTTCTCTCTCACTCTCCCATCCTCTCCCAACAGAGATCCGTCCTACTCCAGTCGGCCCTGGCCTGAACATGGCTGGAGATATGCACGCAGGTGTCAAGAGTGTGGAGACGAAACACTGATGTCACACAATAGCTTCCTAGGACTCTCTCCTCCCTCCACTTCCCTACATCCTTTATCCCACTGCCGCCGCAACCCCACCTCATCTCCAACCAACTTTACTCTGGAGGCCGGCCAGTAACAACAAGTGTTCTAAAGCACAGAAGCCCGCTACACTTACCACCTCTCTCATCTTGTATGTCACTGAGACTGCTCTCAACACTAGCAACAAACAAAACAGTACAGCAAATTGTTATGAAATTAATGACAATGTAAAATTTTACTCTTTACCTATATTCCATATGCTTAGAGAACTTACCCAGGGAAATATGGGGGTAAAAAAAAAAGTTTCTTACATGTCATTAAAAATAGACTAAAATAGCATATTACACAAAGAAAATTTTGTATAGTCTATTCTAAGTTACTTCTAACTTTTCTGAAGCCCTGCTAAAGTTCTACTTTCAAGCTATTCCTCCGCCTCATGAAAAGCAGCATTAACTAGTCTAGGAAGTGTCATCAAAGGGACAATGCACCCACCACATCTGTGTACACTCAGTTTAATATTATGTATTTTGCTTGAGAACTATTTATTACTGGGCATTACCAGCACACCTATTTTCTCTCTGTTTTTCTTTGTATAAATTATAAATAAAATATTAATATTTCTTATAGATGAAATATAAATAAAACTTCAATTTAACCAAAAATACGATTTTTGTTGAAGAAACCACAAATAGACTATAATTTCTTATATTTTTGACAGCAATATACAGAAGACAAAAAAATGATAAAATTGATTCTCTTAGGATACGTCCTTTCTGAAAATAAACCAAAAATTTTTGTGTGAATGGGTTTGGTGTTGAATGAGAAAAAACAAGTTTAAATTAAGTCAATATGTGATTTCTCCAGCTGGCAGATAACTCTGCAAGCCCATGAAGGGTATTGCAACATAAATATGAGGTGTAAGGCAGCAAACTGACATTTGTGACATCGCTGAATGCAACTAAGTCGTGAAATAACTAATGAGAAACGTGTAAATGTGATCACTATTGCAGTGCACTGTGTTATATGATCAGACTCGCTATAATCTTGCTGGTTACCACTGTTCTTTGTTTGGAACTGTACGATGAGTGAGGTTTCTAATCAGCACCCAGGAGGCAAACTCGGTAACAAATTGCATACTACAAAAATTTGCATTCAAAACTGACAATTGAATCCAGTCACAGCTTACGTGGGGTTCGAACCAGAACCTGACGGATGAAGGCACTTTAGCCACAGGAGTCATCTTCAACAACTGTGTGATTACACACTTTGCTTTTCAGTACAGGAGTGGTATGTGACATCACGGAGACATGAAACAGCAAAAGCCAATGGAAATATATGAAATAAATGAATTTTCAATTAGGGTCGGATGACAGTTGTTATTTGCATGGAAAATTAGGCAACAAACATTTACAAGTTCGAAAAGCAGCATAGTATCGTTTTCACATCATCAAAAAGTTCACACCATGTAATACACACTTTTCAAATTGTGTCAGGTCAGATAAGATGAAATGGCAAAATCTCAAGTTATCAGTGAATGCCTGTATTATGTAAGAGGTAGCATTAAGCTCAGCACAAACATTTCACTACAACGCAGGTCAAAGGTCATGTGAGATGCATCTCGTAGCAACTTTGGTCTTTGAACCCAAGTGGAAGATAGGAATAAGATGTGCTATTCAAGTACTCTCCCCACTTAATATCAAGTATTATCAAGCGTTATCTATCATTCCTGTGAACTACATGCCAGAATGTATTTTACCTGAAAGATTTAAAACTAAATGTCTTTAGACTCTAAAATATCAACTACATTATTTTCTCAAAAAACCTGGAACAGCATCATTAATGTTCAAACATAAAATTAAATATCATCTTTAGATGTTAAATTAATACACACAACCTCTTATTCCTTCAGCAGGAAACATTTCACTAAGTTTGAAACAGCAGCAGTGAATACTGAGTACCAGCGGATAAATATGTCAATTTTAGCTGGGGTAGTAATAAATTGTTCTTTAAACCCAAAGAATTTGGGTCTTCAACTGGTTTTGCTCCTATTATTGTTAATAATGTATTTAGTATCTCTGACAATACTGGAAACTCACGATATTAACAAATGTCCATGTAATAAAAGACAGTTTAAAATAAAGTATAACAATTTTTAAGACACAGGCCACAAATAAACGAACATACGTAAACTGTTAAGCCACAGTTTTTTGATACAATAAATTAATAACGAACTTTACCAAACTAGTTATATATTTTGATTTTCCAGTACTTCGCATATGTGATTAATGTTTTAGAAATCCTTAAACAGCAATTTTTACATAAATGACAGTGTGCAATGTAAAGCTGAAAATAATTAGAGGCAGTGGGTGCTGGAATCCTCGGATGTGCAGGCTAACTACACATTGTATGTTCTTGACCTGGATGTGCAGGCTAACTACACATTGTATGTTCTTGGCCTGGATGTGCAGACTAACTACACATTGTATGCTCTTGGCCTGGATGTGCAGGCTAACTATACATTGTATGTTCTTGGTCTGGATGTGCAGGCTAACTACACATTGTATGTTCTTGGCCTGGATGTGCAGACTAACTACACATTGTATGTTCTTGACCTGGATGTGCAGGCTAACTACACATTGTATGTTATTGACCTGGATGATGACAGCAGCCTTCCTAGTAAAACTCAGTGACATTTTTAAATACTACGCATGTTCTAAACTGCACTGTTTTATGCAGAGAATATAATATAATAATTGGTGCGCACTTAACCTAAACGCAAACATACCACAATATTTTAATATTATAAATTGTGTGTCAATAGTGTAAATAATACTCATTTTACCACAATAACATTTACATTTAAGAAGATAAATATTTCTACACTAGCAGGTACACGTGAAAGTTACACCCAAAAATTCTACATTAAACTTTAAATAAATACAGCTAACACAGAAACTGGGAGAATAAGCAGTGATCGCAACATCACAGTTCACATTGCCTCCCGTGCTCTTTCCCGCAACGTGGGATGNAAACTGGGAGAATAAGCAGTGATCGCAACATCACAGTTCACATTGCCTCCCGTGCTCTTTCCCGCAACGTGGGATGTAGTTCATTCACAGTTCCTTCAAACTTTATTGAAGACCTGCTTAAGTTATACTTTCAGATTATCTTCTGTCATACGCAAACAAAGCTTAACCAAGTCTAGAAAATTACACCAAAGGGACAACACACCACATTTGTGCACACTCAGTTTAATAATATTTTGCATGAGAACTATTTTGTAGTAGGTATTACCAAAGCATCTATTTTGTCTCTGTTCTTATTCATATAAATTAAACANAGCATGAGAACTATTTTGTAGTAGGTATTACCAAAGCATCTATTTTGTCTCTGTTCTTATTCATATAAATTAAACATGAAATATTATGATTTTTAGATAAAATGTAAGTAAAAGCTCAATTTAACCAGAAATAAGATATTAAAGTTAATAGAAGTAAAGAACACTTTTAGGAAACATCCCAACACATTATGAATGGGGTGATTTTTCAAAAGTCTCATTCAAAGAGTGTGAAGATACTGTGAATAGAAAATAGCAAAGTGGACTCTGCAACATCAATAGAGGGTGAGAGCATACTCTAGGACATAACCTTATCGTAAGGCACTGCTCCTGGGAGAATGTGCCTGTCTCACCAAACATATAACAGCTTATGGTAGTGGCAAAAAAACTGCCAGGCTACAAATGATACGCAACGTTTCCTACATGGCGTTTTCTCCACTTTCTGGCAAAGAAGGTGACCCTTGTGATGAACCACCATCACAGTGGAAACAACAAGTTAAGAAGACTTCTTGCATAGTAGATGGAAGTACAACTAACAGATGTTCTGGCAACAAGGTGCAGGGAGGAAATGTCGGAGAGTTGAAAGGCTTACGTAGGCATCGACAGTGGAGTCTTGACCACTGGTGAATGTGAAGCGGCATGAAGATGGGAGCATTCCAACTATGAGTGATACATAATCAAATTACGGATTGACATGAAAGACATACTCACATTCGTACACAAAATGTATCATTGCAGCGTGCTGCGGCGTGATAGTCTCTTGCTGGGACCGCAACGAACTGGACTTCTTCCCATTCACTGCGTGGAAAACTGGCTTCGGTCCACTGCACACAACAAAACCATTAAAAAATGCCCAGGAAAATAAAGATAAAACCTTCAATTCCTACAGAAAATGTTATAACTAATCANATTTTTTCTAATTCCTACAGAAAATGTTATAACTAATCAATATAAAAGACAACGTTTTTTAATTTTTCCCCCAAGTCTTTCTCCTTGTCCCACCTCCACGTTCCAGTGGCCTTTGATGACGAGCTTGAGTGCCAAGATTAACCTTGAGCTTATAAAAGAATATGCATCTCTTTACATGAGGATACAAAATCTAAGAATTAACATGCAACCCAAGTTTGTGCCATAAAAGACAGCTTTATCATTTTCCGCTTCTAATACCACAAAATGTTATGTAAATGAAACGCAGTGAGGGTACCAACATAGCCAAAAAAGTTAAATTGTTGCCCATACCTGGGACTCAAATCCAGATCGGCTCTCAAGACCTCGCTGTTTAGAGCCACCCAAATCTCTTCACTCGCTCAACTCCAGCACCACCAAGCTACAATACGACCTGCCATTTTCCGCACATATGCTGCACAGCCATTATTACTTTGTCGTCGCAGTCCTCCCGTTAATTTTAGCCCAAATCTGGCAGGTACCCAGCAGCACCCGGAGAACAACTCCAGTGCTCTTGTGAGTGTTCAAAGAGTGCAGTAGATACATGACACCACAGGTGGGTACTGTGGCGCCCGAGCACCATGTTACGTCACACACTCTCGAACACCTCGAGACAGCGACGTCTAATAATCACGGCCCATGGGCCAAGAAAATTCTAAATATCTTTAATTTTGGAAATATGTTATAATACACAGAAAGGATTATTTTATGTAAAAAAAATTATAATTTCACTGCTTCACTTTGGTTTTTGGTTCTAGTGTTTTGTGTACTGGCTGGAGGGATACCTGGAGAGGTTGCCTTCCAACTGCCATGTTGCCAGTCTTGGGACAGCAGCGGTGAAGGATGGAGGTTCTTTAAATGAGGGCTTGAAACTTGAGTTTGCTGAACTCATCTGTCTTATAGTTTAATTCTGGAACCTTTTTGCATTGCCCCCATGAGTACCCTCAACCCTCGTGGACTCATTCATTTAGTTTTCATGCCAGAGCCATGGCACACCTGACCAGGCACGTGGTGGTGATAGATGTACGGCACAGGCTACCCCCCCCCCCCATTTTNTTTCAATCCATTGACATCCTAGCCAGCAAAAATGCACGAAACTCAATTTTTTGTGCAATTCCAAGAGGCATAACCATAGACTGGCAGCATAACTTTAATTTCACGTGTTTTAAGAGGCTTATAATTTTCTATGAGATTTAGTATTGTGCTACGTACCATATTGCGGCTACAGCCAACAAAACCAGTAACCAACCATCAGCACACGTGTTCTCATTTAGTAGCAGTATAACTCCGTTCTTTACGGGTGTGCGGTGTGTACCCAACAACACTGCAAGTCGCGGAGTGTAAAATAACCACTATTTGTGCTTGCCCATGCCTGCCAGCCACCCTGGTAGAACGCTCCACGCCATCCTGAGTGCGGACTCGTACACGTGTTAAACGACTGCAGTTAACTGGCAAGCCAGGCATTCAATCCATCTTGCACTCTTGCAAGTGGTGGGCACGTGATTGGACCACCCCGGACAGCGACACCTTCACTCTTGGTGGGCTGGTGACATGATGCGTGAGGCTGACCGTACCAGACGTTAACTTGAAGGCTCACGCGATGACACATGCTCAAGTTGTACGCTTAACCATGCCGGTATTTCTGGCACCCTTTCCAGTAGTGGACTTCATACTTCCCACAATACCATGCACCAGCGATATGTACCAGGCGAACTGCGGTTTGAACCCGGACCAGAGAGGACAGAAAACTGGACTACCAAAACACAAAATATCTTATTTTAACTTGCTCAATACATTCATCAATAAAAGTTCATTGTCCTCCAGAAGACAAATTTGTTTTCATGCCAGCACATGTGCATGTATGTTTTTTCTGTGTTTTACAAGTATTCTCTAAACAGCGCATGCAAAAATCACGAATTTTTTTAATTATAAATTTATTTATTTCTATAAAAGTGGTATAAGTCTTTCAAATAAAACCTATAACTCTTTTTAGTGTAAATTTTAAGGAAGATATAATTTAAAATGCATGAAAATGGGAGAAAATTTTAAAAAGTTTCCTTTTGAAACTGTCTTTAAGTACTTATAAAATCCATTTTAAAAGTTACAGTTCATCTGGGAAAAAAATTATTGATGGTGCATTATATATATATATTTTTTGTGGAACATGATAAAAATTGTTAAAAACACCTGGACCCCAGTACAAATTCCTTGCAGACCCCTGCCACGCGCCAACAAACGACTCCTCCGGGAATGCACACTCCACGAGGTGACAACCACTTGAGTGTCGTACAGCACTCGCACGTGAATGGGTTGCATGGGTGTCTAAATACAGTACGTGTACCCCTAGCTGTTAAACACGCCATTTTTTATAACCAGGTGTACGCTCTGCAACAACATTACATAAAACAAAAGTCATAGTAATCATTCAGTACCAGACTTCAGTAGTTTATGTGAACATTTTGACAGCTCTCACTACCACACTTGCAATGCATTTTGTGAAGTCTCCTATAAGTGGGCATTGTGAGTACAGGGCGAACACTTCTCACGTTCTCTCCAACTTGTGGAAAACATGTGTCGCGTACATGTACACCGAGCACGGTTGCAGCAAGCACATGATGAACAATTTTATATTCACTGATGTGTTTTGTTTCACTATATTCCTCATGCAAGACCAATGTCCCCCTCCTCCCCAAAGAGAAAATGTTTCAAAACACAAGAATGTGTAACCAGAGGAAAATTTATGTTCAATGAACTTGCACATGAAACCAAAAAAGGTATAAAATATTTAAATTAGGGGATGTAAAAATAGGGTGTTCTACTGTATTCATATACCATATGCTCCAAAAATGTCTTATATTCTTCTCTATCCTGTAGTTAAATTCTACAAAAATGTTAGTCAAACACATGCATATGTGATATTTTTTATGTCTGATTTTAATAAATGGATTTACTTATATCAGGCTTGAGGGAGCATGTAGACTAAATTTTGTTTTAGGTTCACGAATTCATTGAAGTTTTGTATGAATGCAAAAGTGACCTTGCGAAAATAAACCCTGCGTGCTGCACTGTGTGTATGTTTTATACAATTTCTTGTACAACAGCTATTAGGCCTGCCACGCACGTACAGTTCTGCCTTCCGTTCGGCCTGACCGACTGAACTGTCGCAGATTGGCCTCTCATGACAGCTCGCCACACACACGCAGTTCGACCGGAAGGGCGAGGGATTCGGTCTCTGTGTTTACATTGTTAAGTGTGGAGCGAGTACTGGAGTGTAGTCATGTCGACAGTCTATGAACTTCTAGCATGTGCACTGGAGCGAAGAAAAAAAACGTAAACGCAAGATATGGACAAAACAACGGTTGGGAAGAAAGAATCATTTTACACATGTCAACTTGCTTACAGAAATAAGGTGTTACCCAAAAGATTGGAAAAACTACCTGTGCATGGATGAGCCAACTTACCTGGAACTTCTGAGCATCGTTACTCCTCTCTTAAGGAAACAAGATACTTAAATGAGAAAAGCCGTAACAACAAATGAAAAATTAATGGTGACTATTTGCTATTTGGCAACTGGGGGAACGCTTGAAGATCTCAAATTCTCTTGTTGAATAGCTCCACTAAGAAAAGAAACAAAAATAATGTTTTCTGCACTTGTGTTGCTGTTTATTAAAGAGCTAAACACGATACATTAATTAAACTATAATCTGAGACTACTTGCAACTAAGGTCTGATTTATAATCTCTGTTTTTTTAATTTGTATTTGTGCAAAACCTGTATGGAAAAGAATGCATTATAAAAACATTTATTAACTTTCTAAAAATTTTATGGGTATTTTAGGTGAAATTTTCTACATGTGAGCAGGGATTTCACATCCATCAAACATGCTACACTTCTTGTACACTAAACATGTAAGCACTCAATTCCTTATTTTCTCTCATATTTTGGGCGTTGCTGGCAAAGGAGAACCTTAGAATCAGTTTTTTTACGTTCGTACGCAAGCATGAATAAAGCATTATAACTCGTTGATAATGAACTCAACATAAAGTTATATTCACAATGGAAAATACTGTTTTGCAGTTTTGTGGCAGTTCTATGTCTCCTGTTGAATCATGCGAAAACTTCGACGAGGTACGAGATATTACTGATCAAAGTATTTTGAGACAAATTTCCCAGTTCTGCTTCGAATAGAGCTTCATTGATAAATTTTTTTAGCATAAACTCTCTGTTCTTTGCTCGGTAATAAGTTTCTTAATTTTGCAGCAACATTTTTGATGGAAATCTCAAATTGATCTTCAATTCTCACCTGAGCAAGACGTTCACCTACAGTTATTAATATTTGATCATTGGGAGACAATTTATTTTGCTCTTAAATGGTTTTGCACATACATTTGCATTTGAACTTCCTAACTGTGTTAATTGTCCAATGTCTGAATGAGAGTGTTGCGTTGTAGATGTATTGCAATCCGTTTCCTGTTGGGGTTGAAGTTTATGAACTCAGATACAAAATCTTTTGATCACGTAGCCATTGTACAAGAACTTTGCAGCACACAAAAGAAATAATATCACCCCTAGAGCTAATCACAACCTTAATTCACACAGAGATACAGCGAAATGAGCGATAGCAGGATCAGCCGGCTAACAAGTCCACACACATCAGTTCCGCCTGCATGCTCGCTAGCCGGCCGACGGACCTGAGGGAATTCCCACAGGCCGCCACATACATGTCAGTTTTACTTTTCAGGCGCAGACTGTTCCGGCTGATCGGAAGGCAGAACTGTACGTGTATGGCGGGCCTTACACAAGTGGCAGAAGCATTTTCTTGTTTATCTCCCTACTTACTCTGCTCGGGTGGCGTCAGTAGCTAGGTGACTGGTGTTGCCGACCTCGAGTCTAGATAAATGAAGTGGTTCAGGGCCACTGCAAAATGGGTCAAGTGCTTTTGGAAATAACGCACAGCATTGGGATAAGACTGTTTATATACTGAAGACCAAAAAATTGGAATGTCAGATCACTAACAATTAATAAACTCAAAGAACTTACAACAGAACTAGACAGAAATAGAACTGATATTTGCAGTTTGACAGAATCAATGAGAAAAGGGAACAGAATTATCAAGCTGGTGATTATACAGTTAAGTTCTCAAAGATAAAATATGTTTCATTGCTATTTCATAAAAAATACAATATCAGCAATAAGTGTAATTATAAATCTCAAAGAAAAGTAGCTCATCAGTTAAAACATAAAATGCAAACTTGACCACCATTTCAATAGATACCCTAGAAAATAACAAACCCCAGTATGAAAAAGAGAAGTCAACACAGACCAAACACATACTGGATTACATAACACGTAGCGACAAAAAAATAATGATGTTCACAATAACAATTTGAGACTCAAAGGCACAAGAAATAATATGAGGTAACAGGTGGAACTTAAATAAGTCCGTACAATAAAATCATAGTTAATAATTTTTAATTGTAAGGTATAACCAATTCACATTTTAAAACATAAAAAGGAAACAATCAACAGACTACCTACATATGAGACAATTTCTCTATAACTCAGTTCACACCAGCAACAACAATAAACTAGTTGTAGGGTAAACTCTTAACAAAACACAACAAAAATACTGAACGAATACATCCTAAATGAATGATCAGTAAAATAACTGACAGGAAATGGTTTAAGTTTACACACTACAATGGTATGAGCAGCAAAAGCGACACAACAAAGAAGAAAAGTTAACATGAATGCAGCACATTACAACTGAAAAATATAATAATTCTGCACAAAAGTACAATAACTAAAGATTATAAAAATAATTTTGTACACAAAATAGAAACAACTGAAGATCCCAGAATCTCCTGTAATAAGGAACCACACAAATAACAAAATCAGACGAAGGATAGTTACTGTGAGAACAATTCAGTAGTATACGTGGTTAGCATAACCTGCAAAAACAAATACAATGAATGATGAGAACTCAAAATGGGAGAGACTTTACTATCAGCAAGAATCAGTGGCTAGAATTATTTGCTTGTACAACACCACAATCCAAAATTGCAAAGGGAAAAACAACAGACAATCACTAATAAAGAAAAAAAAAAAATACAGAAGAAATGGTGATTACAGCCATAGCCATAGTTGCGACAAATAATCACTTGGAAGAAGGCATTGTAAAAGAACTGCTAAAATATGGGATGAAACAACTGTATTACTAAATGTGTGTGTATTAAAAAAAGGTGATAAATCCCACATAATGACAAGAAGCAAAAACTGCAAATGAGCATTGAAACTGCCACCATCTACATTATAACAGAAGTTGAATGATATGGTAGACCAGAAGGATAAATAAGGGTTCCAAACTGGGGTCATGCACCTAAGCTACGTTCATCATTGGATTATTGTTTGAAAAATCTGAAGATCTCTACTTCACTGATTTCATTAAAGTATTTGACAAGGTACAACTAAATAATATAATGGAATATGCAACAATGAAGAAGTCCACCAAACATCATCATTGAACTCATCCCAGATACGTTTTTGACAACAATAAAATGAAGAGTTAACTCAGCCAAAACCAAATAAAATAAGGCAACTCAGGGAAACTCGCTATTACTCAATCTGATACTTGATAACACAAGATATATAAAACCTATTCATAGAAAACCACAAATAAGAGTATATGAGAAAGTTCCAAAGAGAACTTCCAGTTTGCACAAGAGCCAAATGTCACATATCATATTGTCACACATTGCTTTGCATCGCTTCCTTAGACCCATCCCACGCGAGTGAGCGAAGGCAGCCCTTCATGGCAGGGCTAGTAACCTGTGCGTGGAAAGATTTTCAAAGGCAAACTGCAGCGTGCTGCCATGATAGACCTATCACAACTGGTACACACCTGATCTTCAGCATATTAAATTTCTGGAATTATCTTTGAAAGAATGTTCTGGTCATTGCTCTAGCCTCTCTCAGTGTGCCTCGGGGTGTGGGGAACCTTCTAGTTTGGGCCAGCAAAACTACTTAAGTGACGACGGGCCTACGAGCTGACAGTTTTGAGAGTTTGGAGGATTGCACGACCTAAGCTCCCGGTGTGTGAAGCAACGATGACAGCGAGAGTGAAAGTTTGCGGACTGTGAGCAATAGTAAAGTGGAGAGTGAGATTGACGGACGTGGCTACTGAACTGGATGTGTGAGTGAGACATTTGGAATGATGGCAATAGACAGACTGACTATGTGTAAATAATGAGTGTGAATTAAGTGACTGTAACCAATTGAGATATTCATATGGACTTCCACTAGAACTGAGATAAAAATTAAATATTGCGCTCACTGAGAATAACAAGGGTAATAGTGGAGATAGAAAGTTTAATGTTGTAAATTATAGCTGTGTGAATAAAAAAAAATCAAATTCAGTACCTTTATATTTATTATGACTTCCATCCCTCACAAACTCAAATACGCTCTCTGGCAACTTGTAACAATATGCATACCTATGAAAGCACCAGTTACTACACTCTGAAAGAAAGTTATCAATTAAAGCTCATTTGCTAAAAAGAGAGTTTATAATTAATTACAATGCAATATAGCTGAAACTGTGATGTACGATAAGAAATCTGTTAACTAAGTCTCCTAACTGGACAGTTACTAGCTCAACTTCTGATGGAATCTTTTTTTCTTACTTCATTAAAATATTTTTTTATTTTTTTATGAAATATAAACACATAAATATAAACACATTTTTACACATAAAAAAACTAATTTAGGCAAAAAAAAGTTATATTGAAGTTGTACAACCAAGTACATAAGAACAATAATAAATTAAAAATAATATATGTGATTGCNTTTTTACACATAAAAAAACTAATTTAGGCAAAAAAAAAGTTATATTGAAGTTGTACAACCAAGTACATAAGAACAATAATAAATTAAAAATAATATATGTGATTGCNAAAAAAAAGTTATATTGAAGTTGTACAACCAAGTACATAAGAACAATAATAAATTAAAAATAATATATGTGATTGCTTAGCAATGGACTGTCTGCATTATTGTGATGAAACTGATGCAGTACGGCGTCCTGCCCTCTTAGACTGTCTGCCATGCAGTGCGCCCAATTTAATTGCATCAGTACGCACGGCATGCACAATGCACTCATGCAGGGTCAGTGAGTGGTGTAGTGCAAATGAGAGCAAGGCAGTGTCACTAATCCCCCCTCCCCTCCACTCATCCAGAGAAGGGATGCGTGGAAAGGTTTTCAAACATAAGTCGTGGGGCAAATAAAAAGCAAATTTATTTTGATTACAAAGAGATGCAGGGAAACGTATAAGATGCAAGGCACGCCCTGCAGTATTTTTCAGTTTTGGTTATTGTTTATGTGAGTTTCTTGGGTTCACCTCATGACGTCACCCTCATTTCACCCCACCACTGATTATTGTTGCAAGTGTTATGTTCGTAAATTGTATTGTTATATTTTTTTAGATGTGTTTTGCAAGAGCAAATGTATATATTCTTTTATTCATTTAACATGCAAGTAAGTAGTTGTGAAGCGCGATTCGCCGCCAAGTCGCGGCTGTGCCCGCCCGCCATAGTTAGTTATCGTCCAGTAGTCAGAGGGGTCGCCACGCGTCACCTCATGCTCCAGGAGCCTTCACATTTTCACACCAACCATGCATCTTTCAATAGACTTAGTCAATTACCGGAACCTTTTTGTTTTTAGTACCCGGAGATGCCACCCCTTCTTCCCCGGGATTAGCATCGCCCGGGAAGCTTAAGTTTTCACGTAATTACTAACCCCATATTAGTACGTTTTCTTCAGTTTAACCCATCTGACGGGCACGCAGCCAGACTCCGCATAAGTTTCACTTTCCAGTGAAATAGTGTACAGTGAAAGGATAAATATAAGTCAGTTTTCAGACTACGTGTGTTTCATTTCTGAGCACCNGGTATGGGTCCCCTACAACCCGCAAGCAAATATGTCTTTACAACTGCCTAAGTTTGTACAGTTTACTTAATTCAGTGCTCATAACAGTTTAAGGTGTGTGGGTCAGCCTTAATAGGCCCACTTCATTCTTCAGATGCAAGTACTAAGGCACGAGGAAGTCTGCCTTCTTCAGCATCACGTGGGCGTTTTCAAAAATGCATCCACCTGAGAGTACCAACAACATCACCTCGACACCGCCTGCCGATGGTGTCTGGCATCTAGTCAGGTAACCTTTCCCAACAATCACTACTTTCACCGTCCCACTGGTGTTAAAATTATATTTTCATTGCTACCGGTACTGTCATTGGCTCTTAAGGAGTTAATTTATCTTGTTGTTTTCATGGTCAATAACATCAATGTTGATAAGTGCTTACAAAACCAGTACATGCACATAGTTACATGCACACACGTGTATATATATACACACACACAATACATGTGTGTGGAGAAAATGGCAGACTGCAAGTACTTCAACAACTTGCTCTTGCCACAATGTACAAAACTGCCAATGTTATGTCTATAGCTCTATCCTTGATCCAACAAGCATGTTAAGTGAAATCCAAATGAGAAAATAATGTGTAGAAGTTCAAAACGTGTCGGGAGAGTCCATTGCCGCTGCACGAAGGGGTAGGGTTGTTCAGTTCAGTAGTGACAGCGGCAAAGAGTGGTTGGACAATAGCTGTTCCCCACGTGAATGATGCCCGTCAAAAAAACGTAAGTCGAACAGCAAGTTTTGACAGCATGGTAGGGAAGAGCGATGTTATCAGTGTGGTGTGTACAGCACCAGCTGTATCCCAAGGTTTCCCTCCCTCCAGCAGCAAGAGCCTACCCCTACACTACCTCCCATATCTGCCCTCCCTCATAGCTGCACCAAGACCATTTCCTCAATTGAACTTTACAATACAATAAAATTTTATGATTTGTTTAGTTCACTATTTTAGCAAAATATAACACGTCACATAATGTTTTTCAGGATAAGGTTATAGTTTTCTGAAAGCCATTTATTAAGAAGACTAGCTAACCACAGACTTGCTGTTAAGGGAACCATCTTTCAAGGCCCCTCAAAAGAGCACACATCTCCAGCCGTATACTTGTTATTTAAAAACTCTTCTATATTTTTGAGAATTTAAGAAATTGTCCACATGCAAACACTAGTTTCCGTTTTCCAATTATGACCCAACCTGGCTTGCCTTGATGGGAGGCGAGTAGTCTAACCACTACACCACCACGGCCCCTAGGAGAAATGGGAGTGCCCCGAGAAAACCCGTAGACCAGCTGCAAAGTTTGCTGTGTTACCTGTGTGCACAAATATGAACCTTGTTCGCCGGGGTGAGAGTCTTGTACTATACCACAATAGCCCCTGCCAGGAGTCATTTTTCTGAACCGTTGCTAAAAAAAAGTTTTCAATTTCCACAAATAGCCCCTTCTGCTAGACAAAGAGCTAAATTACATTGCATCTGACTGCACTGGAACAAACTTAACACAACTTAACATAATACATTAAATGTTGAACATCTGGTTTAAGAGAGCAAAGAACCAAATGAACTGCTTAAAGCCCTAACTTCTCGGTACATGGTTTCCTGACACGTAGGCAGTCAGCTAGCAGCATCCATAATCCCTCACCTGCTGCTGAGGACACGTCAGTGACTGCACTCGCTCACATCAGCACAGCATTTTCAAATTAGACCTTCTGTCTTGTAATATTGCAGTACACAACAAAGTATTACCACATATTAATTGTACTCAAAATTTTTCTAGCAATTTATATTTTGCAGAAAAAAAAAATTAAGCATTTTCTAATTCCAAAAAAATTATAACAAAATTTTGATTTAATTAAGGAATCATGTACCATATTCTGTATTAGTAACAAAACCCAAAAACTTGTTACAGCATACAGCATGCAAGAGCCTACAGACAGTGAAGACAGAATGCACCCTGTCCACCATGTGGATCATGCTAACTACATCACCAAACATGCTCAGCAAGGACAATTAAAAACTTTGCTCCACAGTTTTAAATAAATAATAAAAGAAATGATACTGGCATGTCTGTGATTAATTACAATTATGATAAAAGCCTAGAAACTATGATACAAAAATGTTTTTGTATGTAATTGTAGTGTGCATACGTGTACAATTTTGTTTTGCAAACAACAGCATTTATAATTAACTCCTCTTGAAATTATTTTTGTAACATTGTTCAAAGTCACAACTAGCAAAAAAATTAAAC
Organism: Clitarchus hookeri; assembly: GCA_002778355.1. Classification (NCBI taxonomy): domain Eukaryota; kingdom Metazoa; phylum Arthropoda; class Insecta; order Phasmatodea; family Phasmatidae; genus Clitarchus; species Clitarchus hookeri. The sequence goes on along the minus strand of NQII01000542.1, from coordinate 295,139 downwards.
CAACTATACAAATTTCAATCGGCTCTCAAGACCTCGCTGTTAAGAGCCTCCCAAATCTCTTCCCTCACACTAAACAAATTTCAGGAAAGAATGAAAACTTGAAAAACTAATGACTAGCTTATGAAAGGACGAAAAAACTCTGCAACAAAGTAACAACTCTCAAGAATTTGGTGAGAGCCTTGCAGCAAAATTAATTTTTTTTTTTTTTTTTTTTTAAGGTTACACTAAATAAAGACTGCAGGCATTTTTTTTTTTTTTTACACTCTCAACAATTTGCAAGTTTAATCAAATACACAGTTTAAAAAATGTAACTCGGTTAAAATCACCATGCTTAACAAAAAAATTTCAAAACCTATTAACATAATAAAAATATTTATTTAAATTTTTCCACAGTCAGTATGATTATTTCCAGAAATCAAAAAAATTTTAACTACCCTAACAAGTTGGGTGTAGTTGTTAGAATAACTTTGGGATCCCAACTTCGTAACCAAGCCAGGCATGGGGAAGAGTTGCGAGATAATGAGAAAAGACGACAACAGCTTGACAGAGGAGCAGAATACGCAAGTGGCTACACACAACAAAAACACACACTCCCCAAGCAGAACCAACAGTCCTTGATTTGGATTATTACTTCAGAATCACATAGCATGGAACTATATGCATCCTATTTAATGTGAGACAGTAATGTCCTGTTGTAGATAATATTTACACTCAATGACCCATTTATCGTGAGCAGAAAGTCTGGTGCACGTTGCAAAGCGCCAGCCTGATTCAAGTCTTTTTTTCCCCAACATAACAGCTACGAACACTGTGGAAACACCCTGGTGAGAAACCTTCCTGCCACATCTCTGTATTAAGTCCACTGTAACACATCCTGTACAACACATACTCAAACTATGCTAGAGCACACTTCTACTGCCTGGGATGACCACTAGACCTCACCTGAACAACCATTTCCTCTCCCCATTGTCAATAAGTCATAGTACATTAAATTGTATATGTATAAATGTTGTACCACTTGGCCTTTTATTTTTAAGTCATGAAATTTAAAATTTGTATCTTAAATAACATAATTTTTATTTGTGGCTTGCCTACTGTTTCGACACCACAAAAAATGTATTTCTAAAATGAAAATACTCTACATAAGGGCTTATATATATTTACACATGCCCATGAGTGTAATAAACCAGTGCAAATTGCAGTATGAAACAAATACCTACATAAAGCACTGCTGTTTTGCTATTAGTGACAGATCTACAGGATTATTCATTTGCAAAACCATGTGCTATGTAGGTGAACAAGTTAAGTCACAATCTGCTGATTGCACTTGCGTTGCATGCCTTCAAGCAGATAACTTTCTCCTCTACCTCCCACAGTCTGCCCTCCTACGTTCTAGTAAAGTGTCACAACCAGGGTTGTGACACTTGCCCTTCTGGCTCAAGCAGTGCTGCCAAATTTTTTTAATGGGCTGACGGAACATTAAAGCAAACACGCAATGTTTAGTATTTCAACTACTTTGCGCCTGCAGCTGCTACCTGAATTATGTAGAAATATCCAAGTGTTGCAAAGGTATCACAAAGAGACAAACGCATACAAAACCCTTTGAAATCACTGGGCTCCTCAAGTACTAAAACATAAAAAACAGATTACTCCTTTAAAAACTGATGACAGTATTTCAACATCAGTAAACTAATAAGCATGCAAAATAATTTTAAAGCACTATAAAATAAAAAGGTTTTTTTCAAACACACTGCTACATTTATCAAACAAAATTTATTTTGTAATAAATTTTAAAGTAGCTGCAATTTTCTAAGAAGCTTTGTTAAAGAATTAGGGCTAAAGATTTTTTTAGTATTCACACTACGCGTTTATTTTCCTCAAATTCCAGCTTTCAGAAAATTTTACTCCAATTCATGTGTGGCACTTATTTTACCAAAATAACTTGTTATAAAATTGTCACTTTATACTATCTACATTCAATGCTACGCATAATTTCTGCTGTCAAAGAATTTTGAATTTACCATTTAATATAACTGCCCTGACTTTACTAAAGATAAACATATTCTTTCTACTGAACAACTTTGATGTACTAAGAATGCTTCTACAAATTTGTTTTGAGCAGCTAGCTACTGTAAGCTATCACATTCGAGGTTGAACTCATTTCTGATGGACAGTTCCCTCAGGCAAGGCCACCAGCCGAGCCGGTCTTTCAAGTTCCAGCACTTCCTGCTGGTCCACTGACCTGCACATGTCAGGCTAGACAACTTTACAAAACCTGCATCACAGCGTTCTCCACGCACTGCCAGCACTCTCTGTCTCTCCCAGGTTCTTCATTAACTAAGCTAGACCTAGTGTACAGCGCCGGCCACCTTAGTTGATGGGTGCTGGCGCTTTAGGGGAGATTAAAATTCCAAGAATTTGAGCAATGGCACAAACAATTAGTACACTTGTAAATTAAAACATCAGTCCCAAGTTCATTCTAACTGGAAATATCACTATTATTATGCATAAGTAGTAAGGCACTTTGCTCGCTTGTCCCAAACAAACTAAACTGGCACGAACTGGACACATCACATACACGGAAATGTTTTGTTTGGCCATCATACCATTGGAGCCATTCGAGCAACTCTCTCCACCCAGCAGTTATATATTCAAAAATTTTATAAAATTAAAATATCAAAGAAAAATATTACGCTTTCTGTAAGTTGGCCTCTAACATAGGCATATGCTGTCCAAGACAAAAAAAGTTAAACACAAAAACTAAGTTACCATCAGTGAAACTTGAGTACATTACAGATAGCTGTGGTGCCCAATATAAACACTTCAAAAATGTGATAAATTTGTGCTGTCCTCTTAAGATTTTGGACTCTACATGTGTTGGACATTTAATGCAACTAGCCATGGCAAAAGTGTGTAAAGGAACAGAAAGTAGTGTGAAGTGGAATTTGCAAAGTCCTAGAAACAACCAAATAACAACTGCTCAGCAGATGTTTGACTTTTGTAGGGTTCAATTTCCAAGTGTTACTTTATTTTTTTCTTAGTGAAGAAGAAATCAACACAAGAAGTGTATTTCTTCGACAATGCTTTGTAACAGGAAAAACAATTATACGGATCGGAAGCTTTTCAATATTTCAAGCCTGCACCAACAGATGAAATAGTAGCAAAAAAAGCCACCTGGACTCAAATATTTCTCTCAACTCTAAAAAGGTTTGATAAAAGTTTATAAAAATTTATGTGGGTTCATAAATGGTCCATGTTTCATTAAATTCAAATATGGACAGGTTACAATAATTTTATTGCCTGGATGATCTGACATGGAGTGACCATTCACAAAAGTGTGTCAGATTCAAAGCCAAGACAACATGTCCTCTCAGAGGATAAACTGACCCCAAATGCTCCAGAGTAGTGAATTCATGTAAAATCTAAATTTTTCTGCTTTCCAGAGCATATCAAGTGCAGTGGGCAGAACAATTCACATGCTTCATGTGGTTTTACCAGCTGTATTAAAAGCAAGTAAAAAAGTACAAATCGGGTAAATCAGTGTGCCCTTCGCACTCCGGGAAGCAAAGTAGTGCAGATGTACATTATTTCACCAACAGTTGCAAAACCTCTATAGAACGAAGTACAAAACCTACTACTACCACAATCACAACAACACCACTGAAGTACACACCTTGTGACAGAAAACTGCATGGTCGACAATGTTATGAAGAACAAATGGCACATTCAACCAAAATTGCAGTTGTGTTGCACATTGGTACAATGTAAGTAAACGACCATTTGTCAATATACAAACACAGGTAATTACGTAACGCACCAAAGATTTTTCACCATGTGGCAGGCTAAAATACTTCTGATCTTAAAATATAATTTATGCAGTGCTCTACGGTCGCTTCACCCACACTCTGGAAAGAAGAATGGTGCAGATTTACTTTTGATCAGTTTTATAGAACTAGGGGTGGGCATTTTCAATATTTTCCTGGTTTCTGAGAATTTTGTAATATTTTGTTCAACCACCACCAGCTCCATAATACTGATCAGATCCAAATTTGTGCCATCTGCTTCCTAGAGCCATCGCATAGCTGGCACAGAGGTCTGCACCCATTAATAATAATTTCCAACTTGCAACCAGGCTCTCGCCTGGTGGCAAGCACTTCCTCCCTCAAATCTTTTCACCCTCGAGTACCATCCTAAATGGCCCAAACCCTTCAAACATCACCAGCTCCTCTTGCAAACACATTCCACTCGCTCAAAGTTCTCACCAGCATGGACTGCCTACTCCTTTCTGTCCACCTCCATAACCACAGAGACTTCCTACTGTTCGTACCTCCGGCTCTGTACATCAGCTAAATGTCCACTTAACTCCCCATATCCTTCCACTAGAGATGACTTGTTGCAGCTATTTACCATACCTGTACCAAACTCTATACCTGTATCTGATACGAAGTATCCGATACTTTCTGTATCAGATAATGGAATTCCTGAGCTTCCTATGTGCGTCGCTACTTCGCTAGTCTCTCGAGTAGGGGGGTTGTTTGTCAGGTACACAGTATCAGGTAGGCGTATATCAGATAAGAGTGTTATCGAGTACGCGCGTTATCAAGTACGTGTACTGTATGTTATATTTTACAGTAACATAGAGTATGGATACGAACAAGATCCTAATAAAAGACTTCATTTGTACGAAAATGAACTTGCTATATGTAAATAGCGTAAACAAAAACTTGGTTATAAACTATCCTCTTATTTTATTTTTAGCACTACATCACTTAACTGTGCAGTCTTCAAATCTAGACCAAGAAATTGGGTTTCATCTTAACCGCACATTTTAAATACAATTAAAATGTTATAGTATCAGAATTACATAGAACAGCAGATGCCACATACTGACTGTGAATGTTAAACTGACACCAAATGTATCTGATACTTCGCAGTGTACTCGTTTACAGTACTTGATACAAGTGGGTAACACATACAAAGTAACAGGTTGTTACTCTGTGACCCACCACTACCTTCCACTCCATTCACCATCCTGTACATCTTCAACAGCCTCTCCAATCTTCACCTGTCCTTCTGGAGCAACACCCCAACTCCATCATTAATGATGGCCTAAAATTCCTTTCATCGTCACCTTCGCGCCTCTGCCTTTCCAATTTACCCGTAACCCACCTTGCTGCCCTTCTTTGCACCTTCTCCAGTTCCCATACCTCCTCTTCCACATTTCTCAAAACTCTCGTAAGAGAGTGGAAACACAAGCATTGAGCAGGTTTTTATACAACATAAGATACATGCAAAATTTGTGCGAGATGCCAACATTGCAACAGAAATCTCACAATAATTTCTTGCACAAAGCAGATCTTTTACAAGATCAGGAAATGTAACAAGTTCAATTTTTTATGCAAGTTGTAACAAAAAACATATTCTATTGGACCAACTGTGCTTTGACCAGACAGCTAGGAGTAAATCATACAAGATAGTGGTAAAGCATACTTTTAAGTAGAAGTGTCTGGTGACACACAGTCAAGGATGCTTTTACTTTCTTTAGAAATAAAACGGAAGTCACATACTATTGTGAGAGATGAAGGAGGCCCTTCACAGTATTCAACATCTAAAATGTTAATACAAAACTAAGTGAGCATGCAAGAGCTTTTATATTAACATCGTAACTATTAAATGTCCATCAATGCCATCAACTGCTCTCCTGCAAAGCCAAGATTTTGCTGCAAAGTTTTTTGTGTGAAATGAGCATTAACTAGTTTCACACTAAATCTGCTTGACATCATAGCATACACTTTTCATGTGAAGTCAAATGAAAAATTCATTTCGCATAGTGTAAAAAACAGCTTTAGCATAATTTTTTACTCGCTTCCGTGAGGTTGTACCATTCTCCAAAAGGTGCAACTGAGACATGTTAATTTAACACTGAAAGCAATTACTTTCTATCCTCAGTTAGTTTAGACTAATTAAAGCTGCGAAAATGCTTATTTACCTTCAGTCATGGGTAAATTTATGTTAGTTATAACTGTAAAATGTGTATTATGTAATTATGAAGACTAGGAGGTTTTTGCAAAGTAGGTCACAGCAGCATGGAAGTTGTACATGTATTTGGCTTTTGCAAAGCTTAAAAAATTGATAATGTACCCAGGTGTTAAGTGTTATTTACATGATGTGGCATGATATTTTCCTCATATACTGAATAACTAACGGAACAAAAATGAAGCAAAAGATACAAATCAGTGCAGCAATTTCAATATGTTTTAAGGTTAGTGTATTATAGAAGCCACAATCGTACCCTGAGAGGGGGAGGGGAGTTAACCCACCCCTCCCCAATTTTTTTTTGTATTTTTTAAAATTTCAGTTGTATTGCAGAAAATTACTTCTTAAATTGTTCAATGGAGTTTCAACACTCTGCATGTATTCATTACCGAGTTAACAAGTTTTCCATGAGATTGTAAGTAACGCATCGTTACTTCCGAATATGTGTTGTTACTCCATCTTTCTGCCAGTCTCTAAACTTGTTCAGTAGCACGTGCAGCGCGATACGAATCGTTTCAATACACCACCAACAGAATGTACACGATTCAGCACTTCAGCAGCTCCACCCTCATAGGGAGATAGCGTTAGTGTTAATGGTTTGAGTTTAGTGCAAGGCGTCATCTGTTGTGTAGTGTAAACAATAAACATTGGTGCTAAAGTTGATGTTTGCAAGTCAACTAACAATTATTGTGTGTGTCACAGATGTACATTTTTTGTGTGTGTGGTTTTATGAACAGAAGTGATCTAACTGCAGATTTCCTCATAAACTTAGAACATTGCAAGTATATATCTAAGTATTTTATTTTATTCATCTATCTTCAAGTGTCAAATGAAATTAAGCATTTCATATAATTTCAATGCAATCCATCACACCATCGACTTATCCACAGCTTCCTCATGGCTGTTCCCTCAATAGGAATAGCATTCCTGTAACCAATAAACTTGATGTCCTTAGGCTGAAAAGACAAATATTAGTGTTTATGACGTGAAAGTGTTAACAAAAGTAATAAATTCAAATTAGAGGCGCAAAGAAAAAAATAAAGTGCAGGCAGCGTACAGTGCCAAACAACAGCAATTTTACTTAGGTACTTAAAACAGTTTCAACATTGAAATAATACGAAAGCGATAATTGTGGAAGGTGGGATAGATATAAAATTTCTAACAATATCGCTGAATACTTAAGATAAAAAAAATTAATGAAAACAAAACACTTGAAATCTTGGAATGGACCAAATTACCTAATATTTTTATAGTTATTAAGTTCTGAGCAATATGTGAGCGCATGCCCTGTGAACTGAGAATACACGCGGCAGCTGTCCTGTTGATGGAGAACTAAACACAATTAGTTCTCCTGTTTGAGGCACGCTCTCAGTGCTATGACTGCTCTAGGACATGTCTACATGTAACCTGCTGTGTTCAAGTTTATTTTGTGTAGTTATTTAAATGCCAGAGGGCTGAAATAAGAATGTTGGGTACATAACATTTATTCTTGAAACTGCTAACATTACTGGTTCATGGTTCCTCATTGAACAAACAGCAGATCGCTGTCCCAGCAGAAACATACAGGCTTATTTAACTGCTAATTTATTTAAGGATTATCTGTTCAACACAAAAGATTTTCCAAATGATTATAAACAATGCAGGGGTCATATTTATTGTTTATTACAAAACAAATTTAGTAGGACATTTAAAAAAAAAAATGACAAAATAATTGCTTTTTATTATTTTCTTGTGCTACACTAAAATATTTGAAATATCAGAAAATGTATTTTCGTTGCACAGATTTTAACTGACAACCTTTATTAAATTATAAGTTATGTTTTACATTTCGGAAGGTAAATTTTTTTTAGTTGCTACAATGGATTAAAATTAGTATTTTCTTTTTAAAGGAGTAAATAAATAATGGATACGGATGCTTCAGCACCTATCTTCCAAAGCAACCAATAAATACAGTTTGTTTCAAAACAATGGCGGGGGGCGGAGGGAGTGGCACAAGTATAAATATATGGCACAGTTCATTTATATACATACAATTAAACTAGATGTATAAAGATAATCAAATGTGGACTTTGACAAAATGATTAATAAATTGATGCAGAAAATAGATTGTACGTCACAGATGCAGGCAAGTTGTGGCCACTGCTTCAAACCATTTAGTTTATATGTTGTACACTTTATGAGGGCTAATGAAAGTAATGGAGCAAAATTATTTACTTTTACATCTGAGCCAATTGAGATGCAACATCACTTATTATAAGAAGTTTGAAACATAAGTGTCTTTTATTTGAAAATTACTACATTTCACAAAATTATTTAATGCTTGAGTGAATTTTTTTTTTTAATATAATGTCTGTTGAAATGCTATTCTTTCCTTTTTCACAACAAAAAAAACTTTTAATTTGCAATATGTTAATTCCTTTTTTTTAAATTTTTTTTTGTTTTATTATGTCGTAAGATTATATCATATTCTAATTATGATCATTTACACGAGATCAGGAAATGAAAGGACAGTACAACCAAGAACTTAAAACAAATAGAAAGTTTATTAAAAACAATTGTGCGGTGTTTNTAAACTTTGTTGTGAAGGGGGAAAAAATCATGTGCATAGGGTTACTGGAAATATTGAATTAAATACACAGCCCTAAAACCCTACTGTTTCAGGTTTGAATGCGGAGCAGAATGTTTTACACATGCAACAGTCAGTGGGATATTGGACTTTTCAAATGAACAAACAATTTGGATAATTAATCCAAAGAATATCTCTTGAAGACTCCATGGACTCCACCGAACCACTACAGCTTCCCTGTGCATTCAAAACGAAATTTGCTTTTCCAAATATCATGGTTCTCTAGGTTTCCATGGTTGACGTACTCACAGCACTTGCATTGTGTTTTGTTTGCACAAGAAGAAGCAGGGAAAGGAAGTCAACAGTAGCTTCGATCCCTTGTGACAAACCCATACACAAATTGGAAAAATGCACTGGAATATTTTCCAGAACATACTAACACTTCTTCTCACAAAAAAATGCAGTGAATTTACCGAAAACTTCTGGAGAGTTGTACGAGGGCAACAACAGCCCATAATATATATCTACTCAACAGCGAGCATGCCTGACAAGATGCAGAAAACAGAGTAATTCTTAGTTCCACTGTTGACACAATAATTATACGTGGAAGGCAAGAACTGGGTCTTTGGGGTAAGCATGATGAAGGAAATGTAACTCAAGCCACACAGATCAATGATGGAAATTTTAGATTTCTTCTAAGATTTTGTGTGCAAGCAGGAGACTCAGTATTGGGAAAACATCTAGAAAGTGAGGCAAAAAAATACATTGTATACAACCCCAAAAATTTAAAATCAAATTATTGATATTTGTGGAGATATTATTAAAGAGGAAATTGTTCACAAATGAAATGAAGGCAAGTGTTTTACAGTCGTTGCAGATGAGACTGTAGACATAAGAGCAACAGAACAGCTGTCACTGTGTGTCCGATGGCTGGCTGTTGAAGAAAATAAAATTCATGAGGAATTTCTTGCATTTACTCCTGTAAAAGATTTAACGGGACAAGGTTTTACAGAAACAATTATTACAGCTCTAAAACATCACAGCATCCATTATTAATATTTAACTGGGCAAGGCTATGATGGTATGGCTGCTTACTTGGTGCTCAAGTCTATTTTGGAAAGACCACCCAATGGTTTTGTATGTTCATTGTAGCGCTCATTCATTAAACCTGGCACGTGCAGATTCTTGTTCTCTTCCTGCAATTCGTAACTGTATAGGTACAGTGCAGTCAAATGGTTCATTCTTTAGAATGTCTGCGAAAAATACTGCTGTACTCAAAGAAGCTATTAAAGATACCTTACCTTCATATACACACTCAAATTTACTGGTGATGTGCGAAACTCGGTAGGTTTACAAACATGAAGCAGTGCTGCATTTCAAAGAAATTTATCACCCAATTGTGCAGTCTCTTTTAAAGATTCAAGAATTCACCAACAAGGAAGCGTCACAGAAAGCCCATCAGTTGTAGTGGCAATTATTAAGTTTAAGGGCTTTTCTGTAAAAAAAAAAAAAAATCACAGAAAAAGGTATATTTTCACTCTATTAATGATGCAGAACACGAATATACGAGGGGCATTAACGTACGACTAATTTCTTAATATGTGCCAACCTAACCTAACAGAACCTAACCCCATGATGGGTGAATCACTATTTTACATTTTTAAACTAGGGTTTAAACAAAGCAAGGATTTTAGGGTTTTACACTAACGTAGTATTGTAGGGTTTTAATATAACCTATGATTGTAGGGTTTTAAACTAACCTATGATTGTAGGGTTTTACACTAACCTATGATTGAAGGGTTTTACACTAACCTAGGCTTTTTGGGTATTACACTAAACTACGAATTTAGAGTTTTTGGGATTTAAAGGATGCGTAAAACACACCAAAAGAATATCAATTTACTCACCTGATATAATTCCTCTGTAAACGGCCAATTCAACCTTACCTCACTCGACGAAACACTGTGTTCCACAAATCTGCCACATATGCAAATATAACACACTGAATCACTAGTTTTCAGCCGAATATAACGCAATGAAACACGCCTTTACAGTCAAATATAATGCACAGAAGCACTCGTTATTGCTTTCTCCGTATTTAAATACGTCGGATTGGGACGGCACAACTAGACCCGGCAAAGACGCAACTGCGACTGATGTTTTTTTAAATTGACCGTTAAAATGCCCGTAATGACATCCGTGGCCGCTAGGTAGCGTGGAATCAGCAATGGGCGGCCATTAATAATGGTGGTAGATGTTAATAGACGTAAACAAACCAAGCAAACTGCTCGTACATTTCTAAATTTTTTTTAATATGTTCTACTTATTTTAACATTACGCCCTCTTGAATATGAACAAGGTAAGCTGTGCAGAACCCAAAAATGCCACTTTTGTTGGCCTACAACATTTCGTTCAGAAAAGCCCCTAAACTTAATAATTACTGTTATAGTGCGCAATAATTCAAAGCCAATTTGTTGTTGCTTTGAATACCTTGAATAACATGTTTTCATACACTTTAGTGCTTTGCAAATTTCTCCAATCTGTGAACTCCGATCTAGCAGCATCCGTAAGATACGCTGATATTGCAAACACACTTGAAGAACTTAGGGAAAATATAAGCAAGTTAAATGGTATTTACGCAGACTCATCTTTGATGTTAGAAAAAGAAGGGGAGGAAATCAGGTTTCCCAGAATAGTCACAAGATCAGTTCACAGAGCTAATATTCCTATGGATTCTGCTGAAGAATATTTCAAAAAGAACTTGTACCTACATTTTGTTGATAATGTCAGGACTCAGTTTAGAGAGAGGTTTCAAAAGCACAAGTCTCTCATAACATCATTACAGAAAATTATTCCAGCTCACAGCAACACTGCAACAGAAGAAGAGTTAAGAACCTGTGCTGAGTTTTACAAAACTATTTTGCCTGAACTCAGTACATTCAATGAAGAATTTTCTATTTGGAAAAACAAATGGATGAAGGAAGACCCCAAATCAAGACCAGTCAATGCATTGTATGCATTTGCAGCTTGTGATAAAAAATGTTTCCCAAATGTGAAAAAGTTATTTCAAGTTTTAGCTATACTTAGAGTGGTACTGCGATCCCAGAACGGACCTCTTCCACCTTACAGAGACTGAAAACTTATTTGAAAAACTCTATTGGTGAGACTAAATTAACTGGATTAGCCTTTATTATAGTGCATCTCATATAAGAAAGCCAGATTCTTACAGGTCTGAGAAAGTAGCGCCACTGTTTACCTCTGACTACATCTGACTACGTATCCTTCCGCCATCAGTTGGTCCGTCAAGTCGGGGCTGTATTTTTTATCAACACGTCAGCTAATCCACTTGCCATTGTACTGTAATGCTAAACAAATTTTGAGATATTTTAGACTGACATCTGTCTAAAAAAATAAGTAGGTTATAAAAGTAAAAATATAAAATGTTGCAAATAATTAAATATTTGCTAACCCTTTTTAATTTGTCCGAGATAGTGAATTTGGGTTAACATTTGTGAGACGGTCTGTTGTATCTATTATCACACTTTGGACGTTATAGCTAATATATTCGAGTTGGAAATGTGTGATGTGAAATAACGTTAGAATTGCTTAAAAACTATTCACGCGTGTCCCACTTTCTTCAGAAACAAGGAGATGGGTTTCGAGAGAACAATATGGCGTATAATTTATGTAGACAAACGATTACCAGCCGAATATAAACAACTTGTACTCCAAATCGTTGTACACAAAATATATGTTACTTTAAAAATTATGCAGAGCTCGTGGAAAAATATAACTAGTGGCATCTGTTTGTAAATTCGTTATATATCGCGCAGGAACACAGTTCATTTCTGGCTGGTAATACTTCTGAAAAGATCCGACAGATGGCGCGCACAGCACGTCACAGCGAAGTTTGGGCTGCTGTTTTTGGATAACAGATAGCGTATTTTTTAAAGTTAATTGTTGTTATATTACGGGCTGGAAATATATTTCAAATACATGTCGTTTCGTCAAATTATTAGAAAAAATAATTCAACAATATTATGCAATATTTCTGTATGCTTTTGGAATTAATATCAAGGACGTGTTGAAAGCGAGGTTGGAGAGGGATGATACGACATGAAAAAGCTTTCTGAAGTTAGCACAACTTCAGAAAACTTTTCCACGTCGTATCATTTTATTGTGCATTTCATTTTGAACACCTATACATTACTAAATTATCACGAAGTTTAGTTTTTAACACTAACAACCATTGTTTTGTAACCTCGTAAAATAAAATGTATTAAATAATCTAGGAACTCTTTATTATTGAGTATTTTCTGCTTGCCTAATGTGAGTTGGCAGTGCACTCAGAATAGCCAACGTAATTTTAACTTCTGTACGTTTGTGCATCAGCTGATACAGGATTTTGTAAATGGCACTTTGATTGTTTCGTATACGTCAAATTGCCACTCACTGACTGTCAGAATCTGGCCTTCTTATACGAGATGGACTATACCATGCACCTCAGTATACAGGTGAAAACCGAAGACGTCTCAAGGTTTCTGAAAATTCCCAGGCGCATTTCTGTACCACTTTAATTTAACTATTCTCTGAAAATAATTTATTATATTAGATATTCTAATATTTGTTATTATCCACTACAGTATTTCTTAACAATTCTGTAATTATTCATTACTTTGAATGATGTGTATCTGCCTTTAATTTATGCAATTTAATTTATTTTGATATATTTAAGATTTTTCCTTTCATGTTTAAGTATGTTTATAGAGATGTTTGGTCATTATAAACTGTAAGAGTAATTTCATGAATTAATACGTCCAAAAATTTAATATTTATTTTTCTCATTTAAAAATCGGTATTTTGTTAAGAATATTGTCATGAAAACTTTTGCATTTTTTTGTGATAAAATCTTGCTAGTTTCACTTAATGTAAGTTGTTTGTTTAAGTCTGTATTAATTGGGTAATTCTCAGTTAACTGGTTCAATTATACAAAGTCAAAGCAGCACAAGGTATAGGATGACTATACTGCAAGAAATAATATTCAAATACACACTTATGTGTAAGACAATTACAAAAATTTGAATTAACACTGTATGTACAGCTTGACCTCAAAAGTGAATTTATATGTTATTATATTACTGTAGGCTGTTCACGGTAAAGTGAGCACTTTTTGCGACCTTGCTAAATTTTTCCTCTGAACAAATTTCAATCTTTTTGCCAATTGTTCGTATAAAAATTTTCAAGCGAATTATAAATCCAGTGTATACTTCTCACAGCTCTCAAAAGTTCACGTCCGAGACTGCAATACAATATATTTATAAGTGGTTAAGGGGGATCAGGCCAAGCAATCTTGGATTTACGAAATTACAGATTTTATATTTTATTTTGGGGATTGACAAGGCATAGGGCATTGCTTCGCACATGTTCTAAAACATGTATTGGTACACTATTGTTGCCAGAATCATTTCTGTAACCACCGCAAGAAAAAATTACTTACTTCTTGGCAACAGTCACTAGTCAAAAATGAATGAATGCAGTAGAGTTGTAATAGTTTGATAAAGCTTTAGAAACTATTATTTATGTCATGTACTACGACAAATTTTGTTAAACATTCTAAAATGTAAATTATGACAAAAAAGTGAAAATCCAATACGGTGGTGCCTGATCCACCTTAATGCCTGTTGGGAGGGGCTTAAAAAGTGGCCACTTTACCGTGGATGCCTACAGTATTACTGTTTGCTATTTATATTTATGTAAAATTGGTTATGTAGAAAGTAATAATTAAGATTAACAAAATGTTAAAAATTAATATTTTTCTCAAATTTAAAACCATTTGCAAGATAGATGACTGTACTAAAATGAAGTGTCCCCAATTTGGATAGGCAATTATTACAGAACAGGGACTGCAAAGAAGAATTTTTGGGCAGCCACACAGTTAGAAAAAAGTTGTGTGTTGCATTGATTTGTAAATTGATGAACGGTTGTTTACGTATGTTGTATCAAAACAACACAATTACTATTTGGGTAGAATGTGCCATTTACTTAGCAAAACACCAACATTCCTGACATTTTCTGTTGCGAGGTCAGTACTTCAGTGTTTTTGTTGATGTTTTGCAACTGTTAGGATTTTGTACCAACTTGCAACTAAATCTAGAAAAGTGAAATCACACAAATCTGCACCTGTGCTACTTTCCAAAGCATGAGCGAAAGTGAGTGAGGAGGAAATGCACATTTACCTGCTTCATAAACGTAGCTAAAACAATATGAAGCAAGTAAAGCAGTGTTCCCTGCAAGCTTGCTGTCGCTCGTGCTCTGGGAAGCAGATTTGCACTTATTTTTTTGGATTTAGTTTTTCTCAAGCAATCTGTGGCTGTAATTTAGTTTTATTGCCCTTCTGCATTTATAATACTGTGATTGTGTACATTTTTTTACTATTTTTCCCCCTTAATTTGGCTGCTCTTCATAGCTCTCACCAATATTGTGAATCACCGTATGTAGGTACTGCAAATATTACTATTACAATGTGCCAATGCAATTATGAATCATCATGATTAGTACCGATGATACATATCATTTCTTAGAAATTATTCAAATTTTTATGAAAAACCCTTATTCTTCATAATTACAGCTAACTCACTTAGCTCCTCTCGATTAGTTCATGGACATTCAAGCACCTAAAATTATTTACTACACTTTTAGCATATTACATATTTTTGTTGTAATATGAAATAAGTGAAAAATATATGAAAATGAAGAAAAGTAATTTCCAAACCCATTGACACAAGTTATTGGAGTTTCAAATTTATAACTTTTTCCTTACAAATCCAAAAGTAAAAATTTTAATGTTTTATGACACAACTACAAAAAAAAGTTGTGTTTGATAAAATAACAATTTAAAATTTGAATGAGTCAGGATTTCAAATTAAATTTCTTATATTTTTGTAAAAAAAAAAAAACCATGAATATTATTTTTTTAATGGTTTAGTACTTTAATAAAGATATTATCAAAATTGTATCTCAAAACCATCCATAAAATAGCATACACATCTAGAAAAAAATTTTGATTTTGAACATCTAAGGTGTTGGGTTAAAAAACTAAGTTTTAAAATTATAAAGAGGATATCTGTATAGCATTAGCTGATTGTTATGATGATTTTGTAATGTTTTATATGTGAGGACCTTGTGATGCATGTGTCCGATGCATCGGCATGTTAAGTGCACCGAATGTTGGCAGACTGCCAAAGTCACCATCAAAAGGGTTCTCTGTTAATATTAAGGGTCTCCTGTGCACGTTTTTGTGAATTAGCAAGTAAGGTTCTTATGTGTTGGTTTTGCCGTAGACTCCTGTGCGATTAATATAGTGCATCGTTCCATGCTTCATATCCATGCACGTGGTCAGCCAGGGGGCTCCACTTCTGGTGCGGGCTAATGTCTCCGCTTTCGACTGCCATTTGGCAGTTTCTCCTCGGAACTCAAGCCGGATGGATGTGCGCCGCGTGGCCTGTAGGTGTTTCAACTTTGTCTTCACTGATTTGCTACTTTGCCACCGCAATCGGACTGGTCCTTCCATTGATTCAGAGGGCCGTTAAATATTAATTTCACTTTTGGATCTTTTCTTTTGTAACATGACTTTGTATATCTTTCGTGCTGCTTCAGGCAAGGCCTCATTCATGTTTTGTGCTGCAATGTTTAATGCAATGTTCAGTAACATTCCTTTTGAGTCTGTGTAGTGCCCCGCGCATCTCAGTGAAAATATATTCTGTAATAAATGCTGGATATCTCTGTAAGTGTAAGTAACCAGACTCCCTGTACTTGCGTTTGGCATGCCCCGTGGCCCACAGTGGAGCAGCAGAATACGTGTTGACGTTAACATCCAGCCATGTGGCGACATCACAACCCCGGTAACAATCTCTGCTCACCGCATGGTCGGGTGCGAAATCACAGCCTGGTGCCCTGAGACTACAACTGCACAACTACTTCCATCCACAGTCTTACCTGTTAACGCAGATAACAATGTTTGTTAACCACTGTAATGAATTTCATGTAAATATAGGACTTTTTACTTTTAAAAATTATGTTTCAAGTTTTACAGATGTTACATATTCATTTTTACAGAAGTGAATTGTGAAATTAATTTAATTTTTTTTATCGCAAGAAATTACAGCCTGAACTTTGTACTCCAACAGGATGCATGTGATTCTGTATGTCGTAAACAAATGAGCATCAAATTGTACTGTTGTGTTGAAGTAAAATTTAACAATGACAGAATCGTCAGTTGTGCTCCGGATGCTGGTAAGTATGTTTGGCTATGCACAGGGGTAGACCTGTGTAGTATTCACTTACAGCACCTTACTCAGTTCAACTGTGTGGATATTTGTAAATTATAGATGGAGGTGTTGTGGACTGGCTATGCGGAGGGGGTTCCCAACAAAAGTAATCATATCCACAATTCACTGCCAAAACAATTTATCAGCTCCAAAATAGGTGAATACACTTATTCTACTGAATTTGCAGTTAATCATCAATTAATTGTGAGCTTCCAGGCATTGTGTGTAGCATGTTTCATGTATTAGCAGGAAACATTCTTGTATAGCTCCCAAAAGGGTTCTACAAATCTTAAGACATCTGGTCGCTATGGTGCCTACGTTTATCATGCTGGTGAATACGTTTCGCAAGGAATAACTTTTATTTTTTTTTTTCAGTTTGGATCGGTTGTATAATACCTTAGTTAAAAACTTAAGCTGATTTCATTACAAAATGTACAGCATACTCCAGAAGGGATTCACATTGCACAATACTGTAACTGATATTTTATATTGCATCAAGTATAGGCTGTAGCCTGCACAGGCATTGTGCTGACAGTGCATCGAGTATAGCGTGTGGCCATGCAGTAGCCTGACTGTATCGCTTCCACTGCGTGCTCGCCGAACTGTTCTTGAGACGGCAGGGTGGCTTGGGAGTTTGGAATGCAGTACGGTGAGGACAATATCACAACTACTGAATGTGAGAACCCAGCAAAGAGCAATACATAACTCCCCGTGAAAGAAACAACCCCTACAATACAACTGTACTGTTATGCTACGTTGACACAATGTGAAAAACAACACTACAAATGCCACACTTAATTTCATTAATGAAACAACACGACTTAACCTGTTTGTGTTCAGTAACAAACATCAGCGTGCCCAAGAAAATGACTAATTTTCAAGTGGTGTGGGAACTGCAACCACACTTCGCACGTTAAGGGGCCGGTGTCTGTGACAAGCTGACAACTTACGGGGAGCCGTCTGCCCCCCACCAAGCGGCAATCTGAGTTTCAGTCATTTAAAGTACAACTTGGCAACAGTGCAAGTTTAATAGTAGATCGCGGCGAGACTTCTGATACATGTTCCGTAAGTTGTTTCAAAGGTTTCATGATGTAATAACTGTACAAATTTCATGTTAATTGAGAACCTAAAACTAGAGGTCCCAGGAAGAGTACACAAAGTTTGTTTGAATTAATATCTGGCACCTAGATTTCGTGTAGGGCTCCTAAACTTTCAGAGAATTTGTAGGCCTAGAGGCCTGGCCCAAAAAGTGATAACCAGGTAGTTATTAAGAATCACGACTTTTTAGAAAAACTGCAAAATAATACCCAAAATGGTTTATATGGTCATTACTAATCACACTAAATATAAATTTCATGAGAGGCGGGGGGGGTGTCACGTAATTTGCTGTGCATACCATGAAATGTGATAGTGAGGAGGGCTATGAAGATTGGTGTATTTTAGCAGTAAAACATGTAAACTTTATGTAGAATATATTTCAATTGGGTCTCTGAATCGTGTTAAACGCGAGAACGCCTCTGGAAACCAAACCTTAATTTACAAAACGTTATTCACAGGGTATGTTTTTGCTGACATGCTAAGGTTATAAGCTATAAACCACTGTAATCAAACAGTATCAGAATATCATTACATTCCGTTGAATTTTGCTAGGCTTACCTTCGTGATATTTAAGAGATGATTGTACTACGTAAAATATAAGTAGTATAAAAAAAATATATACACAGTATATCATACAAAAAAAACCTTCCCAGGTGGTGTTTATGTGCAGTTTGTGTATCGCTATTATACATTTGTTAAACAACAATGCACAGAGACAGGAAACAAATGTGCATCAATTTTGGTCTTCTGGATTAATTTTTAACTAATTCTGATGATGGTTGTATGCTGGTAGTGTGCGGAAGTTCAGAAAACGAGTGAATTTGACCGTGTGAAGGCTTGTGATTTACGAGTAGTATTATGTGGGTTTCTTATTTCCATGTGACCTGTTAAATAAATTATTGTGTAGAAATATGAATGTTTCTTTACAATAGTTTCCATGTGAAGTGTTAAAATATAACAGTGTGCAGGAATAAGACTGTTTGCAGAGTTTAGACCAATTGAATAGTAATGAACGTGTCATATGAGTATCAGCAATACATTACCAAGGAGCAATATTCACCGCTTACACTGGTGGATAACGTAAAAAATAGTAAAGTGTTAGCACGGGAAGTGTAGCTATATAGCATAGCAAAGTGAATTGTGCTGTGCAGTATTGCATATTACTGTGGGCATTGAAGGGCTTACGTACTGTACTGCTGCCGCCAGCCATGTCAAATTCAGAATAACTAAACAAATTAAACCTAAATTCACGATAGGTAAATCACAGGACATGGATGAACCAACGCGTTCTTCCTTATTATACTTTTCTAACACACTATCACGTGTTAGCACAATCTAGTTCTGTAATCACATATAGAGAAGTTAGGGTAATTATTGAGAGTAGCTGCTTTTCTGAAGGAAACTTCCTAGACCCACAAATGTAGGAGGGCATAATGGTAAAATAAGTAGAACGTACTAAATAAAATAGATAAAGGTACGAGGAGTTTGTTCGCTTTGTTTACGTCGGACGCCATGATGTTTAGTGAAGTAATGTTGTAGTAACGTAAACAAATGTGCATCTCGCAGTCACCTTATTGACTGTGGATGTGTCAACGTCACCTGTCGTCACCGCATGTTAGTTGCTGTTTAGATGTGAGACAGCGCTGATTGTGGCGAGTGGTGTGTGTGTTACACACGTCCAAATCCGACCGTGCAAAGGTTTGCAATTTAAAAATGGAGGGTGCAAGAACGAGTGCTTTTGTGCATAATATTCGGTTATCTGGCGGGTGTTACTTGGACATTTAAGTAGATCATGGTGTTTTGTAGAGTGAGGTAAGGTGCACGACAGTTGAATTGGCCAATGACAGTGGAATTGTACCCGCCGCCTACTTAGGTGAGTTAATTCATATACTTCCAGTGTTTTTTACTGTTACTTTAAAGTCCTACTTTAGACTAAAATTGTAGGTTAGATTAAAACCCTACAATCCTAGGTTAGATTAAAAATGTAAAATAGTGATTCGCTCATCGTGGTGTTAGGTTTAGTTAGGTTAGGTGGGCACATATTACGAAATTGGGTGGACAAATGTTAAATTGATGTGTGTTTGCATTTTTAGTTATTTTACCCCACAATTTCCCTTATCTTCATAGCCCTCCCCATTATCGTATTTGTGGTTTGTATTTGTAATATGTTAATGCCCCTAGTAAATTTGTGTTCTGTGTAATTAGTAGAGTGGAAATATACCACTTTCCGTGATTTTTTCCTTTTTTTTTTTTTTTACAGAAAAGCCTCTACTCTGAATAATTATTGAAGTTAGGTTAGGTATTCTTGCATTTAATGTGGTTCAGGAACCCAAATGACATGAGATTTACATACATTTTAGGTGTTTTACCCAACCATTTCTTACATATTCATAGACCTCCCCTACTATCTCACTTGGTGTATGTAGTGTGAATATTGTGATGCCCCTAGTAAATTTCTGTTCAATGTCTTTAGTAATGTTGATTTATGCCATTTTCAGAGATTTTTTTGTATTTTTTTTTGGAAAAGCAGCTATTCTTAATAATTACTTTTTTATATTTTTATGCTTTTCAGCATTTTTTATGTTCTCTTCTACACTTTCCACTTTGCAAATTCCCTGATATTCACAGCTCTCCCCACTACGGCATTATTTAGGGTGTCAATGAAATAAACTAATGTATTTATGCAGACCTACTGTACAACTTTAAAACATAGTTTTCAAAAATTTATGTCCGAACCATTATAAAAGTTTTTAGATTTAAGTTCCTTTTAAGAATCTTAATTGTGTGGAGATTGATGCAAAATTATTTGTTAAACTCTTTTGTCAATTTTTTAGTATTTATTTTTACCCCCCAATTTTCATTATCTTAACAATCCTCCCTGCTGCTGGGCTTTAAAAAAAAAACAGCGTGGAAGTTTATGAAGAATAGGGGCTTCTCTTTAGGAAATGTCAGATTTTTTAGTTACAGCCTATGTTTGGCCTTGTCTTTTAAAGTACGCAGCAGAGCACAGTGTTAATGGTAATGGAATTGTCAGTGAACAGTGACTGACTACTTACACTGTGACAATGCCACGCAACAACAATTACAGTTGAACATGCCCTTTTTCTCTACATAACATTGCCTAAGGTCATGCTGTTTTCAGTCACGTAGTGACAGTGTTTTTAATGATGTTAGTGACGACAGAAAGTGTCTGTATATTGTCTATGAAAGGTCTGCAATTGTTAATATTTTGTAGTAACTGCCAAATAGCTCCAGAAAAATTAACTCATGTGAAATCTGTACCACTTTGCTACCCGGAGCACACAAGGCATGCTGACATTGTACGAAGCAGGTACAACGACATGCACTCCACAATCGCTATCAATCGCACTCTGGAAACCTGAGAGGCACACACTTTGCATGGACTCACTTTTCTGGAGCCATTTGCAGACATGTTAAACACTTCTAATACATTTTGGCATTTCTTGTAGTGGTATTCTTCCCATTTTTTTTTAAAGGTTAGGTGGGAACATATTACAAAATTTGTTATTCGTTAGTGCCCCTAGTATATTCGTGTTCTGTGTAATTAGTAGAGTGGAAATACACCACTTTTCGGGGTTTGCAGAAAAGCCGCTACTCTGGATAATTACCCATTATAAAACACATAATGGAAGAATTATTTTTCAAATGTTTGCAAACATGAATGAATTAAAGTGGCGTGAACAATGTGCAAAATAATTCTTTTCCCTGAACAATACCTAAATGGAGAATGGGGAAAGATGGGGAGGAAAAAAAGAGCAGAGATAAAACTAACGTCAGTCCAGTATTCCTAGTAAGACTAATATAGGTAATAATGTTCCTATGTGATGATTATTCAGCATACTGTCAATTCATACCATTTTCTATTTTTTTTTTTTTTCGGAAGAGTCACCATTCTTGAACACCAAAATGAATTTTTCAGGTACGAATAAGTAACACCTGTAAACTCCAAAATTACAATTTTTGAAAAAATATTAATTATTGTCTCATTCTGAAAATTGTGAGATTCAATCGCAACTCTTTTGATCAGGTCCTGCTTTTTTTAAAACAAGTTTTAAGAGTTCTGTGACTGGGGTTAATTCCAAATTTAATAGTTTCTACTTTTTACTCTTACTCCATTAAATGTGACTCAAGTGCCAAAAAGATGTAAATTTCATTACACAATTTTCTCAAGACACCATTGGTAATACAAATATGATAAATTTACTTCCTGGTAGCCTACTTGCCCGAAGTCTCTGTACAGTATTAAAAAATTGTACCTTATAAGTACTTATTATCTGTGGAATACTTACTTGGCATGTTTCAATAGATTCAGCATAAATAATAACACACTTGAAGGGTCACAAGAATTTCGGTACGCAATAGCCAACAAACACATCCACAATACGTTGCGTACGCAGGTATATTTCCTTTGCCCCTGAATAACCTGCTCAGACCATCAGAAAAGGTCACTAAAAATATTATGTAAAGTACACAAGTTGGAATGCGATTACGTAACCTAACCATGAGCCCAACAAATGTATTTTTAGACATAAAAAATTACAAATATTTAACTCACTTTAGTAATACACTACTGCTGTCTTCTTCCGAGTCCGGGGATTTTTTGGTTAGTTGATCTCGCAGAATCTCCAGTCTTTCTATGTTTTGAGTATGCGGTATACCTGCGACAGCACAGAATAATTTCAGTTTTCGACAAGGACGATGCACAGTTTTACATGAAACACTTTAAATTCATTTTAACAACAGTGACTTGCCTCTTCGTGTTTTCGCAACTATTTTGCTAGGTCCTTTTGAAACTGTGTACATGTTCACCTTCTCTCTTCAAGATCAAACAACGCACTGGTCTGTGAGTAAAAGTGAACACGCTCCTTCAACAATACCAATTGCATGTTTATCAGCAAACATGCCGTAACCGTCTGCTATCCAGCTGTTTTCACCAGAAGTTCTGGTTGTGTTCTTTGTCGGTGTATCAAGTACTATGGAATTGTGACATCTAGTAGAAGTAGTGTACGCATTTTCGTTACGCCGTTCTGAATTACAATCTATTTTAACGCTTATTTGACTCAGAAGAAAGCATTTCTTTCAATGGAGAATTGCTTGCTAATCTAACCATAATTTTAAATAAAACTGAAGCAATCTGTAGAAAGAAATTATACAAAATTGCATTTCATGCCTTTTCTCGTACACGAATTGGGACGGTTACTGTTAATATGGCACCAAACCATTTTCGCCGCCAGGGTGAACTAGTATCGCATACGTAATAATTAACATACAAACAATTCATTTTTTATATAACATTACAAGAAACCATTACAATTAAGTGGAATAAATGAACCTATTCAGGCAGCATTCCACTTGCTACTGATGGTTCTAGCCAGTAAGAACATACAACAGCAGAGTTCTCAGCAGGAAAATTTTGCATCTGCTATGCATGATGAAGCAATGATAGGCCTGAACTTTATGTCAGCAGGGATGGATATTTTATATAATCATTTCGTCTGATTCAGACTCATCAATTCATGATTAGATCGAAGAATGTAAAAAAAAATACTTATAACTGCAATCTTCTGCAAACAACAACGTAACTTGTTCATTTCCATCTACGCCACGTGGCGTCGTCTGCTTTTATTAAGACTGCCTGACCTCCTGAACGTCAGTAGCTGGCCAAAAGTATAGACTACAACCCTGAAACCACAATGCCATTCGTCAGTTACACATCAGCAGAATCACTATGTAAAAAAACATTTATTCAGTAATTACAGCTGCTGTTAGTACGAAGTGGAACACTGTATAGGTATAAGAAGACTTATTACAGGGGTTGGGAGTTGGGAATAGTTATAAGACACATCATGTGGAATTATTGCAAAAATTATTTGGTTTTGTATATTTGGTGGTTAAAATATAAGATGGTTTGGCATGAAATTCGAATCCATTGTATTCACGACGAAAAATTAAATTACAGCTATGCAAACAAAATCAAACCCAGTCCCATTTAGGTACTATCATGCCACTTGATATTGATAATTTCTTTGATTTTACGTTAATTTTGTATTAGAGTCTGTATTGTGATGTGAACCATGGATCCACGAGTTCCTTGTGCCCACTCTGACTGCCGCAGTCGCAGCAACTACACCAGCTAAACCAGGCCGCACCAACCACATCAGGCCAAGGGTGCGTAATGCGGGTCGACAAGAACGGAACTTGTTACTTCTTACCGACAATTATTACGCAATTCAAGAGATCGCCCTACTTATGTATTACAAGAGGTAACTCTTTTAATAAATGGGAAGGCATTCCGAAATGGTGTTTACCCCAAAGCCACAGCCGTTGGGCGCACTGGCAATTGGTCGTTGGGTACTCGCAGCTCGCGCAGCTAAATACGATGCAATGCACCACCGGGTGATGTTAACTGGCTGGTAGGCCAGAGCTAAAGAGATAGGTGTCCCAAAGTGTCGTCCAGTGGTGTACAGAATTTTCACAAACATATAGAACACAGTCACCGCATTCACTGCTACAGCCAGGGGTGTTTTTCACTGTATAAATGGCCATCAAGCATAGCATCCCACACCCCTTTGCCCAGGTGGACTCGTCCATCCCTTCAGGAGACAGACACCTGGCAAATAGTGTAATCAGTGGCATTCAACGGATCCTCGGAAGTGAAATTCAAACACTTATATGAGAATAAGTAATAACTTATTTAATATGTATTTATATAACATTAATTCTGTTTTTTTCTAAAGTGAAGATTGCATATAAAAGCCCCTGGCATTGTAACAAATTATTTAGTGTGGTGACATTTCCCCTCAATTTCTCAACTTCAACATTAACAGACATTTGTTAATAAATGGGGATGTCACCAATATGTTTAATTTAATTCATACAATTTTTCAACATTATAATTGCATCGCAGAGTGTTCATGTAGAGTTTCATCGTTAGACGTTTGACTTCGGTTTTCGCCAATCGTGACGAAAGCCGACACCAATGGGTCCAGTTAGTCTCAGCACCCGGACAAGACCGGTGGCGTTAGTCGCCCACTCCACGAGCTCCCTCAGTACCCGAATATAGGCTGTAATAATTTAATTACAATAGTAATATATTAGTCACCAGAACATTTGCATTATCTTTGATGTACTGAGGGGAGAGCAACCCGCAAAATCATTTGAGAGTTAAACACAATCGCGTCTCAATTTAGGACCACATGTGTTTCATGGCTTAAGTGCTGTTTCCATTATCATGCATCAATCACCTCTTATTCAATTGTAGCAAGGACAGTGGATAAACCGCTCAACCAAGTGAAATCAGGATCAATTCATTGTAGGGCATCCTTTGTAGCATCAATCACATTTCGTTAGCATATTACAGGCGTACGAGGCGGCCTACAGCCTCGACATAAGATATAAGGAGTGCAACCGTAAGTATGTGACACCCATCAACAAACTAAGGGAGGATTACCAGGGTCCCCATGGGCCATCGACCAGACAACCCCATCATTAGCTCACCTGAGTTATGGCGCCGGGCAATATAATATCCAACCAGCCCTGGTTAACCCCGCCGACGTCAAAATGGCTTTCCCAACTATGGGCGAATGTTTCACCATGCCATTCTTTTACTATGGCAAAATGGTATTACCAACTAACAGAAGAAGGGAACAACAAATCATGAGTTAAGAGTGTCGAAATTACCATGTCACATACATTTAATAACGTTATAAACAACGTAAATGTATCATTCTCAAATTCACCACATGTATTATTGTGTGCTATAGACCCCTCTTGTGCAGAGGACACGCTAACATAAGTGTCGCGAAAAAATACGTTTTAACACCAAGCATGCATAAGTAACAGCAAACAAATTTAATAAAACTGAATTCAAGAGTGTTATGAAGTTCCAATNTTTAACACCAAGCATGCATAAGTAACAGCAAACAAATTTAATAAAACTGAATTCAAGAGTGTTATGAAGTTCCAATCTATAATGCCGGACGCTAAAAGAACTGATAATAATTTTTTAATAGATTGTATAACACATCATTAGAAACATGTGACACAAATGTGGCTTTGTTGACAATAACCACACGTGGCTTTGTTGACAATCAACGCACATGGCTTTGTTTACAGATCCACCACGTGGCAATTCCAAGACCAAACAATCAGGAGTGCTTTCATACTTTTTTTTTGTTCAGTGTAGGTATGCTGTGCCTGATGATTCAATGTTTTATGTATANAATCAGGAGTGCTTTCATACTTTTTTTTTGTTCAGTGTAGGTATGCTGTGCCTGATGATTCAATGTTTTATGTATAGTGTTACCCTTCCGATCAGGAGGTTCTTACGGGCTAATCAGATAAAATATGGGCGATGAGGTATGGACTGTTGGGTGAATAGGTGGAGGGGTGCTGGTTAGTTGGTGTTATAGCATGCGTGAAGTCCTAAGAAGTAAGTGGGCGAAGTGTAGAGGTGATGCGAAAAAAGGGAGTTACTTTAAGGGGTGAAGTTGACAAGTTGGTGAATTAAGGGGTAATGGACTTCAAGAAGTGGGTGTACCAGCACTACTTAAGTATTAGACCAGGGCTGTCGTCATCCAGGCTCATCTTCCTCCTGGTTCTCGATGGTGTCTCTCTTCTGATGGTCGGTGAAGAGTATTGGCTGGCGAGGATAATCGATGAGTGGAATTGGGATGGTGAGTTGGCGAATAAAGGGGTTGTCGAGGTGGCGTGAAGATGAGTGAGTGAATTTGTCGGTCAGGTTTGCGAGGATGACGTAGAAATGAAGGATGTGAGCGACGGTGAAAACTTGGTGACGTGCTACAGGGAGGGGGAGGCGGAGGATAAGACGAAGTGAACGAAAGAAAATGTGGGTGGGTGGTCTGAGGGTGTGAGTGGTAACATGAGTCCAAATGGGGCAAGCATACATGATAATAGGAAGAATGAAGGTGCAGAATATTTGAATACGAACCACGGGGGGAGTACCCAAGGATTGGCAGTGAACAGGGATGAGGTGGATCATGGCGGTGTGTGATTTTGTGATGACTGAATCTAGGTGTGAAATGAAGTTGAACTAGAAGTCGAAAATGACACCCAGGTACCAGAGAGTGGGTGACCAGGGGATGGGGGAGGTTGTGAGTCGGGGTGGGTGAATGCCAGGGGGTGATGACGTGAAAAGAGAATGGAGGTGGACTAAGTATGATTCAGCCCGACTCCGAGGGCGCAAAGCTGGTTGTTGAGGGATTTGAGGCCGCGAGAGAGACGGTCGCTGAGTAGGTTTCCGTGGGTGGAGGATGAAAGAAGACATGTGTCATCAGCATACTGAACGACATGGGTGGCAGGTGGGACTTTTAAATCGGAAATGTGGAGTGCAAAGAGTAGGGGGCTGAGGACCGAGTCTTGTGGAACTCTGGCAGGAATGTGGCGAGGGTGAGAGAATGTGCCATCTAATCGCAGCTGGTAGGAGCGGACTTCCAGGAACGAGAAGATGAGGTGGGTGAGGTGAGGTCGAATGTCCATGACTGAGAGGCAGGAAACAAGAAGCTGATGAGGCACAGAGTCAAAGGCTCGGGCAAGGTCAAGGCGGACCATACCTGTATGTTGGCTTCGTGAGAACCCTGTCACAATGACGCGTTCCACACGGGTGATGGCATGGGTGGTTGAGTAATTGGATCGAAAACCAAATTTGTTATTGGGGAGGATGTTTGCAGTGGAAACTGCATAGATGAGATGGTGGTGGACAATTTTCTCTGAGACTTTGGATACTATTGGAAGGAGCGAGATGGGTCGGTATGACAGGAAAGATGGGAGGGTTTAGCAGACTTTGCGATGGGGAAGATGATGGCTGATTTCAATAATGAGGGGAAGTGGTAGTGAATGAGCATGGCGTTGATGAGGCGGGTGAGATATACAGTGGCTTTGCAAGGGAGGGTGCAGAGAAGGTGGGCGGGTTAGGCGAAATTAGGGGTGATCAGGAAGAAAGGGGAGGGTGACGTGCTGAAAGAGAGAAGGGTGAACCTCATCTTCTGAAGATTCCGAGGATGAGAGAGATGGAGTGGGGACAGAGGCGAAAGAGGTGTGGAGGAAGGCCGATAGAGCCTCCAATTTTTCGGCTGCTGTCTCGGCTAGAAAGAGCGGGTTTGGTGAGGGATGGAATGCGGGTGGGAATTGCCTTAAGTCAGCGGATATCAGCCCAGAGGGAGGCATAGGAGGAGTTAAATGTAGAAGGCGCAGCAGTTCCTGGTCGGTCTTTCACTTTCGGACCAACCACCGGCACCAGCCCCGCAGGAGGAGGTATGACCTCCGATTCCGCGGAGATCTGGATGACTGTCATCGGTCATGGAAGCGGTTCCACAGAGACAGTGCGTTATGTATATTGGTGGGTAGCAGTGGTGGGCATATGAGGGGGAGCCAAGTTGGATGTGAGCGTTGGCGGCTGAGGTGATGGCGAAGGTGCGGATGGTGGTGTTTTGGTCGATATCCACAGGGGAATTGAAGGTGACGTTGAGATCAAGGGAATGGTATAGGGAGTTTTGATAGCCGAGCCAGTCAGCTGAGCGGAATTTGAACATGGCGAAATGAGGAAGAGAGTGAGGGTGAAAATGGATAAGGCCAAGAATGGTGATGTGATCAGATGATCGTACTGTGATTGTGTGGACGTCGGATGCGATAGTGCTATGGGTTGACAAGGTGAAGTCGAGGGTGGAGGGGCGGCGGTTGAGGTGAGTGGAGTTAAAAGTGGGTGAAGGGAGTGCTGTAAGATGGAGGGAGGTCAGCCAATGCAGTATGCGCAAAGATGTGCCCAGCAGTTTGTGGTTTGGCACCCCCAATTTGGATGGGACACATTCAAATGCCTGAAAATTAAACCTGAGTGTCGACACAGCTGGGAGTGGTAATGAGGTCGGTGGGGTAGGGATGGTGCTGCNAATGCCTGAAAATTAAACCTGAGTGTCGACACAGCTGGGAGTGGTAATGAGGTCGGTGGGGTAGGGATGGTGCTGCACTAAATAGATGGAAATGAGGGTGATTGGGTATGGGGTATGGTTGACCTTGAGGGCGAATAGAAACTGCCTCAGTGGCAGGTGAGGGGGCTATGACTTGGCAATGATGAGTGAAAGTGGATTTTACGAGTAGGGCAACCCTACCACCATAACCTGTGTGGTCAATGCAATGGACAGTATACCCTGGCAGAGTGAGCATGATATGGTGGATAAGCCATATTTCAGAGATGAAGGCAAAATTGGGTTGGTGATCTGATATGAGGTAATGAAGTTTTGTGAGTTTAGGGAAAAGTGAACATAAGTTCCATAGAAGGAAACTGAGGGGGGGGGGGAAGATCCATAAAAAAAATTGGAGCGAGACATTCAGGAGAATGTCCAATTTTTCGGTGGTGGAGCGGCCTGTGGTGAGGGCAGTGATGGTAGTACGAACGAGTGGGAGGTAATGGCAGAGGTGTAAGGTGAAAAATTGAGTTTCTGAATGTGATTAAAAGGGAATTCGTGATCGTGGGAGTTGGGTGTATAGAATGATGTCCTATCCCGGATGGATGAAATGTGAAATGGACCAGTGAGTGATGAGGCAAGCTGTTTTGCCGAGAGGAAAGGTTTCTGCTCGATGCGGACAACAGAGGTGATGGGTAGCATTCGTTGGATTGTTGGAGCAGACGATTGTGTAGGATGTGCGGCGGGGGTGAGTGGTGGTTGAGAGGTGGTGGGTGCTGAAGATGAGGTTCGAGAAGCATGTGTGGGTGTGGATGTGGGTAAGGATGTTGTGACTTTGTGCATGAGGTGGCCATCTGAAGAGGCAGACGAGGCTGAATGTGAGCAATTTGGTCTGGGGGAATCGGTGATATCGGTGATGGAGTCGAGTGATGAAAATCTGTTGGTGAGTGGCAGTGTTGGTTGGTCGGGAGAGCATGCAGCTGATGATTTCTGGCTTTTGGTTTATTTGTGTGGCACCACGAACTCATCCATGTCCATGGGCGATGCTGCTGTTGGCTCCGTTGTTTGAATAGTACAGGGAGGTGTGGGGTGATGAGAATTTCACGGTAGAGAGATTGTGACATGGATGCATCTCCCCCAAGGGTGGAAGGGTTTGGCAGGGATCGCGCTTTGGCATCTCCCTCGATTCCCAGGAGGAATGGTTGCAGCAGGGGAAATCGGTTTTCGCGATTGCGAGCGTGTTTTCAATGGGAAACGGGCACGTGGCAGGTCAGGTAGCCCGAGGAGTGTTTGGTGCCATTAATTGACTTTTTCCAAATATTTTCACCAGGCTGCAGAGATCGAGACGCTGAGACCGAGTACATAGCTTCGTCTAGTTAACCAGATCAGCACCAGAATGGAGTTTCTAAGATTGAAATAGTTCTATGTTTTACCACCTAAAGTTAGGCGATCTTCCTGTAGGCTAATGGAAACAGAGAGGGGATGTGTCTGGAATGGACCCCCCGAGTAGTGACAGTGAGGGGCAGAGGCCTTCGGCCCAACAGCCGCCCTGTATTAGCCACCACTTCTTCCCAACACGCTCTCCAAGATCAACAGGGCAGACATAGCGCCAGGAGGCCAACACCTAAGGTGAGCCAGCTCAGCGCCCTGGCACCACCGATCCCATCTTTGGATAGGGTGTGGCGGGCCTGCCCCTAATCCTCCTCGACACCTTGCCCACAGAAAGAAAGGCACCGACCTCATCTCCATCATCAGAATCATTAGCTCTGCAACTGGTATACTTCTTGTTGCACCCAATTTCATCAACTGCAGTCAACACATTTCTTATGCACTACCTAACAACGGTCTCTGCAGCAACAGCCACAACCACAACATTCACAACCACCACTGCAATGACCTCAACATCTTCTACTGGCACCATATCCTATTTTGTACCTGACGCCTCCAACCACAGAACCCACCAGCATCACCGCACTGTGACACTTGCACTTGATTTTCCCGCCATCAACCCAAAGAGCATAACCACCTCTGTCATCGCCCAGGAATAACCAGGAGAACTCGCCACCACCTATCACCTCTCCCCATCCCTGCCTGATATGCCAAAGCTGACTCCCCTATCACCTTCCCCACTTCTCTTCCTCACCACAGAACTGCCACGCAACCAATTCCTGCCAAAAACCCCCTCTCAATCGAAGGAAAACGATTTCCCCCTGCCATAGCCCCTTGCAAAGGAAATTGGGGGGGGGGACACGAACATTCCATCCCTGCCTCAATCCCTCACCAATTCCATCCCCAATGCCAGCAATAACATCGTCAATGGACATGGACGGGTTCGTTATACCCAAACGCTCCGCCAAATGCCAGGAGGCATCCGCCATTCGCTCTTCCAACCACCACAGTCTGCAACTATCCAACAAGTTTTGTACATTAGATTCAATCACCTACATCACCGAATCACCAACCCCCACTCGCTCTCGTTCACTCTCACCTGCTTCTTCTGAGGAAAACCGTACTAGGAAAATCGCCACAACCCGACCTACAGCCACGCCATCACATGCTTCTCGACCCTAATCTTCAGACCTCACAACTTCTGAACCAGCAATCGCCCCTGCTGCAACCCCTGCTGCAACCCCTGCTCTACCATCCTCTCCAGCAATTCAGCGCATACTACCCATCGCCTGCATTGTCCACATCGAGAAAAAGCCATTCATTTCCGCAAAACAGCTCGTTTCACAGCTCAGTGGAACACTGCAAATTTCATCCATCTGGAATGGGGCGTCCTTTTGCACGTCCAACTCCCAAGATCACGAGTTCCTCTTGAATCACCTACAAAAACTCAATTTTTCACCTTACACCTCCTGACGGCCTGATGAGAAGCAGGACCATGTGGTGATCAAACACCTGCCCCTCTCCACAACCAAGGAGATTGTTGAGGAGTTCTCTGCTTCAATCTCCCCGTCACCTCTGTCACCCACCTCAGATCATCAGACACCGTTGCCACGCTTCATTCCTCATACGGCAGGAGAGGGCCGTCTCTTCTATCCTCTGCATTCAATAGGCTGTTGGATAATTGCCGTCAAACTCATTCGCGGCACCTCCAGTATCCCCCAGTGCTACAGATGCCAATGTCTGGGTCATTCGTCTCAATGCTGCACCAGCCACCTACAGTGCTTCCGCTGCTATGGGGACCACTGGTCCAGAGATTGCACCTCCTGAGATACTCCATGCTGCTGCCTCTGCGAGGGACCACATAAGGCCACTGATCCCATCTGTCCCTATAACGTCTGCTATGCAAAATGGCATCCTCGTAACTCACCCACATCTGTCATCACAGCTGCCCCTATCGCACTCTATCTCACATCTGCTCGTTACTTTCCCCCAGAATCTGCAGTCAACCCATGGTCATCCCATGCCACTCAACCCACTTCAACCACACCATCTGAATAAACCACATAACCCCCACCGACTCCAACACCGTCCATATCCACCTCAAAACATTCGACTAATCGCACTGGCTCTCACTACCTCTCATCTCATCACNTCACCCCCACTGACTCCAACACCGTCCATATCCACCTCAAAACATTCGACTAATCGCACTGGCTCTCACTACCTCTCATCTCATCACACCCACCCCATTCATTCAGCACAAATCATCTCCTCACTTCTTCCACGCACAACCTCTCTTCTTCCATCTGCACCTCAACACCCCTCTGCAATCGAAGCCACCTCATTCTCGGAATCTCTCTGAGAAATCATTGATTTCATCCGAAATTACCTCCCACTCATTCGTACTACCATCACTAAACTCACCACAGCCCGCTCCACCACCGAAAAATTGGACATTCTCCTGAATGTCGCGCTCCAATTTTCTTATGGATCCTTCCCCCCTTATTTTCATTCTATGGAACTCATGTTCACTGCTCCCTAAACTAACAGAACTTCATTCCCTCATATCAGATCACCATCCTTATGTTGCCTTCATCTCTGAAACATGGGTCACCACTCATTTCATGCTCACCCTCCCAGCTCCCAGTGTATTTGTCCACCGCAGTGGCCACGCATGTTATGGTGGTGGGGTTGCCCTACTCGTAAAATCCATTTTCACTCATCATTGCCGATTCATACCCCCTCACCCGCGACTGATGCAGTTGCTATTCGCCTCCAGGGTCACCCATACACAATCACCCTTATTTCCATATATTTGCTGCCCCACCACTGCTTCCACTCTGACCACATTACCATCCTCAGCTCTGTCGACACTCAGGCTGTATGTTCAGGACATTTCAATGCTTTTGTTTATAAAACAGTGTTCTAACCTCAAATCTAATCCATGCCATTTTCGAAATCTGTATTGGCAGAAAAGCAGTTCAATGTCGAGACATGGAGATTGGTTGTGCACATACAGCAAGATTGGTCTACCTCATCTTTAGTCTATAGTTCACTCACACTTATACGCCTAGTACCTGTTATGCATACTCATGTTCGTTTTGGGTATCACATATGAGTAGTGTATGTTTTTTTTTTACATGTTAGAATGTGTTGTACCCAAATTTACATGTATATGTAGTGTTGCCCTTCCGACTAGGAGGTTCTTAAGGGCAAATCAGCAAGATTGTGGGTGACTTAGTTTTTCTTGCTATAGGTGAATGGTTTCAGTGTATTGAAGTGGGGATTATGCTGCTTTTGAGGTATTCCTGCACGCATGATGAGGTAGTTATTAGGTGGGCGAATTGTAGAGGTGATGCATAAAAGGAGGTTAATTAGTGGGGTAAAGTTCAAATTTTGATGATTAAGGGGTAATGAGGGTAGAATGATGGATGATCCAGTGCTACGTCAGCCTTGGTTGGGGCCATTGTCATCCCCTCGGCTTCTTCCGGGACTACGAGGGTGGCATCTCTTCTTAGGTGCTGCGTAGAGAGCAACAGACAGCAAGGAAATGCGGCGGGTGGAATGGGGTTGGCGAGTTGACGAATGAGTGGGTTGTCGAGGTGGCGAGAGCATGAATGAGTATATTGTCGGTGAGGTTTGCGAGGGTGACGTAGAAATGAAGGATATGGGCAACTGTGAGAACTTGATGGCAGGTTATTGGGAGCGGAAGGCAGAGAATAAGGCGAGGTGAGCGGAAGAAGATTTGAGTGGGTGGTCGGAGTGTGTGGGTGGTGACGTGAGTCCAGGCAGGGCAAGCGTATGTGAGAATGGGGAGAATGAATGTTCTGAATACCTGGATGCGAATCTCAGGGGAGTTCCCGAGGATGGGCGAAGAACTAGGGAGAGGTGAATCATGGCGGTGCATACTTTGGTGGTGATTGAGTCGAGGTGTGAAATAAAATTGAAGTGTGAGTCGAAGATGACTCCCAGGTACCTTAGGGTGGGGAACCAGGGGATGGTAGTGGTGGCGATTCTGTGTGGATGGTTTCCAGGTGTTCGGGGACTTGAGAAGAGAATGGATGGTTGAGATAATGTGCCATCTACCCGCACCTTTTAGAAGCGACCCTCCAGGAACTAGCAGATGAGGTGGGTGTGGTGGGGTGAAATGTCCATGGATGGAAAAGCGAATGATGAGGAGTTTGTGAGGCACTGAGTCAAAGGCTCGGGCAAGGTCGAAGAGTACCATTCCCGAGTGTTGGCATCGGGAGAACCCTCACACGACGGCGCATTCCACACCAGTTATGGCATGGATGGTTGAGTGATGGCAGCGAAAACCAAATTGGTTTGTTTGGGAGGATGTTTGCAGTGGCAACTACATGGCTGAGGCGAAGGTGTATGATTTTCTCTGCGATTTTGGCGATTATTGGGAGAAGTGATATGGGTCTGTATGATGAGGGTAGTTCGGGGGGTATCACAGGTTTTGGGATGGGAACTACTGTTGCAGTTTTCCAGGGTGAGAGGAAGTGACAATGAATGAATATGGTGTTGAGGCGAATGAGGTAAACTGTGGCTTTTCTGGGAAGGGCATGCAGGGGGAGGGCGGGAACCGAGTCGGCTCCTGGGGCGGCTGTTAGGCCTAGGTGCGAGAGGATGGAGAAGACTTCTGCAGAAGTGGTGAGTCGAAATGAGGGGCGATCAGAGAGAAGTGGAAGGGTGATGTAGCCAAATAAAGAGGGGTGATCCTTGTCCTCCGAGGAGTCCGAAGATGAAAAAGATGGGGTGGGGATGGAGGCGAAGGAGGTGTGAAGGAAGGCCAAGAGAGCCTCCGATTTCTGAGCTGCTGTCTCGGATGTGGAGGTGGGTTTGGTGAGGGGTGGTATGTGGGTGGGTGGTGCCTTGAGGTGTCGGGGGTGGGCCCAGAGGGAGCCATTGGACGATTTGAGAGATTGGAGACACACCATGGTCGGTTTTCCACTTCCGGACTAACCGCTGGCACAAGCCCCTCAGTAGGAAGTAAGACCTCCGATCCTGCAGGAGTCTGGCTGCCTGCCATCGGTCACGGAAGAGGTTCCACAGGCATAGCGCATTTAGGATGGATTTGGGTAGTGGAGGGGGAGCAGATGAATGTGAACAGGCGGGGATGCGAGCATTAGTGGCTGATGTGATGGTGGTGGTGAGGGTGGTGGTGTTGATGTTGATGTCTTCAGGGAAGTTGAAAGGAGCTGTAAGGTCTAGGGAATTGTGGAGGGAGTTTTGGTAGCCAAGACAGTCGGCATAGCGGAAGTTAAAAGGAGGGAAACGTGGGACGGAATGTGGGTGAAAATGAATGAGGGCTAGTACTTGGATGTGGTCGGATAAGCTTGCATGGTGAGAACATCGGTGGTGAGAGGTCGGTGAGTTGATATTGTGAAATCTATGGTTGAGAGGAAGCGTTTGAGATGAGTGGGATGATATGTGGGTGATGGGGATGCCGTGAGTAGGGCGGAGCAGATGGCACAGAGAAGTGCCCCGGCAGTTTTTGGTTGAGCACACCCAAAGTTTGGGTGGGATGCATTGAAATCCAAAGTCATTACATACTTAGTGTCGGCATGACCGAGGGTGGTTATGTGGTCGGGGGAAAGGGGGTGTTGTGGGGTAGAAAAATTGATATGAGGGTGATTGGGTATGGGTGACCTTAGAGGCGGATGGCTACTGCCTCAGTCGTGGAAGACATGGGTATGATACCATGGTGGTGAGTGATAGTCGATTTTATGATTAGGGCAACCCCACCGCCATAACCTGTGCGGTCACTGTGTGGACAGTATACCCTGGGAGTATGACTGCGAGATAGGGGGGTGAGACATGTTTCGGAGATAAAAATGACATCGGGCCGATGAGTTGATATGAGAGAATGAAGGTCTGTGATTTTGGGGAGGATTGAACAAGAGTTCCAGAGTAGGAAGCTAAGGGGGGTGGGTCCATCGAAAAACAGGAGAAACACATTTAGGAGTATATCCAGCATCACAGTGGTGGAGCGAGCTTGGATGAGGGTGTGATGGTGACAAGAATGAGTGGGATGTAATGGCATATGTAGTCAATGATTTCGCGGAGTGAGCCTGCTGGTGAGTTGGTGTCGGGTGCGATTTTGTGTTGTGACTGCGAAGGGAGAAGTGAGGGTATGTGTGGAATGAGTGGAGGAATGTTTTGTGGTGATTGGGTTGATGTGGATGCGATGGGGTGAGGTGCAGTTCGATTTTGTGATTTTGATGCGGTTCATTCATGAGTTGGTGCAGATGGTATCTTTAATGTGGTTGGTGCGGTTGAGTTTGTTGAAGAGTTTGGTGTGATGCGTGGGTCCATGGGTTCATGGTGGGTGCTGGGGGGGAAGTGATGGGCTGAAGTGAGATTGGGTGCAGTGGGGGCAGTTGCAATGAGTGAAGTGGGTGAAGTGTGATGAGGGTGGCGATTGGTGTAGGCGATATGATTTGGGCAGGTGGAGTCCATTGCTATGAGTGGTCTTTCTCAGAGGCAGCATTTCAGGGTGTCTCTGGTGGTGCTGTCTCATGACCAGTGCTCCCCAGAACAGCGGAAGCACTGAAGACGGCTGGCGCCGCGCTGGGAGGAGTGCCCCAGACCCTGACATCGGGTGGAAAAAACCACCAGATGCTCAGTATGATTCTGCCACCATCGAAACCGCCAAACCACGATGTGGAGTCTAAGGCTTCCTCTGCTGCAGTAAATGGACAACGTCTTCGAAAATATAAGTACCCATGATTGGTTGAGGCAGTATAACTCCGTTACAATGATCAAATCATTTCTCATATTTTTATAGCTTATCTAGCCATCTTGATTTGCATTTTCCATGGTTTCCCGAACTCACTCCAGGAAATTTCTGGGGTGACTCATTAATAAAGACATTGACAAATTCCTTCTTTAAATTCCCATCATTGTGTTCTTTGTGTACCATTATCTAATGAAAAATATGTTAAGTTAAATAAATAAATTGTCGAGTTAGTCTGAAATTCTAAATATGAGGGCAACTAATTGGACATAAACTTATAATTTTAAGAGTGATGATGGATCACAGGTACTTAGAATGAGGGGTACTTGATGACATAGCGAGTACTCTAACCACTACACCACCATGATATACATCACCTTAGGAAGGTAGGAGTTGATAGGTTTAGGTTGTTTGTAAAAATCAAGGTGTTGAGGGCCAATTAGGGTGAAATCTGATGGAAATGGTGCAGAACTGAAATGCAAAGTTGGGGAAAATAGTAAAACTTAGAGAAAACATTCCAGCCAGTAGCATCTTTCAGCACAATTCCTACATGTGAAAATATGTGAGTAACTTCACAGGGAAACAAATATGTATCACTTCTGTGGAAGGCAAGCATCCTAATACTACACCCACCACAGCCCTCTTTAGTAAGGGATGAGAGGGACTGTTTGCNCTTCTGTGGAAGGCAAGCATCCTAATACTACACCCACCACAGCCCTCTTTAGTAAGGGATGAGAGGGACTGTTTGCGTAGTTATGTATTTCTCCCTCTGATTTCTTCAATTATATTTGGGTAAAGTCAATTTCACAGTTGAATTTAAGAAATGATTATAACAATTAAAATAATTATCTACTAGCTTATCATAGATTAGGCTTCAGAATTGGAGGGACAGTATTTTGCACTTCTGCAGTTTATTTTTTTATAATTATACATAATGGTTCCTTTTTTAACTAAGGTACCAGAACATACTGAAAGTTGTCGAATATAAATAGGTTGCAATGTACCTACATACATACATCATTAAGATATGGTATTTACAGACCGATATTCAGAAAACGAAACTAAATTAAAGAGAATTTTTGAGAAGTCACATTATTTTGGANCTTCTGTGGAAGGCAAGCATCCTAATACTACACCCACCACAGCCCTCTTTAGTAAGGGATGAGAGGGACTGTTTGCATAGTTATGTATTTCTCCCTCTGATTTCTTCAATTATATTTGGGTAAAGTCAATTTCACCGTTGAATTTAAGAAATGATTATAACAATTAAAATAATTATCTACTAGCTTATCATAGATTAGGCTTCAGAATTGGAGGGACAGTATTTTGCACTTCTGCAGTTTATTTTTTTATAATTATACATAATGGTTCCTTTTTTAGCTAAGGTACCAGAACATACTGAAAGTTGTCGAATATAAATAGGTTGCAATGTACCTACATACATACATCATTAAGAGATGGTATTTACAGACCGATATTCAGAAAACGAAACTAAATTAAAGAGAATTTTTGAGAAGTCACATTATTTTGGANTATGGTATTTACAGACCGATATTCAGAAAACGAAACTAAATTAAAGAGAATTTTTGAGAAGTCACATTATTTTGGAAGTGGCATTTGAAAACTTTCACAGTAGATCTACTAATTTTTAAAACATTGGTAGGTAAAGCTGATAATGTTGACGTGAACCACATGTCCATGAGCTTATTGTACCCACACTGACTGCTGCAGTCCCATCAGATGCACCAGCTGAACCAGGCCGCTCCAACAACATCAGGTCAAGAATGTGTAGTGCAGGTTGACTGTAACGAAGCTTGAACCTTCTTGCCAACAGGTACTATGTGATGAAAGATACCAACCTACTTTATTTACTAAAAGTGATAACTCTTGTAATAAATTAGTAGGAGATCCTAAACTGTGTTTTCCCCCAGAGCCACAGCCGTTGGGCGCACTGGTCATTGGTCATTATGCCATAGCAGCTTGCACCCGGACATATGTTGTAACACACCATCAAGTGACATAAACTGACCTGTATGCCGAAGCTAAAGTGCTAAGTGCCCCCAAAGTGCAACCAATCGTTTGAAGAATTTTTTAAAACATATCACACAACTTCATATCATTCAAATCTACAGTCAGGGGTGGGTTTTATAGTGTTAAGGGCCATCGAGAGTGGCAACCCACACCCGTTTGCCCAGGTGTACTCGTCCATCCCTTCAGGAGACGGCCACCTGGCAACACTGTAGCGAGTTAAATGCAAATATGTCAGGGGAAATGGAATACAGAGACTTTTCGCAATAAAGCTTAAAAGTGTATCCAATGTAAATTTATAAGAGGGGTAACAGTATTTTCATAAAGGGAGACTGCCTATAAAGGCCTCCATCGCAGTAACATTTAATTTAGTGCGGTGACACTCCACGTCAACTTCACAACATCAAGCTCAACATACTTTTAATCAACAGGGGTGTCACCAATGAGTTTCCTTTAATTTGTATAATTTTACACCAGGGTAATAATGCACATAGTGGTTATGACATGTCTTAACACTCTGGGTTTGACGCCAGTTCACACAACCTGTTGCAGAAACTGATGCCATTCACCCAGTTCACCTCAGCACTTGAGCCAGACTGGCAGATGCCATTGACCCAGTTCGTCTCATCACACGAGCCAGACCGGCAGTGTTGGTCGTCCGCTCCGCGATCCCCCTCGGTACCATAATTTAGGTTGCTCTCAATTCATTACAATAGTAACATAATGAACTGGAACCTTTGATTTCTATTAAGGGGCCTAGAGGAGTACCACCTGCACTCTCACCAAAAATTTAACACTACCGCATATCCCCATAACACCACGCTGACTTAGGTAATTTTCACACAAAGGTCACAGGCAGGCCGTAAGTGTTGGGTATGTTTCTTTTACTATTCACATGTCCACTTCCTGAACATGTAACAAAGTAGGTGAGTAAACAGCTTTACAAAATTAAGGAGTGTTGATTCATTATCTGCCGGGACACATAGGGCGCTCACCCCCTTGTAGTATCACCACAATTTTTCTAATATGTTTCAGGCATTCGAGATGGCCTTCAGTCTCGCCACAAGATCAACGTGTGTAATTAGTGTAATATTAAGTGTATGGCAATTGCATCTTCAAACTGGCAGATGCATCCAGAGCCCCCTGGGTTGTCGACCGAACGACCAAAATAATTAACTCTGCTGAGTTATGTGGTCNCTGGCAGATGCATCCAGAGCCCCCTGGGTTGTCGACCGAACGACCAAAATAATTAACTCTGCTGAGTTATGTGGTCAGGAAATTCTACCCTTCACCAACCCTGGGTCACCTCGACCATGTCAATGTTTACAATAGTGACATCACCAACAGTTNGGGAAATTCTACCCTTCACCAACCCTGGGTCACCTCGACCATGTCAATGTTTACAATAGTGACATCACCAACAGTTTTGACTATTTACCAGGTCTGTAATTGTGACACATTAAATAAATAGTATATTGTTTTGGATATAAATTTTTGTAGCAGAGTTTGTGTTGCAGAAAACTATAATTTCACAAACAAACAAAAGAAAATAGGAAAAGTTGTCAACAGGTACATGGACACACAGAATTCTGCAGAAGGAATCTTTTAGTTGCAATAACACCACTGCATTTGTCTGTTTTTGTTGTGTCTGTCATTAGTTTTTTGTTTCGTTAATTTTTCGCTTACTGACTGAATTCCTTTTATGGAGTTCTCTGTGTTCTTCATGTAATATTACACTATTAATTATCCCATTATAAAAAAAACAATGTCTTTATTTGTATCACAGCTTGCACTAATAAATTAACTTTTAAATTACTTCATTATGTGGCCCTGCAGTAGTCCGGGAAAATACGTTTTACATGTCAACAGCGAATTTCATTAGTGATGCATGCATCAAGAAAATGAATGTAAACAAGTGTGGATTGAACTATTTGGGGTTGAAACAGCGAATGCTGTCAAGTACAAGTACTGCCTTAATATCTTATTTCTGACAGATGGCAGATTGGTTTCTGGAAATTCACATATCATAAAATTAGGTTCAATTAGGTTAGGCCTTCTTGAATTTTCTTAGTTAAGCAACACTTTTGACACATATTTTCAACAAATTTTGTGTTTTACACCACAAATTCCCCGACCTTCATATCCATCCTCACTATCGCAAATTCATAGTATGCACTACGAATATTGCCCC
>NQII01000542.1:242389-253774 GCA_002778355.1 Clitarchus hookeri | reverse complement strand
ATCATTTAATTTGTATTCATCGCGATAAGAAATATCAGTAGTTACATAAACAAATTCTGTTTTACTTTTTCCAGAAAAGCTACAATTCTTAACAAATGCCTTATTGGCTAAATCGCCAATTCAAACATATTCCACTTTAATTTCCAACAAGGAGTCTTAGACACATCATCAGGATTCATTAGGTGCACACAATGCTAGGTAATACAAATAAATTTAATTGTCTACTGTGGGATGCAATTTTTTTTTTTTATTGTTATTTTTTTGTGTATACAGATCTCATTTAGGTTTCTTTAAGTCTTGATTAAATTCAGAAATCACTTTCAGACAATGAGTAGCAAATTTTGTAGACTCCAAGACATTAACACTTGCAGCTACTTTGTTAGGTGCTCTATAATGCTTCTGAATTCATAGTATTTAACCAAGGTGTTAAAGAGAATGCGAATTACAAATGCCCATACATGCCGGTGCGGCTTTTATTATTACTTTCCCGGCTGGCTTTAACCACTATCTAAAACCAAGATTGGCATTTAATTTCTAGCTATAACTGTGACAACCCTCCACTTTTAGGTAGCTTTAGAAATTGTATGATGCCATATACTTAATGTGACTGTCAACTGACTGGTCAATGCCATTTATTACCCAGTCTGTTGACACTTGCTTAAATTTATGTCAATTCAATCAAATTTCCTCAATATTTCTCCCTCTCATTTAATGACAGAGAGAAATATTAGGAATATATAACACTATACACTAAATCACTGTTCAATGGTTAAGTGACACAGCGAATGTTTGCGGTCATTGAATTATTTCGAGCCAAAGTTTTTTGATTGTAGTTAGTTAATAGTTGAGTAATTAACCTTCATCAAACATTTTATAGATTTTCAGCACACACACACACACACACACAGTCACGGTTTTTCACCTGATCTTCTTCACAAAATTGGTAAATTGAAACACCATCACAATGGGGATGTTGAAATGACATTATATTGTTTTGTTGTATAATATCTTCATAATTTTTAAAATACGTCCAAAATGAATTAAAACATTTAAAAATAACAATCAATCTACCACTGCTTTATTACGGCTGTTCCAATGTTTTGCTGTTTTTACTAGTACAATATCTCATACCAGATGTCAGCTATTTAGCATTAATATTCGAATATCCTGTAATATGTGCATATTTCCGTCGCTAGATGCCGTCCAATTTTGTTCGAAAACGCTAATATGTCGTTAAAGGTAAACGTTTATTTTTTGGTAATGGGAAATTTTAAACGAAAATTTTGGCGTACTGGCGTACTGTTGGCAGCATTATTAAAAATAGTAATGGCTGATGGCAAGTTTGTTGAAGCTATTTGGGAAGTTCAAAAATTGTTTTGGTTTTTTTATTATTGTTTTGTCATGTAGACTGAGTAAATAATAAAGAATTTTTTTTTAATTGATTGCTAAAGATATGGATGCAAACGGAAATGGTAAGCGCGGAGGGCTTACTAAGTTGCGGGATATATTTACTCGACATAGACAAGATTCTGATAGTGGGCCAGAGTGTTCAGACTTAGATTTCGTGTACCAAGATTCTGACTTGCTCGTTAACGAGTTAGCAGAATTGTACAGTTACACAGAACAACCGGAGTTTCAGTTAAATGTGAAGGCTTTCGAAGATCTGATGCATGAATTCAAGCATGTCCCATATTGGCAAAAGTTGTCTGATAACCAACACAAGTCTGTTATTCTGAAACTACTAGATCAGTTAGAAGTGTCGAATAAATCTATACGAATGAAAGCTGCTCGATGTATACTTTATTTAGCGCAAGGCTGTTGGGCAGAACTGCAGTCCGATGCAGAGCAACAAATGTGGACTCGTAGAAATGTTAAGCTACTGTACGAGTGCGGTGTGTTTAGTGCCTTCGTGGAAGTGTTGAACATTGAGATAGAAAACAGTACCGCAGCAACAACTGCACTTAGGAAGTTAGCTGTAAGTCTCGCCGATTCCACCGATCTGAGGGTAGTGTTAAGTGTCATGTACATAATGATTGAAGTGCTGAGACTCGCGAAAGAAGAGGAAGACGACGATGCTCTGGGAAGTAATTGCG
This sequence comes from Clitarchus hookeri, assembly GCA_002778355.1. Classification (NCBI taxonomy): domain Eukaryota; kingdom Metazoa; phylum Arthropoda; class Insecta; order Phasmatodea; family Phasmatidae; genus Clitarchus; species Clitarchus hookeri. The sequence continues at coordinate 251,681 of NQII01000542.1, read as the reverse complement.
AATCTTTTAGATGTGAGCTCTCGTCCCCCATCGTAGATGAACTACTGACGGTGAAGCTGTTAGGTATGGTTACCAGGTTTTGTAGTGGATCTGCCCCCCATTTCCCAATGAAGAAAGTGCTGCTTGTTCTGTGGAAGGCTGTTCTATTAACATTAGGTGGTATGGATGCTCTGCGGGAGATAAAGCAAAACTACAGGCTGGCAGCAGGCTTAAGCGTAACGCAGGACACCATGGAAGTGGCCCGTACCATGAGAGCGTCTTCTCCTCCTGCGAGCGCAGCCGACCTCCTGGAGGCACAGAACCAGAAGAGGAACAATCGACCCTTCAGGCGGAGTCTTATGAAACAGAGTTCGCTGGACGAACCGATGGGAATGGATTACGAAGGAAGTGATCAGTCAGATGAAGAAGTGCATGCGTTTGAGGAAAGACAGGCTATGGAGGAAGCGGGGGAAATACCTCAGCCTCCAAGTCCTCGACCAAGCACGCCCATGCCTATGACAAATAAAGGGCTTCCTTGGACACCTAAAGCACGGCAGAAAGATCTAGACCAGTTTCTGGATAACACGAGAGAAAAGTTTGTCGGTTATCGTTTGCAAGGCGATCGTGTTTCACTGGCCGGTCTCCCAGAGCCAATACACGAAGGTGTTAAAGTGCTCAATGACAATATGTACACCTCACTAGCAGAAATCCAAATTTTGAAGGAAGAGGAAATTGCGAGGAATCCAGTATCGACAAAAGAGCCAAATGTGCCTTTGACACCTACGGAAGTTCTTTACCAAGGCATGCTCCCTAATTTGCCGCAGTACATGATAGCGCTATTGAAAATATTGCTTGCGGCAGCACCAACGTCAAAAGCAAAGACTGATTCGATCAACATCATGGCGGATGTTCTTCCAGAAGAAATGCCCATCACAGTATTGCAGTCCATGAAGCTGGGCATTGATGTGAACCGGCACAAGGAGATCATAGTGAAGGCTGTGTCTGCCATCCTCCTACTGCTGCTGAAGCACTTCAAACTGAACCACATCTACCAGTTTGAATTCATGTCGCAGCATCTGGTATTTGCTAACTGCATTCCCCTCGTCCTGAAGTTCTTCAACCAGAACATAATGGCTTACGTGGGTGCCAAAAACACCATCCCCATCTTGGACTTCCCGTCATGCGTGATCGGGGACCAGCCAGAGCTGACTGCGGAGAGCCTCGAGATAGGAGACAGCCAGCAGTACTCGTGGCGGAATATTTTCTCGTGCATCAACTTGCTGCGCATCCTCAACAAGCTCACCAAGTGGAAGCACTCGAGGATCATGATGCTGGTGGTATTCAAGTCTGCGCCGATCCTGAAGCGCACACTCAAGGTGCGCCATGCCATGATGCAGCTGTACGTGCTGAAGCTGCTCAAGATGCAGACCAAGTACCTAGGCCGTCAGTGGCGTAAGTCCAACATGAAGACGATGAGTGCCATCTACCAGAAGGTGCGACACAGGCTCAACGACGACTGGGCGTACGGCAATGATCTGGATGCGCGGCCTTGGGACTTCCAGGCGGAGGAATGTGCGCTGAGAGCGTGTGTGGACAGGTTCAACAACCGTCGGTATGGCAACAACTCCAAAGACCCAGACTTTGAGCCCCTGGATACGTGTATCACCAGCGTTCTGGGACAACCGTTCGAACTCACTGACTATTTTAAGCAGCATTACGAGGTGTGGTTGCAGCGGGAAGTATTCGAGACTTCTTTTGGCGACTTCTTCTGACTACTGTCGCACTCTTTCGCATGTTGTTTCCCAGGTCGCAGTATTTCATTTCCAAACTTTGTTGCGAATTAATTTTCTGAGTGCTGAAAACATTGAATGCTTTTCTGTAAAATCTATCACCACTGAATTGCATTTCGTAATATGCCACTAGAAATGTTTGAAGTCACTTAAAGTGTTTCATGATTTATAAGTATTTATAAAAATATACTGGTTTAGTAAATTGTAAAGTTTTAATTTCATCTGATGGGACAGAAATACTGCACGTGGAGGGAAAGCATGTGACCGTAGCAGGGGAAAGTTTTGTGCATTGTATAATGCACATTGCTTTAACGTAGTCATTTGTTATGATTGTGGTTGTAGTACTAGATATTCCACAGTTTTATAGTTCACATTAATTTAAATTTATGTGTGCAACATTTTAAGCATATATTTAAATCTATCACAGAGCCCATTGAACAATGTTTTCCATTTGTTTCACAAGTGTATTCTGTTCCTGTAACTTTTCCAAGTGATGTACTTGCAAGACTGTGATTACTATTTTAAAAAATAAGTTTTACGTATATTGTAGTATTTTATTTATTTTTTGTTTAATGAATATGTTAGTATTTTAGTTTTAAGTGCAGCTGTTGTAGTGTACTTTTAATTAATTAGGTTATTGTTAATTATATGACTTTTCTGAAAATTGGAAAAGAATTTTCAAAAGTTGGGTTTTTAGGCTTTACAGAAGTTACTTATTCGTTACCACATACTCGTGTTTGTGCATCTAATGTTCAATTTAAATAATGCCATAGTGGGGAGGGTTATGATAAAGTAAATTGTAGCATAAAGAATTACAAACTTTTGAAAAAATAATAATAGAAAATTATATAAATTGACAATATTAATTATGCTGAATACTAATCACATTATAATTTTTGTAGTATATCTGTGAATTTCAATAATAGTTAGGGCTATGAAAAACCTAGGAATTGTGGGACACAAGTTGTATAAAATTGGGAAAAGTGCCACCGCTGAAATGCACAGAAAATGTAAAACACATCCACAAATAGCCCCAGAAACATGAATTCACGCAAAATCTACGCCACTCTGCTTTGCGGAGCACCAGCGATAACAAGCGCAAAGGGTACACCGATTTACCTTCTTCGTACTGTTTTACCTGTTTCATGTGATTTTACCAAATATGTATAAAGCAGTTGTAATCACGCTTCAGGAAGTAGTGTGGCGCATATTTACGTGCATTTGCTTTTCTGGAGCTAGTTGAGGGTTAGTACAGAATACCAAGTCCTAAACCTCAAATAAATGAAATACAAATACCTGTAACCGGAATGTGTCATTTTATGAATAAAGGAAACCCACAACGTGTTCCTAACAATGTTGCTGGCCAAAACTTCTTCCGTGCATTACACTGCACCTGTTCTTGTTACTTATGACCGGCGCCTTATTTTATTACATAATGGCCATTGCAATGGCCCACTGCCAATTCAGTTATACTTAACACAGTGATCTTACTAAATGATCAAAAAGACAAAGCCAAGGGTAGGCAGTAATTTAAAAACTGGACACTTTCACACTCAGATTTAATAATTCTAAACTCCCGATACACTCGAACTTCCTTTTATAAACATAACACTTCACACTGTGAGATTGGAAAAGATCCACAAATACTTGTAGTACACCTGCATTTCCCAAAATCTACATTAAAGTTAAAATGTATTGAACTGCTGCACTGATTTGCACATTTCGCTTTGTAGACATCGGTTTAGCACTATAGAATGGAAAATAATGTAGTGTGTCGTGTAAATAACATTTTTTAACACCTGGGACAATATCTGTTTTTTCTACTTTATTCCTGAGACATATTATAATGTACTGGCAATTTTTGAAAACAGTAGCTTTCATAAAGCCAAATATACGACATTCATATAATGGAGATGAACTGTATGGAAAGCCATGATTCTACATAATTACCAAAATTACCACAAATAACTAAAAGCAGGCAAATATTACAATTGTGAAGAAATGAAAACGCTATATTAAAAACATCAATGAATACCTCCAGAAAAGTAAATAGTGCCCCATAATCAACTTTCAAAACTATGACTTTTCATGTTTCCTGGGAAAAGTCATTATTTCAAATGGGTCATTATTGGAATTTGGACAGCATCTGAGCCACCCTACACCCCTTTATGCAAAAATTGCATTATATTTTTATTTTAGCCATTTTTGCATGATTTTTGTGGCTAAATTACTTGTTACATTTGTTAAATATAGTCAAATGTTGATCTTACAAGTCCTCATGGTTCCCATGAATTGACTCAAATTTTACGAACTTGTAAAATCAAATTTGACTTTTTTTTCTTTGGCCCTCAAAAACTCAAAAATTGTGCCCATGCTCAATTATTTCTATATCAAATACAACATTGTTTTAATGAAATATTTTTTGGGGCATGTTGCCTTGTAGACTGGCAGGTGACTTAACATATGGTTTTTTCCCCTCTTCCTCTTGGTGTTTCATGCAAATTTTTTATTTTATAATTTTTTTTATTTATGAAGGATGTTTAGTGACACCTTTGTGGGTATCCAAGCTAGTATACTGGTTCCCTGGTATCACACTGTCAGAAAAAGCTTAAGAAACTGCAGGGGTTACAATTTAGAAAACCATGATAGATGAAGGCAGGTTCGTATGGGGAACAGAGGGATAGGTTATGCCTGCCAACTAAGTAACCTATCAGCGCTCATAAATCAGACTTATCAGAAGAATAATTTGTAAAAGGGTAAAAGCACAAGTACTCAGTTTTGTACTTGTCAACAGACACACACACAAAGGACGACGACATTTTTCACGCAATGGTGCAGTCGCAGCATTTTGCTGGCTAGGTCAGTTTCATCGGGCGGTGAGTTGTAGGGCACTGCAATATGGTGGAAGGGCGCTGTTGGTAGTGAACCTAGCAGCCAGATTTGCCACCTAGCCATGAGGTTCACTACATACCCATGTGCATACATAAGCACATGGGTAAACATTGGCGATCTTGATGGAAGGGGTGGACAGTCATGCTAACGAGATGGCGTCTATTTTAGATTTTTCCCACTACCGAGTTATACAGCAGTGGCAAAGAGAATCACAACATTTAGCAACCAAAACAAATGCAACAAAATTATTTTTCTATCTTAGTTACCTCAAATTTTTCTGTTATTTTAACCAAGTTTTTTTTACTGTCCCCCAAAGCAGGATCATTATTCCCAGGATCATAGTGTCGAGAGATGTCTATACACACAAATGTTCTCCACTCTGCTTCCCAGAGTGCTAGCAAAGCAAATGCAGAGGGCTGCTTCGAATAAAATATAAAAATACATTGGCGTGTTTCACATGTATTAAAATCAATGGCTGTTGCACTGTGCGCTCACCTCACTTGTCCTGGAAGCAGAGTGGAGCAGAATTGCGTTAACAGTAAAATCTTGTTACGGCAGTTCAGAAAAATATTGGAAAATGTATGCTTGTTAATTAGAAAAAGTTATTAAAAGGGTAAAATTATATATTATTAATAGACTAAGTGTAACGTTTTTAAAGCTTACTAAACACAAAAACTTGTTACGGGCCCCGCCTGACTGGCGCTCGAACTGCGTTGCAGTGTGTTTAAAATCCACTTTTGTTTACAAAACTATTAAATGTGCTTCTAATGTGCTAGTCTACGAAAATAACTCACACTTCAGACAATGGCTGTCGGTTACTTCCAAGATGTCACGCACATTAGAAACACCATTTCGAAGCACTCCAACATAGCTGAAAACTGTTTTTTCAAAGCGCTGTATCTCAGAGTATACACATTATATACACACAGAAGTAATTGAGGGACATGCATTGAACCTTGCTTTAGACCTTCCACCAATAAAATTGTAGGGTCACCGCTGAAAGTCCCATAGGTACGTTCAGCACGACGAAAACTCTGCATGTAGCTGCAACGGCGCACTTTTAGCACGTGGCAGTCTCGCCCTTATCGCTCCAGCGCTACTCGGCCTCAAACGCGGGAAAAAGCTCCAGGCAGGCGGTCCCCTTAACAGAGAACTTCTTAAAAGGACTTTACTGTGTTCCCTTTTCTGGAGCTACACAAATAAAAACATGTAATATTTAGCATAAGAACTTAACCATTTATATGTAAAAGAAAATGTTACACAACCAAGAACCGTTGGTAAGTGAATGTCTACACATTCACTAGAATAAATTTATAGTACTTACCTATTTTGGAGGTGGATATAATTCCTTGGCAATGAAAAAATAGTGTAGATGCCCACATTTCTTGAGAAACTGGCGGCAAGATATGAATTTTGTCAGATATCTGACAAAATTATACATCTTCTATCCATACTATAGAGTGTTGTTCCGCACATCCCTCAAAGCGTGCGCGCAGTCACTTTTTTTTTTAAACTGTATGCTGTACTGAAAAGATTTATGGAAATTACACTGCACATTTTTATAGCACTACTATTTAATTCCAACATGTGTCATAAACGTGTGTTGACAACAAAAATATGTGCTGTCCTCAGCTAATCTGACTACTTGCATACGTACACGAGTCACAATTCGCCCATATGACAAAGCCCAGTGGTCCAACAAATATTCAGAAGTGGCTAGGATTACAAGATGATACCACATTTTTGAACCAGCAGTGAAGGAACACCCTGTGCATGGCCGAGGCACAACCCCTGAGCACTCAAACGTGCACTCTCCAATCTAAATGTACACATTCAGAGGGTTGAACGGAGAGGGCGCTACATGCAAATGCTACATAATCAGCCAAACGTGCACCATGGCATCTGGAGCACCAATGCTAATTGTATCGGTGAAACAGTTCTTCAGCACTACAGGACATCTTGATACTCAGTTTCACAGACTTCCTCGAATGTGAACAAATATGTCGCATCACGCGGTTCAGACAAAAATTTCCTGCATTGAAAAACAATTTTTAATTTTTTTTTAATTGAATATTACACTGCACCCATGCAAAAATAAATCAGCAAATTCTATAAAGCCTGAAAACCATTTTGAATTCTTTTACAAAATTTGTTTAAGTAGCTAAACACTAACGTAAATTGCTGAAGTTATTCATATGCACAGTGAATGTGAATGGTGCAGAACTGTATATTAGGTGAACATAACTTGAGAAACTGTGAAATGTAACATAGGATTAGCCACAGTATTGCTTTTGAGTAATCAAGTCTCATGTTGGCCTGTATTGTTTGTGTGGTCAGTCAGATGTTCGGTATTACTCTACAAGATCATGGAACAATTCTGCTGGGAAAAAGATTCCCCAACTATTTTTTGTGTACATTTTTTGGCAGAAGTTTTGTTAACACAATTTTAAAAATTTTAATCCTGAGGTGGTTCTGAGATTTTCGGAGTTGCTGCTAAGTCCTCCTTCATGGATGTCTGCTGTTTTTATTATTAGAGATGGCTGGCATTATTTCACATATTAACTAGAATTTTTTTTTTTTTTTATTGTGTCTAGAGATTCCTAGTGAGGCCGTATAAATATGACACGGGTTGTGCCATATTTGTTTGGGGGTGAAAGTGTTGTGCTAACGGCATGACTGGATGATTCTGAAGGTGACAAGAATGTCTATAGTAGACAATTGTATAGTTTAGCATCTTTTTAAAAAGAAATCATGTGAAAAGTTGTATTTTTTTTTTTACTGTCTACAGATAGTATGTATTTATTTCTTGGTAATTGTGTAATTTTTGACTTTGGTGAAAAATGAAGAAAAGTATTCTGGAATTTGTTTGGGTTGCATGGGAGATGCAATTTTGTATGTAGTCTACAATGCAATGATGCGGAGTGCTATGAAGATAAGTTAAATAGTGGGGTAACAATATGAAAAAAAGAAAATATCACAGAAATGTGTATAAAAGCAGAACCTATATCCTTGCACATAAAATCTCAAGAATTAGCAGTGATACATTTTTCTCATGTTTTTTGCTGTTTAAACTGGCATCAGATACAGTTAACTTTTGATTCTACGACCCTTAATGGTTCCCTGGAAAAGGGTCGTTATTAGAATTTTGACAGACCCCTGACCCCTATTCTCATCAATTTCGCTTAAGCCGTACTTACACTGCTTTTGAACAGCTCTCACTGAAAAATTACATGTTATAGTAATCAAATACCGTCAAATTGTAAAAGTTCTCAAGTTACTTGGGAAGGGGTGCTTACACTCTATGCATTTGTAAGATTGACTTTGTGTAAATTTTAATTGTTTTAACCCCCCAAAACATAAAAACTTAATTTCTAGCTTCAAGTTCATATTCAATCCCTAGCATGAAAACAACACAGTGTTTTTTAAAATTATTAATTAATTTTAATAGATAAATGTTTTCCAACAAAAATTATATCCATAAAAAGCATATAGGACCTCCCCATGTCTCCAAAATTTAAGTCTAAACACACCACGCCACACAACTTTTTACGATTGCAAAGTCTATTTTCAATAGCTTCTTAACAAAAAAACAAATGTGATATTAACAAAACGTTAATGTATTATAATAGGCAGACGTTTTCCTAACAAAATGGTACCCCGGACATTCATACAACACCTACCTTGTAGAGAAAAATTATGTAAACATTGTAGGCAGCGTAGCTTTTAACAAGTTCACATTTCATTTCCAATAGTTTTATTGCTTGCAGAGGATTTATTCACGAAAAGATTACTTATTATTAAAGTTTCATTACATAGTTCCTGTGACATTGGAGTGTAAGTAGGGTGGATGATTTGACATGGTAAGTATTGCTTCTTTGAGAGCCGTGTGCAAGGACGGGAACAGGCAAGACTGTGTGTGCGACACGTGTGAGAGAGTCGGGCTGCGCATGCAACCTGCGATTGATACCGCAGATGCTTGTCCGGCGACGGCTTGCTTGTTTTTGCTCGAGAGTTCAGAGTACAGCGCAGTACTATTAATTAATTTACAAACACGCACATATTGCGTACTGTGAACTGTCCGGCTTGCACACTGAATGCATTAAAAAACACTAGGAAACTAAAATAACAATCAGCCCTTCCCTCTTTCTACTTCTTGATAAGTCCTTTGTTGAAGTCTGCTCGTTTTCTCAAAGTTTTTGACTCGTCAAGTTCAGGTAAAAAAAAAAGAGCAGGAGGATAAAGGAGACAGGAAAGGGCAGACGGCAGGAGTTCTTTGCCTGCGGATTGGCGGAGGTGGGAGGAGCGACAACTGTTGAACGCAGTCACTTGCGATGCTCAGTTTCTTACACAGCAAGAATATAATCAATGCATTGTTTATAAATTATCTGAATTTTACATACACTCTGAGGAAATTTTACTTCAAATTACATATTGTACGGAATTTCTTATTAACCAAACTTCAAAGCATGTAAAATCGCATTCTTATGTTTGGGGGCTAACAACAACTTCGATTTACATAGAATTTTGAATTAACAGTGTTTGAATTAACGAGGTTTTACTGTAGTACAGTGCTTGAGAAGAGAATCACAATTGTTGGCCAGAATAAATGCAACAAACTTTCCCCCCCCCCC
>NQII01000542.1:200115-242365 GCA_002778355.1 Clitarchus hookeri | reverse complement strand
TCATTTCTCTTAAATTTTCTATTTTTTTCAACCAAGTTTTATTACGGTTCCAGTGAAAAGGGTTATTACTTGAAGTCCAGAGTTGACTAGTTAATGTTTTCAGTGATTTATTAATTCATTGTGGTAATGTGCACATACAACAGTTTGTAAAATATAATTGTGAACATGTGTACCCCACCTGCTTATTTCTAAAAATAAAAACCAGTACAGTTGTGCAAATGAGATGTGAAACGTGAATAGTGTGTGAATGCAAGCAGTGTTGAGCATGTTGACTATATTACACATGCCAAGAAACAAAAAGCACTGGTAAAATGAGGCATTAGACACCTTAAACACTGGCAAACAAATTCTCATTACCATTAAAAAAAATTCTCAATATATGTAATACAAACTCTTTGCATATAGTGTTTAGAAATATGGAAAAATTAACAGAAAAACAGTCGGTAATAATATTGATGAAACCAGTACAATAGATTAGCTTGAATCCTTGTTAGCAACTGATACCAATTTGACATTCACATTCACCTCACATTTTTCATTAATAAACTAATTACTATTATTAACGCGCATGAATTAAAACTGAAAATGAAAGCTTTCTTAGTAGCTATTGAATAAACATTTAATCTATTAATGACGGTGAATATAAAAACCAATAAAAATCATTATAGATTGTGCCGCTAAAACCAGTCGTAGGGCTTTTAATTCTAATGCTCAAGGTTTTACCGACATTTAATAGTCTAACTCAAAAAACTTCCCTATACTATGTAAAAATGAAGTAAAAAATAGTAATTCTGAGGTATTTCAACATCACATGATGTCTACACAGCATCCTTAAAAGATACTAACATGCATCTTTACTTTAAAGTGAAAAACTACGTCGACTGATGTTAGAAAATGGCCTTTTGGGAAATGATTATGTAAATTCTCTAAGCCTACAAAAGTATCACTTTTCAAAATTTTTCCCTATCCTTCCAGAAATGTTGGTAAAAGACATAATTGCCTCATTTCCAAAATGGGTCTCTCTGAATGCACTCTCTACCATAAGAAACACTAGTGGTGATTCAATGAAGATCATAAAAATTGAAGTAAGAAAACATTTTGTAATATTAATACATTTACATAATTAATAGCATCTCCATATTTCTGCAACACTAGTATTATAAAAATTTTCTCTTAAACCTGCAAAATAACAGTATGGCCAAATAAATCATTCATATCAATACAAACATTGCAAATCATTGTATGCCTCCATTATTTGTATTGTATTGAAATAATTTAGCTTAACCATTTCATCCAGTATTTTAGGCAAATTACAGTTTTCATCGAAACATAGGATTAACATATACTGCCTGATAATAAAAACAGCGTTCACAGAAAGGATGCAATGAATGGTACTGAAACTCTATAGAGGTAGTGATGCAGATGGGCAATACACTTTTAAAAACAGAGCAGCTGGACAATTACATATGGATCTGTGGTACACCGTCCAGTCATCTACAATAGTGGGTCGCACCTTCTTGCACTGCGATACATGCTGCGACACAGTCTGACAGAGTCCAGCGAATGCCGGATGTTCAGTGGCAGACGAGCCTGCAATTGTTGCACGGTATGTTCCAAATTCCAGCGGCAACTGGTGTTTAAAGTGGTCCCGTACATAGCGACATGGTCAGGGTAGCGGGCAGACCATGGGAGTGTTTGGACATGACGGAAGCAGTCCTGGGCGACCCATGCCGTGTGTAGTTGGGCGTTATCCTGCTGGGTGATCGCACCTGGAATCCTAGCCAGACATGGGAGCAGATGGGGATGTAGGGTCTCGTCCACGTACCGCTGGGCCGTCAATGTTTCTTGGGACGCAACAAGTATGGATCGGCTATTGATCCCCAGACCCTAATGCATGCAGTCAGGGAAGTGTGCCTCTCGTTAGCAAAATTGGGATTGTGGCGTTCACCAGGGGGTCCTCTACCCCCGGGCACAATGATCATCAGTTCCCATAAAGAAGTGTCACTCATCACTAAATAGGACACATTGCTCTGGCCCGTCACCACTGCAAACAGAGCTACTGCTGTTGCAGAGTAAGCACAAGTAATGGGCATTGGGATTGCAGATTCACCTCTGCAAGGCATCGGGAAATGATTTGTGGGTACTCTTGAAGTCCATCGATTGTACGCTTGTTTGGTATAGTCTGGCATTTCTCGCGTTAATGCTGATTCTGCTACACGCCAGGTGTCTATGGCCACTGGTCTATGCTTGCAGTACCACCGCCGGGTGTGCAGTAAAGTGCAAATGCATTAACTTGTACTCTCATTATTTACATTGTTTCAAGGTTTCTTTGTGGTGCACTATTTCCATTGTCCGGCAGTGTACATTTACATGGGTTTCGAAAATGAATTTAGCGCAGTTAAAGAAATTGGTGGTGTATATCATGAATACCCTACCAGCTAGACCTTTAGTTCAAAACTGTTTTTTGGCAGAACTGTACAGTGTTTTTTGTTATGTACAAGATTCCCATGTATACATAGTATTCTGAGACAAAGTATACAGTTTGGTATTCACATGTGAAAAGGATGTTAAAATACTCCTAAAAGTTTAAAACAACAGTGTTCACTTCTTGAGTAAACTCCCTATCATTGTTGAATTATTTATTGATGCTTTTTTCACCTCATAACAGACCTTTTTTGATTTGTACATGAGAAGTGTGCAAGGAAATTATTACAATTTAATGTCAACAGGTAAATTTACTAGTAGTCTCATTTTTACTGTTGACATGCTGATGTTTATGCATATTTGCGTGAAAATTGCTCAAAATTGTAAACTGCATTCTCTCTTAAGAAGGCCCTTTGTCTTTGCTGTAAAGTAAGATGGCTGACAGCTTTAAACAAGAAGTTACTGATATAACTTACTAGTCTACTTCCCTCTGTAGGTGCATGTATATAATTTTTATGAGATACTCAGATATAACAGCATGTGTACAAAATATGTCTAAGAAATAATTTTTCACATGATTTTGTATTATGGCAGACAACTGACATTATTAAGTAAACTGTAACTTCACCACTTCGAAAATAAGAAAGAGACTTTTATGAAAATGTAAGGTGATTTTCTGTAGTATTGTTTATATGCGAGTTATGGTGCAAATTGGTTGAGATGTCGCATTCAAGTTTAAATTGCTGTAAGTATTGTAAAAAGTTCATTATTTCAGCTGCCACTATCTTAAATACTTGTAGTCAATAGAGATTGTGAATTAGCATATTTTGTGATCACAAAGTGCTCAACTAGAATACCAAGTTTGGTTGAAATATATTTTAATGTGTGATAGAAATGGCTTACTAGTTCAAAATATTTAAGTGCTCGCCATTTTTAAAATAAGCATTTAACGAGGTCAAAAAGTATGAAAATTGGGTGTCCCTACTGGGTTCTATAGAAAATTGGGTGTCCTTACTGGGTTGTATAGAAAATTGGGTGTCCCTACTGGGTTCTATAGAAAATTGGGTATCCCTACTGGGTTGTATAAATGTTTTGAGTCGTCATTAATTCATAAAATAGTCCACAAAAAGGTTTCTGACGTGAACCTTAAATACTGAAAAAATATTAAGTTCATGTGTAAATATTACTTAAGCCTAAAGGGACACGTAGTCTTGTTACCAGAGCAAAGTTAATACAATATTCATGAAGGAAACAAGATATCATGGCATCACCCAAATTGTTATATTTCCCGGGCTTAATTTTTTCCATGGGAAAAATATTACAGCGAAGTGGGTATAGTACGAATGAGTTGCAGGGTTTCATGTAATTAAGTACAGAGTGTTTCTTGAACTCTGCCTGTAGAGCACTAACTAGGTTGTGTTTGTTACTATTTGATCATGTAGGTCTGTAAACAATTTTAACTTTGTATTTATTTTGGTATATTAGGTCTCTGTTTTCTTTTTAGCTTACTTTCCTTGGAAAGATAAGCTTATGAAATCACCTGAATGTCTGGATGTTTATATCCCCCCTCCCCCCGTCTCAATAGCTTTAAAACATGTAAACTGAATTTCACCAAATTATTTACACGTATAGTACTTAGTAAAGAAATCAGACTTTTGTATTTGAAATGGCAGCAGTTTAGAAGTATACTATGCTATGTTATATCTCGGTAACTATTAATATGTTAAACCAAATTTGATATATTGGCAATGTTTCATGTAAGCATGAAATTTAGAAAGCAATAATGTTACTGGTTCGCCATTTTGGAAGATAGCACTACATGAAAATAAAAGCTTTTACATTATATATCAGGGAGCTCAGTTGATTCCTGGCAAATTTGTCATGTAAGTATTACTATGTAATTTAAATGTAAAATGCACCTATTCAAAATGGTGGTCATATAAATATTTTATGTTGTTTGCTATATTGACCAAACATGGTAAGTTGAAAGTATGTATTACAAGCATCAAGTGTGTCAATACAGAACCTCTTGTCCGCCATTTTGTAAGATAGTGCCTCATCAAAAATAGTTATGTCTTATCTCTGGAAACAATCAGCCAATTCCTACCAAACCTGACAGTCATGTAGTACTTTGGTAGGTCATGTAAAATGCTATATTTTAAGTGGCTGAGACACAAACATTTTATATTAGAGCATTAATCTACAAAATCTACTAATCTACTGATTTAAACTTAACTTTGTATGATGACAGTATCTATTAAAACAATCAAATTTCTCTATACAGAGCCTATTTTGCATGCCATTTTATAAGAGTACCACATGAAAAAATTAAGTTTTGTCATAAAACAATTAACTGATTCCAAAGTAAATTTCATGCGCAATTAATGCTACAGTAGGCCTCATAAAATTACATGTTTTAAGTGTGTGTGGCTTTATTTACAATAAGCCTGCCATATAAATAATTTAGATAAATTGGTCATATATATATTAAATAAGTAAAGTGAATGTTGAGAGTATCTATTAGTGTACTTATAGAGATCCTCTTTTGCCCACTGTTTTTTTAAGATAGTGTCAGGTGAGAAAATCCCATATCTTGGGAACCAAGCAATTAACTCTCACCAAATTTTTCACGTGCACGCACACACACACAGAGCGAGAGAGAGAGTTGGCCATGTAAAGTTACATTATTGAAGTGGGTCAGACATTTTTCAAAATGGCGTCAGTATAAATTATTTAGATAAGTTTGTGGTGTCTGTTCTACAATGTAACCAGATTCCACTAAACTTTTGCTTGCAGTATATATTGGAAGCATCAGCTATGCGTATACAAAGCCTTTTTTTTTAGACCTTTTTTGTACGAGTGGCAAATGAGAAAATAAAGTTTAACGTCACATCATGGAAACCAGCCAACCTATTTCCACCAAATTCTGCACACAAGTAGGGCTACAGTAGGCCATGCAAACTTACATGTTTTGAGTGTTACTCATACGCTTGTTTTGAAAATGATGTCCCTGTAAATATTACCAAAAGATTATTAGGCTGATTATGTGCGAACTTGATGCCCAGAATCCTACCTCCATAATGCAGTTGGTTGCGTGCCAGTCTCAAGGTGTTCTGGGTTGGAGTCTCCTGGATAAGGCATGTGTGTATTTGTAATAAATTGACTTACTAGTATTGCATTTGTTTCTGTTTCATCTCTTATTATGTCACTGCCAACAAGATGTCAAGGCCGACCTACCATCTAATCATTCAAGAAGAATTTAATCAAACATATTTGCCTCCATGTAGAGGAAAGTAGGCTCGTTAGTTATATCGCTAACTTTTTGTTTAGAATGTGTTGTGTAATAACTCTACAGATGTCATGGTTACATGTTGTTCACCAATTGCTTCAAATTGCTTCTATATTTGGCAGATGAGCCCTGAGATTCATTTGTGAATTCTGGGTTAGACTGGCTTGATGTTCAGTTTCATTAAGTTGAGTGTATCCATTTGATTTATGATAAATTAATATTAGTTATTACATCAAAAACATGAAGGTTGAATTATTAGTTAAGGGATTAATTTTTATTCAGTTTTTAACATCTTTTTCACATTTTTAGCCCATAGTTGCAATTACTTTTTAGGTGGGGAATTTATGCTTGTACACACAGTTATGATTAGAATTTTATAAATACAGTAATCATGTTGTTCAGTAGTGAAGAACCTAAAATTTCACACATTAAAAAAGTTATTTTCTCAAATTCTAACTACTTTCAAAGACTATGTTTAGAAGGAAACTTCTGTGTTTACATGAATTATATCCTGCAACCGCTGAACTTAACCATTATTTTATCTGATGCAACAGTTCACGTTAACATTGGCTTCATATAGCCACATAGGTTAGCATGATACTACATCTTGAGCAGATTACAAGCAGCAAATCGGTGATACTTTTTGATGTTGGTTATAAAGCATTATTGCAGGCAGCTTTCTATATATTGGCAAGACTGCCTGCCCAAGACAGTAATAGCTGGAGTGACCCATCCCGACACTGTTAACTGTTTTCTTTTTTTGTTACAGAGCTGTTGGATGGCAGTAAAATGTTTACTTCTGTCTGCATGTGTTTGTCGACAGAACATTAATATTTTTTTAACTAATGTTTTGAAGACGTAAAATTTTCTTTAAATGCTGTTAATAAAGCATACAAAATTTCACAGCTGTTTCCACTGCCACTGTTTTCATCATGTACGAAGTCTTTATGGACATTGCTTCAGGGCAGTGATTGGTAACAAATATAGACCCAAAAAAAAATTTTTTTGTTGATTTCTTTAGCTTTGGTTTGAGACTGCACTTTTACCGGAATGGTCTAAAACATGAAGAAATGATGGGCTGAAAGGCCTAAAAGAACAAAACAAAATCATTGAGATAAACTGTATGTAGATGCTTTTGGTGCTAGAACTGATAACAAGTTTGTATCATAGGGGTGTAGTTGAAATCTGAAGGACTATGATGTGATCCAAGGATTGTAGGTAGGTAGGTAGGTTGGGCTTAATGTCTCGTCAACAGCGAGGTCGTTAGGGACGGAGAAAGTTTTCAGAGAAGCCGTGGTGGGAGGCAAGCAGTCTTGGCCACTGCGCCACCACGGGCCCTACGTGCATGTCAACGATAGTGTGTTGGAGTAGGTATGGATTACACGTGACACACTACTTGTTCCAAAAACATATGGTGTCATTTAAAACAGCAACATAATGCACCAACAGCAAATGTGTAGTAAGGAACCGTCCCAGCATTCACCTGGAGTGATTTTGAGAAGCCATGGGAAAGCAGAATCACGATGGCCTGACCGGGATTTGAACACAGGTTCTCCCGAATGTGAATCAAAATGTTTACCACTGTGCCGACCTTGCTCGGTGATCGAGGATTGGGTCTTTGTACAAACATGGGTGCCTGTCGAATACTCACTGGAGCCTTAAAGACTGAAGTATGACCATTGTTTGTAATGTTGCTGATAATGCCCTTGCTCGAGTGGCTATGATGAATCATGTGGGTCCAGCGGAAACCAAGGGAGCTCGAGTCATGAATGTATCAGAAGCAGCCACGACTGTTGGAGTAGAATACTCCAAGGCAATGAGCAAAATGTGCAAACAAGTTGTACTGTTACCCGTGTAGAGGCGCATCTTTGTACATCATACGTCATTGTTCTTCTGGCCAGTCTTGCACACCAACTACATGTCTGGAGCACAAATGCTTCATGCACTGACTGTACGTTGCCACATGTTAACTTAAAAACCTAAAAGTTCTTCAACAGTGCCATTAATTAGCAAGATGCGTGTGTATAAGATGTGTTTGTGTGGTTTTTTTTTTTTAATGGTTTAGCTATGTTATGTATAAAACATACATTAATATATTTAAGTTGTGCATAGTTAGTTTTCGTGTTGTGTTCCTGGATTTTTGCACGTGGAAATCGTGCAGGAAGATGCTGCCGGTCAGCAGATTTTCTCTGGGGTATCTTGTTTCCCCCGCCCTTGCATTCTGGCTGTACTCCATACTCATGTTCCTTCACCTTCATCGGCTCGCAGGACCCTGATGTTAAGAGCCGCCCAATCCTCTCCACTCCACTTAATGTGCTGTGCCATCTCCATCTTTGTTTTCTACCAATGGCAGAATAGGCTCGCTGTTGTTGTCCCATTGCCTGGTGCACTCAAAAATGTATTTAATATTAGAATAATATCAAATGAGTTTTCCAGTAATTGCTTTAGTACAGGCAATTGAACACTGTCTAATACTCCACAACTTGTTGATATCAATGTGACAGGATGTAGTTGAAGGAGCATGTTGAGAATGTTACGTCCAGTTTACTGAGAGTGAACAGCAGTAAACCAGAGGCCTCTGCGTTGGTCTCAAGAATTATGTTTGTGTGAACACAAGATTTGAGGTCATCGGTGCATTTGTGGTGTCTGTAGATGCTAGTAGAAGAGAAGTATGCGTGGTGTTACAAGAGGTTGTGTGCAGCAATGTAAGCAAGTGGCACGTGGTGCACTAAGACATGTTCTCGAACCAGGAGCGTATGAACCACTATGATGCCCTATCAGTATCCGAGCACCTACAGAACCCTTGTACCATTAGGAACTAGGCTCGTGTACTTGTGTGCGTATGGAGCCACGATTACCATTACTTTCACTTCTTTTACAATGCTTTTAGCACTCTATTGTACATTTCTTCCTGTCTTAAAAGTTAGTAGCAGTGGTTGTTGGTGGAGTTGTGAAAGCAGGTGTACTATATTACACCATTGTTCATGTGTTACGATGGTGTGCACTTTAGTGCTCAGTATTTGTTGTGTTTACTTCATGGGAGGTGTCATTAGTCTGTGCAAGATTTGTCTTCTATACTTAAAGAACTTTGAAAATTCAATCACGATAAGTTGTTCTGCTTTTTACACATTATTTATCAAATAAAAGTAAGTGGTTGGATAACAAGTGCATATGTCTTTGTGGTAGGTTATTGATGTCGTAGTGTAATTTCATACTTGGCCGGTATTGGAGCACGTTAACATTTATACTCGCACCAAAGACTCGTTAGTAACTGATAGTACGTCTGCTTTGCAGTACGTATATTGCCTAGCCATGCCTTCAGAAAGCTTGCTGTGATTAATAAGTGACTAAACTTGCGATTAGTGCAGAGTGGCGTTGGTGTTATACCCTATTGCCCACACGGACAGTCTGTTGGTGTTGGCAATTATGTTGTTTTGTATGCAGTCAGTAGCTGACTCCTTGTCGTGCGTAGGGCAGCCGGCTTGACGCTATAGCAACCAGCACATCACTCACAGTTTTAGTCGGGCTTGTAACACTTCCTCAACTGTCGCCCTTGTTCTAAAGGGTTGATGGTGTTTAATACCGTAATGCAGTCTGTGTTTGGTTTATCCTGTAACTTGGTGCAACATCACAGGGAAAGAGACTTGTTGTTAAATCACAGTTACATCAACCTTATCTTTATTGGCAGACAATCATTCTGGTACAGTTATTGAACTCTGATGTCCCCTTGTACTATTAATCATTTTCATTTTGTACAAAAACTTTATTCACTAATATTATAGGTCAGCAAAGTACCAAAATATTTTATTTTGCATGTCTCGTACAATGCAGTGTTTTGTCCATTAATATACAACTTTCTTCATTGTTTATTTTTTAATTTGTATTTTTAGTGCCATGGTATATAGGCTGTTCACGGTAAAGTGAGCACGTTTGACGCCCTAGTTACTTTTTTCTTTCAGCCATTTTTTATACTTTAACCACCTTTTTTAAATAAAGATTGCAGTATAAGCAATAAACAGTGCGTATATTCCACCGCACTCAAAAGTTAACGCCTAAGGCTAAAATAAAATATATTTATTGACTATTAAGCCAAATGAGAGGGCTTTCTTAAGTGCTCACTTTACCATTAATACACATGGACTGTAACTGAATAACACACACAGCCCACAGCTGCAGATTCGTTGCAGGAGAAAGTTTCAAACTTATACGTACGTGACTTTGGTCTAAAGTGATTCCTCTTGTGGCATACACTTTTTTTGGAATAGTGAAAAGTAGGTAATCAAGCTGGACCTGTGTGGATAGTGTTTAATAGAATGAAAATCCATGACCACTGAAAAAAAAAAGTTAATCATAATGTTATTTTATGGAGTTATTAAGAATGCCACAAATTTTTGCATGAAATAACATGACAAGGAAGCATAGTTAACTTCTAAATAATCTGTAATTAGGTAATCAACATGTTGAATAAGTGAAAACTATTACAAGTAATTCACCTGCAAATTTATGGAAAATAAAAAAACCAAGGATGGCCAGTTCATGAAACTCTTTAACTTAACATTGTGAGCGAATATTGTGTTACAGCGGTTCATTTCTTGTATGCTGTGATGTAGTGCATTTTATTGTGACGCAAGGCGTCGCTCTGCAAAGTATTAGCTCAAATGCTAGCAAAGTGCAATTTCCCTTTCTTGGTTTTGCTGTATTGATTTCCATAAACCTGAAGACTTCAGTTTAGCTTTAATTATGATCCATATGCTTTCAAAACAGGCGCCCCCAGGGAACCTCTATTAGGAACCTGCAGCTGCGTGTTTGCGTTATCCATTTACTACCCATATTTTGTTTTGTAGATGGTTGTAAGTTTGGTTTGGCTGCCCCAGTTATGGTCTGTGTGTTCGACTCATGTTTGGTTTCCAAGCATCACAACACGAGTGTGAGTAACCCAAAATACAAACTGTTCATCTGCATACGGGTCGGTGTGGCTAGTGTATAGTTTTGTCACGTCTGTCATTGTTAGCCTTCGGTGAGGTGGTTGTAGAGTGCTTGCCCGTCAGTTGATAGCGAGATTGAAACATTTGTCCGACGGCATGTCAATTTGTACATTCAGATAAGTCTTTGTTGTCTCTTAAAATCAGTTTTATTGAGGCTGCTTTAATTTTGTTGCTGTGAATTTTATAACTTTTTCCAAAGCAGTAAGTCTGTAAAATTTTTATAATCATAACTTCCTACGAGTAAATTTTTTTTTTTTGTTCTTAAAGCATAAAAAACTGTCCTCTCCCCCAGCCCATAACAAACAGTGATAATTCTTCCCAGAATTTAATGAAACCGTGCAAATCCATGTGCAATTATTGCTGTAATGTGATCTTTTAAATATTATGGGGAGTTTGTAGTAAAATATTGCCTGATAAGTCAGTGTTTGCATGTACAGGTGTATCTCAGGAAATGAGTATCCTAGAAATATGACTTTTTTTTCCCCAAAAAAAGTTAAAAACTAATTGTCTACAGACACAATATTTTATTTATATCTTATTAAATATAAAAAGATAAAAATGGTTAAAAAAAATATTATATTTAGTGCTTTGCTGCTTTTTTAACCATTTCAGACCCACTGTTATTTATGGTTGCAGGTGTATTAAACAAAAAGTGTTATCATGTGAGCTGTAAAGTCGGCACAACACTTGTTTCCCAGTCACAGCCAATGAGCTGTAGGCTGTATGTTCGGCTACAGTTATATGAACCAATTATGACCTAAACCAGTAAGACAGTTTGCGAATCATTTACCCACTGGTAAGATTATTGCTCATTGAGCTTCGTAACGTGCAGTAGACCAAAAATTACCCACACATGCGTAATGTACTGTGCACTTGGGTCTGAATGGGTGGAATCTGTAGTTAAATTTGCTGGCTTACATTGTGTTTAATATCCAACTGTTGCATATTTAATTTACGAGAAATTCAGATACCCGGGAATACATACAGCAGTTTTGAGAAGGCCCATTGCAATGCTTCCTTATAACCACACATGACCTTGAGGCATTTATACATTTTTTTTACTAAGGGTGCCCATCCAACTCATTACCCACTGGTCTCTCCTCATTACTTTTGTCCAGTTGTGTCTTTGATATTTTAGTGAGCTGGATTAATTGTGTTTTAGAATGGTGTTAATATTCACTGTACCAAAACGACAACAAAAAATGAGATATTTAATTTTATTTTGGTAAGGAAACTGGTTGCTGAATGTATAAATAAGAAAATACAGTATTAACGTTCAATGAACATTTGAGTTATCATATGTTCAGCTAGTCGAACAACCATGACAATGTTTTTGTGTACACTTGTTTGTGTACCGTATAACATTACATTTCAATGGCTTTGAGTGAAAACCTTGTATCTCACATTTTTGGGGAAATTACTTTTTGTAAGCCATTTGGTTGGAAAATCTTGTGTCACACACTTTACTGCGCTCCAAGTGAATAAATGTGCTTTCCTTTCATTTGTATGTACAGCTGTAAAATGTAACATTCAAAGTTTTTGAATCAATAGGACAAAAATTAATTTTCGCGAAAAATTCGAGGTACAACAACGTTTTCATTCTAAGCCATCGTAAAGGAGTTTTTCAATTGACTGCATTGTGTACACGCTCGATGCATCCTAGAAATAAGAAAAATGCAATTATCGTGTGAGTGCCTCAAACAGGTGCTTATTTGTTGGCCATATTTGCACTTAAATAGCCAGCCACGCTGACTGTGGAGGCATTTCAAGAAAAATTGCACACTGTGCGAGTGCAGTGCATCTGGACCATGCAGCACTCAGCCAGTGTGCACTAAGTGCAGTACAGTGCAGTAATTGAAATTCTCTGCAAAGTAACTACACAACACTAAACTTGAAACGTTAACAGACTCTGTTAAGTTCAAGGATTTTATTACAGCATTTATTTCTTCCGTTTGCAGTCCACTCATTTCCAATGTACTCGAAGGAAATATTGTAGCAGCACTGTTTTACTGTATAATCATTGATGGTGCCTTACAAATTTCATTTTATGTTTTAAATTTAATTTAATTGATCACATGTCTGTATGTGTTTGACATTACATCATGAAACAAGTCACATTAGCACAGCCCTACTTCAGTTTATAAATCAATTGAATCTTGCACATTCTTTCTAGCGTTAAAAAAACACATGATTTCAAAATATATAGTAAGAGGTTCTTGACTTAATGACTGCATACCGGTGGTCAGGACACAGGCCTTGGTTGTATGGCAGGGGTTTGGAAAATGAGGGGCAGACCTGTTCCCATGTCGAGAGCCACAGAAAAATCAAAGCGCTGTAAACAGTTTGGAAGTTGGTACTGGAGAAAAGGAGGGGGAACGGGTTTAAATGATGATGTTTGTATGACTGGCGGTGCAACTTCAATGCACACGATTCCAGCAAGCCCGTTGATTGGACCTTGGTGTGGCCGTAGCACGAAGCAGCAGTGAACCTGCCTTCCCAGTGGCTTCTGTTACATGTAGTTCCCCAAAAGCATATTACCTACACATCTAAGTACATTTTACAGTGTTGTCTTCTTTCAAATCAGTAATTTTCAAAGCCAGTAAAAATTTTACAAAAGTAATTTTTCTTTCAAAAAGTATTATTTGTTAAAGTTTTTGGCATGATCTTCCCTCATGTTTTTTTTTTTATAAGTATCACTTGAAGTAGCTACAGAAATAACTGTATTTTTAAAAGCTAACATGTACATTTTCTTATGTCAAATGTAAAAACTGTTGAGTTTTGTACTGTGCAAAAACATGCAAAAAAAATAAAGGAAGTAACTTGTGTAGTATGCTCATAATACAATTACATACAACTGGTATGCAATATAAGTTAAAATCAAGTAGTGTAAAAATTGGGTTCTAGCTGTTTTTACTACACCTCAAATACATTAATACTTAGCAGCATAATTTTAGTAAGTGACGGTTGATGTTTACACATATGTACTTGGATTGCATGGTATAAAATTCATGTATGATATTCAGTTTTCTTTTGTATGGTTTGTAAAATAATGCCGCACTTTCTAGCTACACGAAAGCATTAAAACTTTTGATATATGTACTTATGTACGCACGTTAGAAGTTATACTTCTTTGGTGTGACTAAAATAAAATTTTGTTACATATGTTAACATTTCATGCTTATATTCATTCAGATCTTGTCCCATATCATAAATGAATTCAAACTATATAAATGAAATGTTTTTCAATTTGCTTATTACATGACAAGATTTTCTGTCGGTTTTAAATATAACCATGTGCTTTGTTGTGTACCTTGCGTTTGTATATAGCTAGACGATACGTGCATGCATGTTGGGTCATACCCCTACCATGTTCACTGGCACATTTCGTTACACTGTGTGCGTGCAACTATACGCGTTGGGTCATACCCCAACCACGTTCGTTGTCATGTGCGTGCAACTATGCGCATTCGGTCATACCCCTACCACGTTCACTGTTGAATTTCGTTGCACACTAAACTTTTGACCTCAACGCACCAAAAGAAGTATAACTTCAAAAATACCTATGTTAACTGAATGCTTGCTGCTGTATAGTAAAAGCACAAATAAAACTACGTAAATTTAGAAAACGTTAAACACTTAATACTTTACTGGACTACTGAGGAAGTGTACAGCTTGATTTTTTAGTGTACTTGTTAACAGCTGTGCTGCTAATGGAGATTTTTTATATATTAATCTTTGCAAATTAAGAATAAGAAAATTGATGCTTATGTTTAAAGCCAGATCCACTTATGTTCATTGTTGGAAACGAATCACTGTAAATAGTTCCTTAAGAGGATGTAAATCTCTCTCATATCTGTTTAAATGATATACCTCCAACCTAAAATTTGGGACTCACTCCGCTTCAGAAGTGTTGAACTGTATTTTTTTATATATTGGTTTGTTTCACCACAAATGTACATTGTAAGATAGCTGCCTTATGAACTGTATCATTCTCAAATGTGTAAAATTAGATTGCATAGCGTCTGTATTTGTCTTTTTTCAATTTCATTCAGTCAGCCAATAAGTCATTGCAATAAAAAAAACAGTTTTGAGTAAAACTTGTGTCAATTTTCATTTGAATTTCCATTGTGTTGGATAGCAAAGAAATTCACTATTTTATATTTCCGTCAATTGCTCTGAAACTTGTTAACATTTTTAATGTGGTGTCACGTTTGACAGATGTATTTTTAAATATAAAATTACATGTCTTAAGTCAAATGGTGCTGCTTTTGTTGCAATTAAATAATAGTAAAAATAAAAAAGTTACAAAAATTAATTAAAGGGAGTTGAAAGAAGTTTTCTTAATTCATTTTGAGACAGTATATGTGGTTAACAAAAATTATTTTAAAAACTTTCTAGATTCACAAAAATACACTATTGTTTGTGACAATTGCAACATCCAGAAATAATGGCCCGAATGAATCCAAACTCGGACGATATGTAGAACAGTGTACCAGCAATAAGTTATTACTATTATTGTAGAAAGATGGCGTACACGTAGGTCGAGCAATGCCCTCTCTTGTGTGACCGGAAATGTCAGTGAAGAGCCGTCAAACGAATGCCTCGTCGACGTCAAAAGGCGCCATATCAGCATGTGAGTGAGTTCAAACGGAGCAGTATGACCGGTCTCCAGGAAACAGGTTTGTCATACCATACATTTCGGCTTGTACAGAGCATGCTGCTACGACAGTGATACGTGTGTGGAATCAGTGGATAGAAGAAGGTTGCCTGCAGCGACGAGCAGGTACTGGACCACTTAATGTGGCCACAGCACAGGATGACCGTCATCTTGTCCACATTGCCGTAACGAACTACAGCCTCTTCTACACTGTTGGCTCAACACTGGAGCACTGCAATGATTGTGAGCCTGTGTGCGTCGATGGTTCTACGCCGTCTGCTGCAGGCTGGACTGGTGGCACGCATGCCATTGCGTCAGTTTCCATTGTCCAGAAACCACAAACGCCTTAGACTACAATTGGCACGTGAACACCATTACTGGCGTTCTGAGTGGCAAAATGTAGCGTTTTTGGACGAGTCCCACTTCAACCTATCCTACAGTGATGTGTTAGATTCTACCGTGGTGACCGCAATCTGGCAGCCTGCATTGTGGAGCGGAATAGCAAACAAACGACAAGTGTGATGGTGTGGGGTGCCATTGGATACAACATGTGATCTTGACTCCTACGTATTGAGGGCAGTCTGAACAGTAACCGCTACATCAGGTAGGTTTTAGAGCCCGAGGTACTGCCCCTCCTTTAGGCAATTCCACATGCCACATTTCAGCAGGACAATGCCTGGCCACATGTGGCGAGGAATGTGCAAGCCTTCTTCAATGAACGACAGGTACCACTGCTTCCCTGGCCTACATGTCACCCATCAAACATGCCTGGGATACGGTCCTCCAGCAACCACTGTTGATGCTTTGTGGACTCTCATACAAATTGTGTGGAGGGAGATTCCCCAGGAACATATCCAGGTCCTCTTTGAATCCATGACACAATGTTTAGGGGCTCTGATTGCAGCTCGTGGGGGGTTTCACCATACTGAATTCTCAAGTACAGAGATCATGTGTATAGTTCTGTAATCCTAATCAATTGTGTATTTCATGTACTTAATCTGTGGTATAAAGTTAATTTCAATCACATGTATCCTTCTTGGTGTTGCATTTTTCACAAACCTACAGCAGTTTCTATACGTAGGTGATGATACCTGGTCATTCAAAACACCATAGTATGTTGTGCGAGACAGCAAATCAATCATTTTTCAAGAGACGACCCATACCCGGAGAAGCATGGTTTGGGTGCTGTGGGGCCTGTTCCATGGCCACCAGTGCCCAGATCTGACCTCAACTATTTTCATTGGGGTAATACACAAGAGGTGACAAAAGTCATGGGATAGCAATATGCAAATATACAGATGGCAGTAGTATAGCGTACAAAATGTATAAATGGGCGGTGCATTGGTTGGGCTTTCATTTGTAGTCAAGTGATTCATGTGAAAAGGTTTCCTACGTGATTATGGCCGCACGACGGGAATTAATAGACTTTGAACATGAAATGGTAGTTGTAGCTAGACGCATGGCACATTCCATTTCGGAAATGGTTAGGGAATTCTACATTCCGAGATCCAGTGTCAAGAGTGTGCCGAGAATACCTAATTTCAGGCATAACCTCCTACCATGGACAACGCACTGGCCGACCGCCTGCACTTAATGACCGAGACCAACGACGTGTGCGCAGATTGGTCAGTGTTAACAGACAAGCAACACTACGTGAAATAACTGCAGGAATCAACGTGGGACGTACGTGTCCGTCAGGACAGTGCGGCGAACTTTGGCTGTACTGGGCTATGCCAGCAGAAGACCGACTCGAGTGCCTTTACTAACAGCACGGCATCGTCTGCAGCGCTGGGATCGTGACCATATCGGTTGGACCCTAGACGACTGGAAAACCGTGGCTTGGTCAGATGAGTCCCGATTTCAGTTGGTAAGAGCTGATGGTAGGGTTCGAGTGTGGCGCAGACCCCACGAATCCATGAACCCAAGTTGTCAACAAGGAACTGTGCAAGCTGGTGGTGGCTCCATAATGGTGTGGGCTGTTTTTACATGGAATGGACTGGGTCCTCTGGTCCAACTGAACCGATCATTGACTGGAAAGGGTTATGTTAAGCTACTTGGAGACCACTTGCAGCCATTAATGGACTTCATGTACCCATACAACGATGGAATTTTTATGGATGACAATGCGCCACGTCACCAAGCCACAACTGTTCGTGATTGGTTTGAAGAACATTCTGGACAATTCCAGCGAATGATTTGGGCACCAAGATCACCCGACATGAATCCCATCGAACATTTATGGGACATAATCGAGAAGTCAGTTCGTGCACAAACTCCTGCACCGGCAACACTTTCGCAATTATGGACGTCTATAGAGGCAGTATGGCTCAATATTTTTGCCTGGGACTTCCGACTTGTTGAGTCCATGCCACGTCGAGTTGCTGCACTTCGCCGGGCAAAAGGAGGTCCGACACGATATTAGGAAGTATCCCATGGCTTTTGTCGCCTCAGTGTATGTAGGCTGTGGTGTACAAGACTCCTGCACCGTCAGAGGAGGACCTTATCACACAACTGAACTATTGTGCACACAACCACATGTTTGACCATTTGTGTCAATCTACCGTCAATGAAGATTCTGTAATCAAAAAGCGATGTTGACAATTCAAACCCCTTTCGTAATTTATCGTACAATGTGATGCTCTCATTGGGTTAGCGATAGCTTCATTACACAATACTGAATGTACACTCTTCATCATATCCAAAGCATTGTCAAATTTGGTGCCCAAACCTTGCATTTCTGAACACGGGTCCCCACTTAAAAAATGATTGGTTTTCCATCGCACACAACATACTAAGCATCGTCTGTATTGCTTTGAATCATTTGGTATATCCATATTGAGATTGCTTGTGGGGTGCTTTTGCAGGTAAAATATTTTTTGTGGCGCTTGATGCAAAAATATGTAGCATAAGTGCAAATTTGGCATGTAACAAATGCAGTTACCTATCTCAAAATCCTATTAAAACTAACGTCAATAAGTCGAATAAAGTTCAGATCTAAATAAGACGTAAATTTTTTGCTTTCCAATATTTATACAACTTTTTTTTTAGGAAGGCATAGGCATGGAGAACTTGTCTGTTCTAACTATCTTATTTACATTGTCGAACTTAAAATCATGGTGACAAGAATATTGGTTAAGATCCTGTACTTCAACAAATCTACATATGTATCTATCTATCTCTGGTTGTGCTATTCTTAACTAAATATGCAGAACTTCAGATTGAAACAGTTCATTACTTGCCAACAAATGGCAAATAGCAACTTGTGCGGTCAAGGAGGAGCTGTATATGCAGTATGGAAGCTTTGAGCATTCAATATGTTGCCAGGAAACAGGTTTCACAACTGTCTGTGGGACAGTGCACAGAGATGCCGAGGGAGCCAGAACAAGCCTTGGCATTGCTTGTGTGAGAGCTTGCTAGGATCTCCAACACCAGCTCTGTAGAACTCCTCCATAACCACATGCACACATCTACATTCACAATGCACCAATTATTGCCACCAGAAACCTGTTACCACAGTTATAACTCTGCTATTACAAGATGTGGATCATCTGAAAACACTCGCTGGTCTGGTGTTTAAAAATGTTGTTCTCCAACTTCACCTAATCTTCTGCACACATGGTAAATGTACAAAACTGTGCACTGATAAACAGTCTGTTTACTTTGCGGCATCGCAGGTGCAGACTCATTATGGTTAGTGATAAATAAAACAACCAGAGCTGCTTTATTTTTGAGTTGCGGTCTCCCAGTAAGGCACGGCCAGGCAAAAGGGAGACGCCACGATGAGAAACGGCATGCAGCCAGTATCGCATAATAATTCAAACTGAGGTCGGAGGCACTATGCTGCGAAACATGTCTACGTAACCATTAATTCAAGCAAACAAAACTGACATTGTGGTTGGTGGAAGCAAACTACGCTAAATTGGATGGTTTCTACAAAATATAAAGTAAACTTTGTTGATAGAACTATACAAATACATTGTGTACTTGATTATATAACATGTGGCCAGCATGAAAATGTATAACCACCTGTAACATAGAAAAATATGTATACAATCTAGAAAACCAGTCATGAACACCATTCACTGTCGCTGCCTTTGGTTACTTACTTACACACACACTCATTCTCTCTCTGTCATAACAAAGTCATTACATTTTCTGTTATAAAATGAACACGTGCACAAATGTCTATCATATGCAGGGATGCACTTTGGTTCACACTTCCTGCAGTATGGGTTGACGCTGCACCCTGCCTTCACTGCATTACAGTAGTAAGCCAGTGAGTGGCCTTGAAATAAAACCAGGGGGGAAGTGTCCGAAGTTGCACATCATTTTAAGCATGATTAACATTTTTGCCAATACTCAAATTTTGTAATTTTCTCCAAAACTGCAATTTTTGTTATCTTGGATGTGCCTAATTCCAACAAATGTACAAAGAAATCCCAGTACAAAGTAAGCAAACTTTCTTACAATTTATTCTTAATACTAAGAAGTGTTTTTATACTGAACAAGTATTTAATATCACACCTGTTGGGGTTTAAAACATGTACTTTAAAGCAAAGTTCTTTGTCACGAGATTTGACTGTATGGCAGCATAGCAGTAGATGTTGACTTTGACTACAAGTAAACTGCTTGCATGTGTTGGGTGACTGCTGCTGCTGCGCGTGAAGCAGTGACCGCATGCAACACTGAGGTGCTAAGGGGAGTACTGTTCTGCTTGTATTCACCCTTTAAGCTGTGTTGCCTCAATTCCCTGACACTGCACGTGCACAATTACCTCCTTGCCACGCGTCTGCCAAGCTGCACCCTATGTTACTTTACTTTAAAAGAAGCGTACATACAAATTTTAAACATTGTGATAACTGAAAAATTTCCTAGTAAAAAAAACATTACTATGAAATACATAGTCTTATTAATGTAACTGAATATATTTTAAAACTGTGCAGTTTGGTTTTCAGTTACATTTGTAAATAATTTAATTTCCCTAAAAATGGAGATCTTTGAAATAAACACATTTACATAGCCAACATGTAAATGTTAAATCATGTATGTAGAATTACAATTTTTGGCTTGTTACACACTTTTGAGCCACAGTAAATTAGGCAAGTTTAGGCCCAAATAGAATGTCACTTCATAATATTTTTAGAACGTGTTAATATTGCTAGTCCACTGACGTGCAAGTACATTTTCCCAAGTGCCAGTCCTATATACCACTGAGAAGCTTCGTTGAAGCTACCCAAGAACTCCACACAAAGCAATATATTGGGTTTGACACGGACAAGTTACTGAGAAGGCAGTCACGGGTGTGGTTGATAAAGTGAACTCAAGCAGACAGACCTGTTAGGGGCAGCGGTGGCAGAGTGGTTAGCCTGCTCGCCTCCCACCAAGGTAAACCGAGTTCAATATCTGGCCAGGTCACTCCCGAATTTTTTCATGTGAGAATCGTGCTGGACGATACCGCTGGTTGACGGGTTTTCTCGGGGATCTCATGTCTCCCCCACCCTTTCATTCCGTTGCTGCTCCACTCACCTCGATCACCCTCGTTGGCTCTCTCAAAACCTTACTGTTAAGAGCCACCCAAATCTCTTCACTCGCTCACCTAAGTATTAGGCATTTTCCTGCATACCGGCGGTGCACTCGACAATGTACGATGGCGAGAGGTGCCGTGGCGACTGAGACAAGGAATGACCAAGAAACATCTTTAACATTATTGTTTATTACTTTAAAGAAAGGTACAGCCAGTATGAAATTACTTGTGTGATAGCAAGGAAGAAACACTTAAAAGGATAGGTCCGTGGACCATTCGTAAAGAATGTTATGTTGGATTCACTTCTGCTGCAACTACCAGACGATTGTGAGATATTTGCCTATGCAGATGATGCGTCACTCCGNAGACAAGGAATGACCAAGAAACATCTTTAACATTATTGTTTATTACTTTAAAGAAAGGTACAGCCAGTATGAAATTAATTGTGTGATAGCAAGGAAGAAACACTTATTCCAGTCTGGAGTCACGTTGAAATTGAGACAAAAACTGAGGAGTACTGACAAATATTGTTAACTGTGATAGCAGCATAAAGCTACAATTTTCAGTATAGAAGCCAAATCTTATGTTACATAAACAGGGTGGCCACTCACTCTGGAATTTCAAGAAACTGTGCATTTATTGTGTCCCTAAAAAAATATGAAAAGAAAAAAATGAAATTCCACCTGACATTCAAATTTTCCACGAATTTTAACTTGTTTTCAGTTATCAAGAGCAGTACCTTTAATGAAATTTGTGTATTTTCCACTTTGTTTGGGTTGCACGCAAGTTGCTAAAATCTTTTTTCACATCTGCATTAGTTTATGATATGACTAGTCATGGTCTTCATGGNAGGAGTACTGACAAATATTGTTAACTGTGATAGCAGCATAAAGCTACAATTTTCAGTATAGAAGCCAAATCTTATGTTACATAAACAGGGTGGCCACTCACTCTGGAATTTCAAGAAACTGTGCATTTATTGTGTCCCTAAAAAAATATGAAAAGAAAAAAATGAAATTCCACCTGACATTCAAATTTTCCACGAATTTTAACTTGTTTTCAGTTATCAAGAGCAGTACCTTTAATGAAATTTGTGTATTTTCCACTTTGTTTGGGTTGCACGCAAGTTGCTAAAATCTTTTTTCACATCTGCATTAGTTTATGATATGACTAGTCATGGTCTTGATGGTGGCAGGTGTTTATATAGTCATGACCACTGCCATGATGGTTGTATTAAAATTGTGTTGTGTGCACACAGCTTGGTAATTATCCACAGCTTTCGTTGTTCAGTAGTAATCACATGTTCATACACAATAGTACAGCTCTGCGGGAAGACCTCAATCATACGTGCATTAAAATATTTGCACAATAGCCCCTAAAGCAGTAAAATTTTACATTAATAATAAGAAATTAACATATTGAAATTTTTACTTGAAATAAAATTTGTGCATGTATGGGTTGGCTATTTTGATATGTTCTTTTGTTACTTTCACGTGTGTTTACATTACATGTACCGCTTGTTGGAAAAGTATGGTTTGTAATTAATGGTCAGTGTTTTCACCTATTTCTAAATGCTAAGAGTTAGCACAACTTATTTCGTTTTCATACAGTCTGAAGACCGTGTACTGAAGTGTATGTGACACAGGTGTACTTGAAACTAACGAAATGCCNTATGTTCTTTTGTTACTTTCACGTGTGTTTACATTACATGTACCGCTTGTTGGAAAAGTATGGTTTGTAATTAATGGCCAGTGTTTTCACCTATTTCTAAATGCTAAGAGTTAGCACAACTTATTTTGTTTTCATACAGTCTGAAGACAGTGTACTGAAGTGTATGTGACACAGGTGTACTTGAAACTAACAAAATGCCTATCAACATGGGAACATACTGTGCATGTGCAGTCTTTCAGCCATAGGAATTGACGTGTAACTATTTTACGGACATCGCAATGTGTAAAGACTTGCTTGTGCATGTGATGTTTTCCTTAAATGTTGTATTTCAAGATAAGTGTGACGACGCACAACAGTAAACATGAGTTGGAATTTCCATGGAAGTCGGAAGACCCTAATTTTAAAAGTTTGGCACGATGCACGTTATGTAAAATGACAATCAATGCCTCCAGGATCGGAAAGACTGCTTTAACAAGCCATGATGCTTATCAGCAAAGCAGGATGCTACTGAAGATAGCAATTAAGCTAAACTACTCAATGAAGCCAAGATAATGTGCCACGGACGTCTTTATCACAGCTGCCTCCTAAGAAGAGCCATACACACTACAGGCACCACTCATGCTGTGGTGACCAGGGGGTTGGCATGCAGGTCGGCTGCTGCAGCCGCTTGCCGGTCGTCAATCCCGGCGCACTGCCGTCCCACCAGCCGCGGAGGGGAATGCAACCCAGCACTCGGCCACCTTCATCACTGCCTATAATACTCTCTCTCCACCCCCTCCCCAACTATACTACACCATCTCTCTAGCTTTGAGCTATACCTTGCATTTGAGTCAGAGTATCACCATAGTTTACCCTCGCCCCATGCACCTCNGCCGTCCCACCAGCCGCGGAGGGGAATGCAACCCAGCACTCGGCCACCTTCATCACTGCCTATAATACTCTCTCTCTCTCTCTCCACCCCTTCCCCAACTATACTACACAATCTCTCTAGCTTTGAGCTATACCTTGCATTTGAGTCAGAGTATCACCATAGTTTACACTCGCCCCATGCACCTCNAATCTCTCTAGCTTTGAGCTATACCTTGCATTTGAGTCAGAGTATCACCATAGTTTACCCTCGCCCCATGCACCTCCGCATCTTCTGAGGACCTCCTACCATCTTTGTTGGCAACTTACATTTGGCCCTTAATGCACCAATCAGGGTACAGGCTGGATACATGTGCATTATTGTTTCATCAATAAACAGATATTCCGAATTGGCTGTGTTTGTCACTTACAGGTTGCTTTCTTCTCATCTTGTTTCCTGCTGCCTCCCACTTCAACGTAATGCTCTGTCAATTCTTCTAGGAGTAGGCATGTGCCAGCCTTTCTGTTTCTCTTGCCCTTAAGGCATTTATCAAAAGGGATTAAGTTTTCACGTGTTAATTGGATATGAAAATGTCCCGTCTTGCTATGTAACACGCCGGAATTCCAACCTGCTGTTGCCTCTTTCTGTGTAGTGCCTGGGTCTGCCGGTGATGTCCCGCCCAGCCTAAGGACATGGAATGCAAACCTTCTAAGGGAACTTTGAGCAGCCAACGACGTCTTGCCTTCTCTGATAACCAAGGACTGTGGGGACATGTCCCATACGAGCAACACAGTATAAGGGATGTTACTTCCGTCCAGGAGGCCGCCCAGGCTTTCCTTCCAACCACAGGTATCATCACCCTTTCACTGGACAAACCAGGCTGTACCCTCTTCTGCAGCAACACCCACTTTTTCGTCTACCTGTGCTCTCTTAGCCAACTATGCCTCGTCATAGGACTGGACGTGAGAAAGCAGAAACAGGCACTAGCTCTGGTTTCGAGCCTGATGGAAAACCAACATAGCAACAACAGAGTATACCAGAAGGGAACCGTCAGCTTNCACTAGCTCTGGTTTCGAGCCTGATGGAAAACCAACATAGCAACAACAGAGTATACCAGAAGGGAACCGTCAGCTTATCAAACAACAGAGATAACTCCTTTTCCTGCCTCCTGTGGCACGATCCATGTGCAGTCTAACACCTTCATGTTAAGAGCCGCCCAAATATCTTCACTGTATTAATATATACAGAGTGATTCTAAAATCATGGGAGAATCATTGAGGGGTGGTAGAGCTCACTAAAACCAACAATTATTGTATAGGAATATATGGGCGGGAGTGACGCGTTGAGGGGCAGTCCGATGGCCACCACAATCGCCAGATTTATAGAGTCTTGATTTTTTCCTATGGGGGTATTTGAAAGCCCTCATTTACGAGACTCCAGTTGATTACATTGAAGACCTCGTCGCTCGACTATCCTGTGCGGCTGCACGCGTGAAATACCCTGCATATTTTAATCTGTTCGCCAATCACTCCACAGACGCTACCAAGCTTGCATTACTGTCGGTGGTAGCAATTTTGAGCAATTATTATAAACATTGCTGTAAAAAGGCAGTTAGCAGCGACGTTGTAAATAAACAATGTGTTGCATTTCATGTGTTATTTGTGTGTTTGTGCCTCAACGCGTCACTTCCGCCCATATATTCCTATACAATAATTGTTTGTTTTAGTGAGCTCTACCACCCCTCAGTGTTTGTCCCATGATTTTATAATCATCCTGTGTGTATTTGTATATGTATATATATATGTGCATATATATATGTGTATATATATATGTATATATATATACACATACACACACACACAAAGTCACAAAAAATGTTATACATGTTAAAAGAACATCTGCTTATCTGCTTAATATTTACAGAAATACTAATAATGTGTCTGTTGCTGGTTTACAAAAGCAAGGCCCTTTTTTTTCTAAAGTTCTTTTAATTCCCTTTCCATTGCTTCTTTTTTCTCTTCAGTTTCCATCAACAGACTTTCNCCTATACAATAATTGTTTGTTTTAGTGAGCTCTACCACCCCTCAGTGTTTGTCCCATGATTTTATAATCACCCTGTGTGTATTTGTATATGTATATATATATATGTGCATATATATATATATGTGTGTGTATATATATATACACATACACACACACACAAATTCACAAAAAATGTTATACATGTTAAAAGAACATCTGCTTATCTGCTTAATATTTACAGAAATACTAATAATGTGTCTGTTGCTGGTTTACAAAAGCAAGGCTCTTTTTTTTCTAAAGTTCTTTTAATTCCCTTTCCATTGCTTCTTTTTTCTCTTCAGTTTCCATCAACAGACTTTCTCTTTCTTGTTCCAGCTCTTTGACTTGTTGATCCAACTGTCTCTTTTTTGCCTTTTTGGTTTTTCCTCTCCCATCTTTCTTGTTTTTTATATCCAAATATTCATGATAGTGTTACATAACTCGTATGTTATGAATTTAATTAAACACAACTTTAAATAAAACCGTAGTATTTGAAGTAGAATACATATAAATGTATTTGTATTTGCTTACTGTGTAAAATAACAAGAGCTAAAATGTAAACATCTAGTACCCATGTGCGTACTCTCTGTCGCGTGTAACTTGGCAAGATTTTGACAGTTCGACGAAAGTAGCGCAAAATGTTTACTTTTCGTTTATGTATCCTTTCGCTATCAGCTGGTGCGTCAAGTAGAGGCTGTATATTTTATCAACACGCTGTCAGCTAATCCACTTGCCATTGTACTGTATTGCTTAACAAATTTTAAGGTATTTATAGACTGACATCTGTCTAAATAAAATTGGTAGGTAATAAAAGTAAAAATATAAAACCTTGCAAAAAATTATACATTTGCTAACTCTTTTTTAATTTTTCCGAGACAGCGAATTTGGGTTAACATTTGCGAGACGGTAGTTGTAGCTATTATCACACTTTGGACGTCATAGCTAATATAACTGGAACTAAAAGTAATTCGGGAAACTTGATAGACAAAGCACTTTTATTTCCAACAACTATTGATTGCAAAGCAGTAATTCTGCTATTACTGATACTAAACAGTTAGAGTTCGAAATATGTAACGTGGAATAACATAAGAATTACTTAAAAACTATTCACGTGCGTCTCACTTTCTTTGTTTTATTAATACAATATAGTAACAACACGAAAACAAGGAAATGGGTTGTTGGGAGAACAATATGGCGTATAATTTACGCAGACAAATAATTACCGACTGAATAGAAATTACCAGTACTCAAAATCGCTGTACACAAAATATATGTTACTTTAAAAATTATGCAGAGCTCGTGGAAAAATAAAATTATTGGTATCTGTTTGTAAATTTATTATATATATCACATGAAAGCTATTATTTTCTGACTGGTAATGCACCGGGAAAGAGCGGACATATGGCGAACATGACATGACAAGGTGTGAGCCATTTATGTTGCTCAACAGGTAGCAGCACAATGGCCTGCCTCTTGATCCAGTCTTTTTAAATGTTGACTTTTCTTGTATTACTGGCTCGGAAAGACTCAAATTTTAAATATATTTGGTCAAATTATTTAAAAAAATAATTCAACAATTTTATGCAATAATTTTGTATGCCTTTGGAATTAATATCGGGTACGTATGAAAAGCGTGGATGGAGAGTGGGGATACAATGTGAAAAAGGTTTTGTAGTTGAATTTCATTTGGATACGGATTATTTTATCGTGCATTTCATTTTGAACACCTATACATTACTACTTTATCATGAAGTTTAGTTTGTACAATTAGCAACTACTGTTATGTGACCACGTAAAATAAAATGTATTAATCAACCTAGAAATTCTTTCTTATCACGCATATTTTCCGCTGGTCTAATGTGCGTCGGCAGTGAACTCAGAATAGACAACGTAATATTAACTTTTGTTCGTTTGCGAATCAGATGATACAGGATTTTGTAAATGGCACTTTGTTTGCTTTGTATACTTCAAGTTGCCACTCACTGACTCTCAATATATCTTCAACTTATGAGACAGAGGTAATTATTGAGAATAGGGGCTTTTCTGAAGGAAACATGGTACACCCACAAAAGTAACATAAATGGGTTCTGCACATCATACCTTTTCAATATTGAGGAGGGGGTAATGGTAAAATAAGTGTACATACTAAATAAAATATTTAAGACATGAGGAGTTTGGCCACTTTGTTTATGTCGGACGCCATGTTATGCTGTCGGCGCAGACGTGAACTGCGTTCAGTTGCTGTTTACATGCAATACAGTGCAGTTAATGAGTTGTGTTGTCCGAATCCGACCGTCCAAAGGCTTGTGATTTAACAATGGAGGGCACAATGGCGGGTGTTACTTGGACCTTTTAGCAGATCATGGTGTTTTGTCGAGTGAGGTAAGGTGCAAGTTATGCACAACGGTAGTTGAATTGTACCCGCCGCGTACCTAGGTGAGTTAATTCGTATACGTCCGGTATGTTTTACTGTTACTTTAAAACCAAAAAATCCTAGAATAGAATAAAATTTTAGGTTAGATTAAAGCCCTAAATTCTTAGATTAGAATGAAATTGTAAGTTAGATTAAAACCCTACAATACTAGATTAGATTAACACCTTACAATCCTAGGTTAGATTAAAAATGTAAAATAGTGATTCACTCATCATGGGGTTAGGTAAAGTTAGGTTAAGTGGGCACATATTACGAAATTGGGTGGAAAAATGTTAAATTGAAGTGTGTTTTTATTTTTTGTGGATGTATTTTTAGTGATTTTACCCCACAATTTCCCTGATCTCCATAGCCCTCCCCACTATCGTATTTGTGGTTTGTATTGGTAATATGTTAATGCCCCTAGTAAATTTGTGTTCTGTGTAATTAGTAGAGTGGAAATATACCACTTCTCTAGATTTGTTCACATTCTTATTAATTACCCTATTTTAATTACAACTGCATGGGACATAAATAAATGTCAAAAACATTAATTGAAGTTCACCGATTTTTGGAAGTCAACATAGAAAAACTAAGAAAGGGCACACATTTTTATCTGATATTTCTAACCAAACCCACTACTGTAACACAGAANTGCCCCTAGTAAATTTGTGTTCTGTGTAATTAGTAGAGTGGAAATATACCACTTCTCTAGATTTGTTCACATTCTTTTTAATTACAACTGCATGGGACATAAATAAATGTCAAAAACATTAATTGAAGTTCACCGATTTTTGGAAGCCAACATAGAAAAACTAAGAAAGGGC
The DNA here is from genome assembly GCA_002778355.1 of Clitarchus hookeri. Lineage (NCBI taxonomy): Eukaryota > Metazoa > Arthropoda > Insecta > Phasmatodea > Phasmatidae > Clitarchus > Clitarchus hookeri. Next base: position 213,670 of record NQII01000542.1, on the reverse strand, counting down.
ACACATTTTTATCTGATATTTCTAACCAAACCCACTACTGTAACACAGAATGTCAAAATGAATTCAAAATCTGCCTCTTGGAAATAAATAAACAGCACATGTATATGATAAAATTACCACTTTTGTAATAACCACAAAGGTTCCTAAACTCCCAAGGTTATCAAAAAAATCATTAGGTTGGTACACCATTATGAAAATTAATTATTTGACAATAAACATGAAAAAATACTGGGCCAATTATGAGGAAAAAAAAAGTGCAATTTAAATTTTTATTTAAAAAACTTATATTTAGTAAACACTAAAAATGTTTGTTCCTAATTTTCTTTGTTACAAAAATGACTTCAGAACACAAAACATATACCATTTACACAGCAACAGTTTCACACTCCACAAGACCGAAAAAAATAAAAAACTGTAGATGGAATTTTCATCTGATAATTTGAAACAGATACAGTTAAAGACAAGTTAAATGTAAACATAACCTCAAAACATTACAGGTTAAACAAAAATAGGACCTTACTTATACTACACGCTGACAACCATCTACAGTTGGGATACACAACAGGCAGTTAAACATCATGCTTTCCAAATAAACAAAACTAGAGACAGTAAATAAACCATGGAAAGGGCAGTAGTGACCATTACAGCTGTTCTGAAGACTAACTCCACATACACAATTGCAACTGTTTGCAGCCAAAAGAAGAACTGTACAATTATGATAAGTCTTTTTGTATGCTACCATGAAAAAATTTAAGTGAATTACAAACACATCTGCTGTAGAAAATAACCATAACGTAGAAGAGGGTATAGTACATTTTCATCATATTTACAATTTACATTTCCATTAATAAATTTGTACTTATTTTGCGAATATAAATTATTATTCATTATTTAAATACATCAATGGCACACTTACCCTTTTCAAAATTAAACTGTCACTATGATAAAAGCACACCATACCCGTGGACACAAATTTTCAGTAAACTTGCATGTAGTGATGAGTTATTTGTGAACAATTTGTTCAAAGTGAACTAATTGTTGTGTGGACGAAAATATGTGATTTGTTCGCTATGAAAATAATTTATTCTCTGCGCGTCAATGATTCCGAAGCTGAACACATGTCAGAAGAACGAGAATGCAAAGACGAGAACAGAGCCAAATGGTCTGATTTGTTCATAAAATGTTGGGAAACGTCATATTTTCAGTTTGCATGCAGTTGGGTAAGAGAAGGGGCGGCCTTGACAAGCATCGCATCACTATCACTATCTACACTGCCAGGATGCTCATCATGTTGTAACTCGACACCCGACAATGCCTGGTAGTCTACAATTTCATACTTCACAAACCAGTTTCCAAAAACTTCTGCAAAAATAAAATAAAACAGTCCTTTATTACGCCAGCTAAAATAATGAGATAAATACTACACAGGTGTGGCAAGAGCCAAAAACAAAAAGTGGTGATAAAGAATAACCAAAAGGCAGTCTCACAACTGTAGTGCAGGAAGAATGAAAAGAAAAACTGAGAGATTCTTTTGAACAAATCATTTCACTGAACTGATCGAAATGAATCTACTCATTCAGCTGAATCATTCTGCCCATCACTTCTTGCATGGTACAGATAGTCGAAAGTGCACTACCAACCCACTCACGAATACAGTACAGGCACACACACACAAACTATAATGGCCAGCTCAACAACTAATCATTGTTCTCAACAAAGGCCACAGGTTTCCGACACAACTTTTTAGTCAAAACTTTTATAGCTTTGGTACTTTTACAACAGATTGCGAATGCCACCATACTGTACACCCACCCTTCAGCTTGCCATTGCCCTGGTTACAAAATGGAACTTGCATGTTACTAACACAATACAAATGTGGCACAATAAAATAACTTTACAATAGATTATTTAGATAAAACTAGAAGTACCCTGTAACAATTTTGAAAAGTAAATAACTGAAATTGCATGCCTAACATTAAAAACCATTAAAACAACACCTGTGTACAATTTAGAGNCCACACCTGGCAGGGGCTTGAAATGCAACACCTGTGTACAATTTAGAGGAGAGTTAACTAAATGTATGGCCACATAAATGTAGCTATAATATCCACTTTCCTGGTATTTAAAAAATTACAACTTTACTTGAATGGCATAGGGAACTAGAACTGCGGGTTCACAAAAAAAGTCTTCTTCGGGATACCATTTTCAAAAATACCTTTCGGAATTTGCGCACGAACCAACGTCTGGCAAGCGAGCTAGTTGCACTGCTCGCAACACGGCTGCCTACCTACGTGGTGGGCGCACCGGGGGCCGGCGGCGCCACGTTCTGTATGAGCGTGATGTTGTCGCCTTTGAGCATGACGCGCCCCAGAGTTTTTCTGTTGCCGGTCTTGATGTGGTGCTCCTCGGCGTCGTCCAACACCAGGTTCATGTACTCGTCGAAGCCAACTATGTGGCCCTCGACGCGCAAGTTCACGTTCTCGTACAACCAAACCTGCACCTTGGACCTCGTCTGAAGAAATCGGAAGATCAGGTTGATGGGCTGTACCATCACCTTCTGCACCTTCTGCTGCGGACCTTTAAACGCCATTTCTACCGATTTACTGCGTCCTTACACAAATATCTAATAACAAATTCGCCGACAACCAAACCAATGACACAGGAAATAGATAAACAATTGACGAACAATAATGTGCGACCGCGTCTTCAAAGTAGACAACATGACCAAATAAAATTCTTTCTAGTACTTAATTATGTTGCAAAATACAACGTATGGCCGAAACATTTCAGAATCCAGATAATTCTCACAATCTTCCCATTTATTGTAGTTATTTTATTTTTTAATTAATTAATTGAAATTTTATTTGGAATTTACGAAAAGTTACTCGCTGCACCTCGACAGCGTAGTCGCAAACATAACTTTCCTAGAAAAAAAAATTTTCTTTGGCTATCACATCGGCCCACTATATGGTTAATTTGGCAGAGTAGCAGGTTTTCTGTAAAAAAAATTTAAAAAGCGGATTTCTGCAAAAAAAATTAAAAACCCGAAAATTAGTATATTTACACTCTACTAATTATGCAGAACACGAATATACTAGAGGCAATAACACCCGAATAATTACGTAATAATTACTCACATAACCTAAATGGAGAACCTAACCCAACGTCGAGTGAATCACTATTTTTACATTTTTAAACCAACCTAGGTTTGTAGGGTTTTAAACTAACCTCGGATTTTAGGGGCTTTAAACTGCACTACGATTTAAGTCTAACCTCGGATTTTAGGGTTTTAAACTACGCTAGGATTTTAGGGTTTTAAAATACGCTAGGATTTTTGTCTAATCTGGGATTTTAGGGTTTTAAAGTAAAAGTTAAACACACCAGAAGTCTATGAATCAACTCACCTAGGTAGGCGACCCATTAAACTGCCATGCATCTTACCTCAATCGACAAAACAACACGATCGTCTACAATATAAAGTAACACCCGGCACATAGACGAATATTATGCACAGAAGCACTCATTCTTGAACTCTCCAATCTTAATTAACAAGCCTTCACATGGTTGGATTCGGACGTCAGAACTCAAGATCGCAAAAAACACATCCGCACTATCTCGCTTCTGAACTGCTACTACTGGCTTCTCAACTGCAGCGTAAAATTTCGTGACAATGACATATACATGCCAAAGTCAATAAGGTGATGGCACGATGCACATTTTTTCAGGTCACTAATGAAGTACTTCACCAAAAACTAAGGTGTCCGACCTAAACAAAACGGCAGGCCGCACATACTATGAACTATTTTATTTAATATGTTCTATTTATTTTAACATAACGCCCTCCTGAATATCCGCAGCCGGTAGGTAGTGTGGGAAACAGCGATACGCAGCCATTAAACATGGTGACCGACGTAAACACAGTGGCCGAACTGGTCGTATTTTTGACGGTTTATTTAATATGTTCTACTTATTTTAAAGTTAAGCTCACCTCAGTATTAAAAAAGTAAGCTGTATAGAACCTATTGATGCTACTTTCGTTGATCTAGGATGATTCCTTCAGAAAAGCTGCTACTCTGGATAGTTACCAATTAGTGACCTGGGAAATAATTAGTCCTTTTTCAACCTGGCATTCCAGTCGTAGTGCCCAAAATCTCAACAGACCTAAACTTCCCACATGCACCACACAACCATGTTTTGCATTTAAATAAGGTGATAATTAAGAACTCTGAACTCCTTGTAGGATCAGGGATGTTCATCCCATGTATTTCAGTGTTTTATTTAGCGTATGTTTTATATGTTAATGTAAAGATGTCAGGAAATTAAGATACCTCACAGATTGGCGCAAGCTCTCGGCAAGGAAACTGCTCGCCTCTGCCAACTCCAACAGTCTGATTCCACGGACTTAGGTACTGCATGTGCGTCGCGACGTGGAGGTCTTCCATACTGTGTTCTGAACACTTAACCTAAATAGGTTAATGTAACATAGTGGAACTTCTATTTAGTTTACCAACAGTCGTGGCACACCTCCGTTAGCTCAATTTACCGACCCCAGGGATTTAATTACTATTGTAAGTTTTTCATGTCATTCTTGGCCTTTTTGTACATGAACAGCCACCGGTAGGTCTCGTGAGTCTAGTACTCTTTAATTTGCATTGTATTCATGTAACTCTGTACACAATTAAGCAATACAATTTACTTGAGTTAACCGCAACTTGTGAGTACTCATTTAGTGTTGTATTTCGTGCCCTGGCCCTATCCAGGAACTCATTGTAGCCTCAAGGATGCATCCTTCATTTATAAGGTAAAACGTAATACTAAGGCGTGCTGGGAAGCGTGAATATCCCGGATATATATAGGTTGAGTATAAAAGAATATCCAAAACCAAACAACCCACAACCTTGATTGACAAATCAAATGAACCATGGAACCAAGTTTTTTTTTGTGTAAGAATGTGTTGTTCCCAAAATTACATGTATATGTAGTGTCGCCCTTCCGACCAGGAGGTTCTTACGGGCAAATAAGCAAGATGATGGGTGAGTGAGTCTTTCTTTTGGTGAATGGTTTCAGTGTATTGAAGTGGGGAGCATGCAGGTTTTAAGGCGATCCGGCACGCGTGGTGAGGTAGTCATTAGGTGGGCGAATTGTAGAGGTGATGCATGAAAGGAGGTTACTTAGTGGGGCGAAGTTCAAAGTTGGGTGATTAAGGGGTAATGAGGGCAGAATGATGGATGATCCAGTGCTACGTCAGTCTTGGTTGGGGCCATTGTCATCCCGGCTCGGCTTCCTCCGGGTCCATTAGGGCGGCATCTCTTCTCAGGTGCTGCGTGGACAGCAACGGACAGCGAGGAAATGCATTGGGTGTAATGGGGTTGGCGAGTTGGCGAATGAGTGGGTTGTCGAGGTGGCTAGTGCATGAATGAGTGAAGTTGTCAGTGAGGTTTGCGAGGGTGACGTAGAAATGAAGGAGATGGGCGACTATGAGAATGTGACTGCGGGCGATTGGGAGTGGGAGGTGGAGGATGAGGCGAAGTGATTGGAAGAAGATGTGAGTGGGTGGGCGAAGTGTGTGGGTGGTGACGTGAAACCAGGCGGGGAAAGCATATGTGAGAATGGGAAGAATGAATGTTCTGAATACCTGGATGAGAATCTCGGGGGGAGTCCCTGAGGATGGGCGAAGAACTGGGGCGAGGTTAATCATGTTGGTGCGTGCTTTGGTGGTGATGGAGTCGAGGTGCGAAATGAAATTGAAGTGTAAGTCGAAGATGACTCCCAGGTAGCTGAGGGTAGGTGACCAGGGGATGGTGATGATGGCGATTCTGGGCGGGTGATTTCCAGGTGTTAGGTGACGAGAGAAGAGAATGGAGGTGGATTTTGAATGATTTAGCCCGATGCTGAGGGTGCGAAGTTGGTTGTTGAGGGAGGTGAGGCCATGACTCAGGCAGTCGCTGATGATGTTGCCGTGGTCGGAGGATGAAAGAAGGCAGGTGTTGTAAGCATACTGAACGACATGGGTTGTTGGTGGAACTTTCATATCTGCAATGTAGAGTGCGAAGAGGAGGGGGCTGAGGACCAAGCCTTGTGAAACTCCAGTCAGAATGTGTCGGGGGTAAGATAATGTGCCATCTACCCGCACCTGGTAGGAGCGACCCTCCAGGAACGAGCAAATTAGGTGGGTGAGGTGTGGTGGAATGTCCATGGCTGAAAGGCGAGTGATGAGGAGTTGGTGAGGCACCGAGTCAAAGTGTCGGGCAAAGTCGTGAGAACCCTGTCACGATGGCACGTTCCCCACAAGCGATGGCATGGGTGGTTGAGTGATGGGAGCGAAAACCAAATTGATGGCTAGGGAGGATGTTTGCAGTGGCAACTGCTTGACTGAGGTTAAGGTGTATGATTTTCTCTGTGACTTTGGAGATGATAGGGAGAAGTGAAATGGGCCGGTAAGATGGGGGAGTTCGAGGTGTTTTGCAGGTTTTGGAATGGGAACCACTATGGCAGTTTCCAGGGTTAGGGGAAGTGACAGTGAATGAATATGGTGTTGATGAGGCGAGTGAGGTAGACGGTGGCTTTTCGGGAAAGGGCGCAAAGGAAAGGGGTGGGAACCAAGTCGGCACCCGGGGCAGCTGTGAGGCGGAGTTGCGAAAGGATGGAGAAGACTTCAGCGGGAGTAGTGAGTCGAAATGAGGAGCGATCAGGGAGAAGTGGGAGGGTGATGTGGCGAAATAGAGAGGTGATCCTTGTCCTCCGAGGAGTCCGTGGAGGATAGTGATAGGGTGGGGATGGAGGCAAAGTTGGTGTGAAGGAAGGCAGAGAGAGCCTCCGATTTCTAGGCTGCTGTCTCGGCTGTGGAGGTGGGTGTGGTGAGGGGTGGGTTGCAGGTGGGGGTCACCTTGAGGCATCGGAAGTGTGCCCAGAGGGAGCCATTGGATGATGTGAGGGATTGAAGATGCACCATATCCTGGTCGGTATTCCACTTCTGGACCAACCGCCGGCACCAGCCCCTCAGGAGGAGGTAAGACCTCCGATCCTGCAGGAGTCTGGCTGCCTGCCATCTGTCCCGAAAGCAGTTCTGCAGGGAAAGCACATTTTGGATGGTTGTGGGCGAGGAGGGGGAGCAGATGAATGTGAACAGAGGGGGATGTGAGCATTGGCAGCTGATGTGATGGTGGTGGTGAGGATGGTGGTGTTGAGGTTTGATGTCTTCCGGGGAGTTAAAAGTAGCGCTGAGGTCTAGGGAATTGTGGAGGGAGGTTACGTAGCCGAGCCAGTCAGAACAGCGGAAGTTAAAACGATGGAAATGAGGGAGAGAATGTGGGTGAAAGTGGATGAGGTCAAGTACAGGGATGTGGTCGGATGAGCCTGCAGTGATGGTGAGAACATCTGTGATGAGAGGTCGGTGGGTTGATAGGGTGAAATCTATGGTGGAGGGGCGGCGATTGAGGTGAGTGGGGTGATATGTGGGTGATGGTGGTGCTGTGAGGTGGAGGGTGGTCTGCCGGAGCAGTTAGCGCAGAGAGGTGCCCCTGCAGGTTGTGGTTGGGCACCCCTAGTTTGAGTGGGATAAATTGAAATCCCCAGCAATAACGAAGTGACTGTCTGCATGACTTAGGGTGGTTATGAGGTCGGATGGAAAAGGGTGTTGTGGGGGAGATAAAGTGAAGTAATGGTGATTGTGTATGGGTGACCTGGTAGGCGGAGGGCTACTGCCTCAGTCGAGGGTGAAGTGGGTATGACACAATGGTTGTTAGTGAAGGTCGATTTGATGATTAGGGCAACCCCACCGCCATAGCCTGCATAGCCTGTGCGGTCGCTGCGGTGGATAGTATACCCTGGGAGTGTGAGTGCGAGATGGGGGTGAGCCAGGTTTCGGAAATGAAAATTATATCGGCCTGATGAGTTGAAATGAGGGAATGAAGGTCAGTGATTTTGGGGAGTATTGAACAAAAGTTCCAGAGTAGGTCCATCGAAGAACTGGAGAAACACGCTTAGGAGTATATCCAGCTCCGAGGTGGTGGAGCGTGCTTGGGTGAGGGCGGTGATGGGGCACGAATGAGTGGCATGTAATGGAGAATGAAGTCAATGATTTTGCAGAGTGAGCCTGCGAGTGAGGTGGTGTGGGGTGTGATGTCATGTTGTGGCTGTGAAGGGAAGAGTGGGGGTATGTGTGGAATAAGTGGAGGGATGTTGTGTGGTGAATGGGTGGATGTGGGTGTGATGGGGTGAGATGTAGTGTGTATTTGTAATGATGATGCAGTTGATGCATGTGTTGGTGCAGTTGGTGCGGTTGATGTGGTTGGTGAGGTTGGTGCAGTTGGTGCAGTTGAGGGGGTTGAAGTGGTTGAGGTGGTGGGGGGAGTCCATGGGTTGATTGCTGGTGCAAGGGGGAAGTGACAGGCTGAAGTGAGTTTGAGTGCAGTGGGGGCGAGGGCAGTGAGTGAAGTGGGTGCAGTGTGATGAAGGTGGCGATTGGTGTAGTCAATGTGATTTTGGCAGGAGAGGTCCATTGCTCTGTGTGGGCCATCGCAGAGGCAGCATTTCAAGGTGTCTGGTGGTTCAGTCTCTTGACCAGTGCTCCCCAGAATAGCGGAAGCACTAAAGGCAGCGGGCGCATCGCTGGGAGGAGTGCCCCAGATCCTAACATCAGTAGCACTGGGGGATACGAGTGGTACCTCTAAAAGGTTCAATGGCGACGACCCAGGACCCGAGTGAACGAAGTGGGCAGAAGTTTCGGCTGATCTGAGTTGGGTGACTGTGGTGACTGGGAGGTTGAGGGTGGCAAGCTCCTCAATGATCTCCTCTGGGGGTGGTGGTGAGGGGGAGCCGTTTTATCACCACATAGTCCTGTTTCTCGTCAGGCCGGCAGGAGGTGTAAGGTGAGAAGTTAAGATCTTTCAGATTGTTGAATAACAGTTTGTGATCATGGGCGTTGTATGTGTAGAATGATGTGCGGTCATGTATTGATGAGATAAAGAGTGGTCCTGTGAGAAAAGCTGCTAGTCGCCTAGCGGAAACAAATGGTTGTTGTTCAATCCGAACAATGCATGCAATAGGAGGCCGCGTTGAATGGTTGTTGTGGGTGGTGGTGGTACAGGCAGGTGAGCAGGTTGTTGGTGGTGTGTGAGAAGTGGTGAGTGGTACTGTGGTGCTAGAAGCCTGTGGGGGGTGAATTGAGGTGCGGGCCAGTGCAACTTTTCGGGTGTGGCCGCCCTCAGATGAGGCTGGTTATGGTGAGTGTGATCGTGCTGGCTAGTCAGTAAGAGTGGGGATAACCTGGATGGAGTCCAGGGATGAGTATCTGTTAGTGAGTGCGGGTGCGTTGCGGTCGGAAGGGCTAGTGTTGGTTCGTTGACGTATGGCGGTCTTCTTTGGCACTACGAAGCCATCCAGGTTCATTGGCGAGGTGTTGGTGGCTGTTTGGAATGGAAGGGGAAGAGGGGAGAGGAGGGGTGGTTCTGGATGATGACTTCTGGGTACAGTGTGAGGATGGAGTTTGTAACTCATTGGATAACTTTGGTTCGTAGGTGTGGCGAGGGGTTTTTGACGATTGGAGTTGCATCTCCTGCAATATTAAATACGAGGGGGGGAAATGGTTTTCTGGTGATTGCGGGTGTTGCTGTGGAGGTATTTGATCGTGTGAGGTGTCGATGGAAATGCTGAGAAGTGGGGGAGGCGATGTCACGACCAGACTTGGCATGACTGGTAAGGATGAGGAGAGGTGAGAGGAAAGGAGTGATGAAGTGTCGATTTCCCGTCGTTCCTGGGTGATGGCAGGTGTGGTGGTGGTCTTGGGGGCGACTGCGGTGAAGTGGATGTCCAGTGGTACGCTGTGGAGGTGAGTGTGATTGCTGTGGTCGGATCCGGTAGTGACTGATATGAAACATGATGAGAGTCACAAAGTGGCAGTTGAAGAGAATGCTGATGTTGTGGTGATGGTGGTGGTTGTTGGTGCAGAGATCTGAGCCAAGTATGTTGGTAGCAGAGGATTTATGGTGGTGGTTGAAGGGATTGGCCGAAAGAGTGGAGGTACAGAGGTTGATGCGGTGCAGATGAAAATGGTAATGCGGTGGGTGCCCTTGTTCTAGAGGGTACAGTGTCGGGAAGGGTTAGGGACTAGCCCCCAACCCCACACTTCGCCATAAAGAGGGGATCGTTGGCATCACGATGCTTTGCTGGCTCACCTCTGCCTTTCTTCGGGCACAGTTGTTACCCTGGTGATCGTCTGGGAGCCTTTGGAGGAGAGCGGTGTTAGTGACATTGCGGCTGTTGGACGAAGACCTCTGCCCCTCCTGGCCTCTGCCCTGGGTCCGATTCATAGGGTGGGAGTCCATTCCAGACTCCCTCCTCTTCTTCCCTATTAGGCTACCAGAGGGTCACCTACCTCTTAAATAAAAACTATTTAAATTTAAGAGTAACTGCAGCTGGTGGCGAGGTGATGAAGTTAGGAGAGTTGCTCTCCAGTCTCTGCAGCTCAGTCTCTGCACCTAGGAAAAATTTCCCCTGAAAATACGCATGAAAACACTAAAAGTCGTATTAAAATCACTCTTGCCTATCGGCTAATAAGAACAGATACTCAGGCGGGAATGTGGCAGGGTGAGATAATGTTACATCTACTCCCACCTAGTAGGAGCGTCCCTCCGGCAACGTGCAGATGAAGTGGGTGAGGTGAGGTGGAAATCCATGCCTGAGAGGTGGGTGATGAGAAGTTGGTGAGGCATGGAGTCAAAGGCTCAGGCAAGNGTGAGGTGGAAATCCATGCCTGAGAGGTGGGTGATGAGAAGTTGGTGAGGCATGGAGTCAAAGGCTCAGGCAAGCTCGAGGAGGACCATGCCCGTGTGTTGGCATCGCGAGAAGCCAGTCACGACAATGCGTTCCACACGGGCGATTGCATGGGTGGTGGAGTGATGGGAGCGAAAACCAAATTGGTTATTGGGGAGGATGTTGGCTGCGGAAATTGCATGACGGAGAGGGTGGTGGATGATTTTCTCAGTGACTTCTGACACAATTGGGAGGAGTGAAATGGGTCGGTATGATGGGAGATGAGGGGGCTCGGGAGGCTTTGGGATGGTGACAACAATGGCTGATTTGCATGAAAATGGGAAATGGCAGTGAATGAACATGGCGTTAATGAGACAGGTGAGGTAGACCGTGGCTTTTCGGGGGAGGCCGTGGAGAAGGGGTGCAGCGACCAAGTCGGCGCACCGAGCGGCAGAGAGGCGGAGGTGGGATAAAATGGAGAAGATTTCTGGGGGTGTGGTGAGGCGAAATGAGGGGCGATCAGGGAGTAGGGGGAGGGTCACGTGGCGAAAAAGGGAAGGGTGATCGTCGTCCTTCGAGCAGTCCGAGGATGCGAGATATGAAGTGTGAATGGAGGCGAATGTGGTGTGGAGGAAGGCCGAGAAAGCCTTCGATTCCTCGGCTGTTGTCTCGGCTGTGAAGGCAGGTGTGGTAAGGGGTGGAATACGGGTAGGGGTCACCTTGAGACAGCAGAAGTGGGCTCAGAGGGAGCCATTGGAGGAATTTAAGGACTGAAGGTGCAACAGTTCCTGGTCGACCTTCCACTTCCAGACCAACCTCCGACACCAGCCCCGCAGGAGGAGTTATGAGCTCCTATCCCGCAGGGTTCTGAATGCCTGCCATCGGTCACGGAAGCGGTTCCACAGGGACAGTGCGTGGTTCTGATCGATATCCTCAGGTGAGTTGAAAGGGGAGGTGTGGTCAAGGGAATGGTGGAGGGAGTCTGGTAGCCGAGCCAGTCGGCTGACCGGAAGTTAAAGAGGGGGAAATGAGGGAGAGAGTCAAGAATGGTGATGTGGTCAGATGAGCCTGCCGTGATGGTGTGAATGTCGGAGATGAAAGGGTGGTGGCTTGATAAGGTGAAGTCAAGGATGGAGGGGCGGCGGTTGAAGTGAGGGAGGAGATAAGTGGGAGAAGGGGTGCCGTAAGATGGAGGGTGGTCCGCCGGAGCAATTGGCGCAGAGATATGCCTCGGCGGTTGGTGGATGGGCACCCCCAATTTGGGTGGGATGCATGGAAATCTTATGCAAATCTATCATGGGTGTCGACATGGCTGAGGGTGGTAATGAGGTCAGCGGAGAAGGGGTGGTGTGGTGGTAAAAATAAATAAATGAGGGTGTTGGGCATGGGTGACCTTGGAGGTGAATGGCAACTGCCTCAGTCGCAGGTGAGGTGGGTATGACACATTGTCGATGTGTGAAATTCAGATTTGACAATCAGGGCAACCCCATGGCCTTGAGCTGCGTGGTCGCTGTAGTGGACAGTATACTCCAGGTGAGTAAGAATTAAATGGGGGGGGTGAGCCATGTTTCGGAAACGAAGGCGACATTGGGCTGGTAATCTGATATGAGGGAATGAAGTTCTGTGAGTTTAGACAGAAGGAAGGATGAGTTCCATAGAAGGAAACTAAGGGGGGCGGGTTCATCGAAAAACTGGAGTGTGATGTTGAGGAGAATGTCCAGTTTCTCGGTGGTGGAGCAGGCTGTGGAGAGTGTTGTAATGGTAGCATGGATGAGTGGGAGGTAATGGCGAATGAAGTATTTGATCTCGCAGAGGGAGTCTGCGAGATAGGTGGTGGCAGGTGCTGCAGCATGTTGAGGTACAGATGGAATGAGGGGTGGAATGCTTGGGAGAAGTGGGGGGATGAGCGGTACCGAATGAGCTGGGGGTGAGTGGGATGGGATGAGAAGCAGTGTAATCCGCCGAATGTGATGAAGTTGATGCATGTGGTGCAGGAGTTGGTGCAGATGGTGTGGATGGTGCGAGTGGTGTGGTTGAAATGTGTTGATTAGCTTGTGATGACCATGGGTTGACGGCTGGTGCTGTGGGGAAATGACATGCGGATATGGGATTGGGTGCTACAGGGGCCGGTATGATGACAGAAGTGGGTTTGTTGCTGGGATAGCATTGAATGTAGCAGATAAAATTGTGACAGCTGGGATCGGTGGCCTTATGTGGTCCCTCGCAGAGGCAGCATTGTGGAGAATCTCGGGTGGTGCAATCTCGGCACCAGTGCTCCCCGGAGCAACGGAAGCACTGGAGACAGCAGGTGCAGCGTTGGAGTGAGTGACCGAAGCCTTGGCATCTATAACACTGGGGAGTACGAGTGGAGTCGCGGAAAAGTTCGACAGCCACGACCCAACAGCCTAATGATCGCAGAGGATAGAAGAGGTGGGCCTCTCCTACCTTGCATTTGGTGATGAAAAAGAAGGCGGTTGCAGTGGTGTCCAATGATCTGAGGCGATTGAAGGAGGTGACGGGGAGGTCGAGGGCGGAGAGCTCCTCGGATATCTCCTCGGTGGTGGTGGTGAGGGGTAAGCATTTTACTACCACACGGTCCTGCTTCTCGTCAGGGTGGCGGGAGGTGTACAGGGAGAAGTTGAGCTTCTAAAGGTGAGTGAATAGGAATGGCAGGGGTGAGATGGGGGTTTCTGGATTTGGTCGCCTCCGATTTCTAGTGTGCGGGTGAGGCGGGGGATGGGATTTTTGTTATTGTGGGTGTGTTTGAAGTGGGAAAACCATGTGTGGCGGTTTTGTGGTGAGG
>NQII01000542.1:92935-199983 GCA_002778355.1 Clitarchus hookeri | reverse complement strand
GTGGCATGTCTGACAGTGATGAGGAAAGGTAGGAGGTGGCGGTGAGATCTCTTGGTCTGGCTTCCTGGGCGATGGCGAAGGTGTTGGTGGTCTTGGGGCCGATGGTGGGGAAATGAAGTGCAAGTGGCACTGTGCGGTGATGTTGGTGGGTTCTGTGATCTGAGGCGACTGGTACGAAGTAGGAGATGGTTCCAGTGGAAGAAGTGGCAGTCATTGCTGTGGTGGTTGTGAAAGTTGTTGTGGTGGCTGTTGCTGCTGATACTGATGCGAGGTAATGCGGGAGAAGTGGGTTGACTGCAGTGGACGAAGTTATGGGTGAAGCGAGAGATAGATTGGGAGCGAAGTTGTCAAAGGTGATATTGATTCTGACAGTCAGGGTAGTCTTCTTGGCAGGACATCTGCCTGGTTGGAGATCTTAATAATTAGTTGAGAGAGAGGAGTCAGTTAATACATGGCGGCTTTCGGCCGAAGGCCTCTGTTCCTCGGTTCCTCTGCCCTGACTCGGGGTCATTGGGCGAGGGTCCATTCCAGACCCTTCCCTCACCATTGCCATTAAGCTGCACTAAGGTCGTCTAACTTCTAGGTGGTACAGGTGTAGGGCTAATTAAATCTGCACTCTGCTGGCAGCTGCACGAACTAGATGAAGCTCTGCTCCCGGTCTCGGCATTTCGTTCTCTGCAGCAGGGGAGAAAATTGAGAAACAATGCGATTTTGCCCCCAAAAACCACTCTCTGCCTACTAGCCAATCAACAAGATACCACACTTTTTTTTTTTGTTCTGTGTAAATGTGCCCTGAATTACTGTGTAGTTGTAGTGTGGCTCTTCCAACCTTGTGGTACTTATGGGCTGATCAGAAAAGATGATGCCTAGTTGGACCTTTGCTTTTGGGTGAATGGTTTCAGTGTATTTAAGCGGGATGAGCTGGTTATTTAGTGTTTCGACATGCATGAAGAGGTAGGTAGTAAGTGGGCGAATTGTAGAGTGATGTATGAATTGGATTTACTTTTTGGGGCCAAGAGTTTGAGTGAGAAGGGGTAATGAATGTGTAAATGTGGTGAGCCCAGTGCTAAGTCAGCCTTGGCCTGGGCCGTTGTCATCCTGGATCTTCTCCTTCCTCCAGGATAGCTGTGTATCTCCTCAGATGTTGTGTCGAGAGCAACGGACGACGAGGAAAACCGGTGGGTGGGATGGGGTTGGCGAGTGTACGGTGGAGTGGATTGTCGAGGTGTTGTTCGCATGAGTGAGTGAAACGATCTGTGAGGTTTGCGAGGATGACATAGAAATGGAGGATGCGAGCGGCTGTGAGAACTTGGTGTCGGGCGATGGGGAGAGGGAGGCGAAGAATGAGGTGCAGTGAGCGGAAGAAGATGTGGGTGGGTGGTCTGAGGGTATGAGTGGTGACATGAGTCTAGGCGGGGCAGGCATATGTAATGATGGGGAGAATGAAGGAGCGGAAGACTTGGATGCGAACCTCGGGGGGAGTTCCCGAGGATGGATGGAGAACGAGGGCGAGGTGAATCATGGCTGTTCTGGCTTTTGTGGTGATGGAGTTGAGGTGTGAAATGAAGTTGAAATGTAAATCGAAATTGATACCCAGGTACCGGAGCGTAGGTGGCCAGGGGATGGGTGTGGTGGCGATTCTGGGTGGGTGAGTGCTGGTTGAGTGATGGCGTGAAAAGAGGATGGTGGTTGATAGGTATGATTAAATTTTAATACAAAAATCGATTACAGTTGCATCTCGTTTCTTAACGATATGAAAAATATACGTACATAGCTATGTGCATTTACTGTCATATGTTGTAGAAAAGACAAAATTCCAAATGAATGATTCATTCGATTTCAGCAGACAAAAAACGAAAATATACGTTAATAGCTACGCATTTATAGCGCTGGCTGTTGTCGTGGAGTAACATCTCAAACCGAATGATTCATTCGAATTCAGCAGCCAATAATCGAATTCTCGGCTTGTTTTCATTCGATTTTGCCATAGTTGTAAGGCTCTGGTTGGTTGCGCTTTAGTAGAGATAAAAAAAAAGAAATATAAATTATTTATTACAAACCGGGCAAGGAACGATTAATGAACAATCTTGTCGTCTATTAAGAATTACTGTAGTGATGCCTTTGTCTGCTGGCAATATAATTATGTCACTGTTATTCTAGAGGTATACTCTGTACCATATATGAAGGCCACATTCTTGACAGTTGAGGATCGCCGAACCCATGCTTACTTTTCGTTTATGTATACATTCGTCATCAACTGGCTTTGATTCGACGAGTCAGCGTGTCCAGGAGGTGCTGCTTCGTGTGGCAATTAGTGAACTTCTTGGGTGGCCGTGGCAGGCGGCGAGTTTTTGAAGGGCGTGTGTAGGGTCGTTCGTAAAAGCTGTATATGAAATTTTTTTATACTTTAAAAATCATGCAGAACTCGTGAAAAATAAAACTATTGGTATCTGTTTGTAAATATATTATATAAAACAAACGAACGCTATTCTCTTCTGGCTTGTAGTGCTTCGAAAATAACCCCACAGACAGCGCGCACAACATTTCAGCGCACGCTCTGAGTCGCATATTTTTCTCAATAGGTAGCGTCCGTTCTGCAGGACATGATGTTGCGTTTGTTGGAAGGGGAAAGTTCGGTCAGAGACAATCAGTATGAATGAGATGAACTGTTCGTGGGAATGAGAAGGTAGTAGTCGAGGGGGTGCAAGCTTGGTTAAAGCTAGTTCTATGGTATTGTCTTCCTTGGTGGTCGGCAAATTATATAAGTTTTTTAAGGCAGAGATTGTGTATTAAACTGTGAACTTCTTTTACTGTCTTTCATTAATAATGTTTCACAACAATTGTTTTGTAATGTGTTTAACAAACAGATTGTTCTGCCATGCCATGCTGCACAGCATGTCAACCAATTTAATCTGCATGATGGCACTTCTCAATTAGTTGGATTGGCAATTGAATATAACCTTAAATTGAGAGAGTTACGTAGGCCTAATCGACCATGCAACCAGCCAGTTTATAGCCGCCTGATAAGAATACCACTGACTCCATTACAACCCTTGAACCACATTAAGGTGACTCCACCCACATTGAAATACAAAGTTTAACAAGAATTATATCACGGAAACAAGCGTTTGTAGGACTGTAGACGAGCGCATAAAATCTCTCCTGCACTTTCCAGCAGCACATGTCCCATACTGTTGGCATAATGATATGTGGAACCATCACATATGACTTTCATTCACCGCTGGTTGTGATACAAGTTTTTACTGTCTCTCAGCCTCTTTAGGCTGAGAGACAGTAAAAACATCACTGAAGTCAGTCCACAGGTTATTGGAAGCCAAAATACGGAAACTAAGAAAGGGCAATTCCAGACAATAGTTTTTATAACTTTGTGAGCAGAGTTTGAGTTTGGTATCTGTTGCAGTACTGAGCTCCTATCTTTGTTTTGTGCTGCCACCTTTAGAGTGAACCAGTAATCTGCTATAGTCCATTATGATTGGATGTCATGCAATCAAACCCAATGAATATGTTGTATTAATGGCAATTTCATGAAAAACTAATTTGCCATATTGGTGTGTTTATTTTGCATAATATCTTGTGCTACGTTAACACAAAAAATATATTAAGTCAGAAATAGCTTAGCAAAACCACGTCATCCTGGTGGAATATATGCTCACAGAGTTAGTAGTAAAGATAATTGCGCGAGATTACCCTTTATTAGTATCTCTGTGTTGACTTTCAACAAAATTTAAAATCCATATGATTATGCTCTATATTATTAATTGATATCATATGCACACTTGTAAATGTTGACAGAAGTTTTTGTAAACTATTTCTCTGTTTTTCCAAATGTTTCTGTTGCTCAAAAATGTTGGGCATCTTATGGAAACTGAGTTATTGGAAATATTGTTCCCCCAACACTGAGAATACATTGTTTCGCATCTAGACTTTTTGTGTNTATGGAAACTGAGTTATTGGAAATATTGTTCCCCCAACACTGAGAATACATTGTTTCGCATCTAGACTTTTTGTGTAATATAGGGAAACATTCACACTAAACTCAATTTTTTCTTGGAGAATCAGTACTCTTTAAGAGGAGTGTGCACTGAAACAATTTCTGTAAAATCGTCGTGTGCGCAAATACATATCTCTCAGTAAATATATGTTCTGGAAATAAAACTTTTGCCAGAAAATGTTTTTCTTTTTTATCTACATGTCAATTTTTTTTACTTTACACTTAATATGATAATTCATGGATGAAAAATTTGTGAAAATGGTAAAATATCACAATTTTAAAGCTTTACTATGTAGTGTCCTTAAGCTGTAAGAGAAAAGTAAGACTATACGGGCGTAGNAAAATATCACAATTTTAAAGCTTTACTATGTAGTGTCCTTAAGCTGTAAGAGAAAAGTAAGACTATACGGGCGTAGTTTACTCTGTGGGCTTTCATCGCATGTAATAAAGTTATACTGTTACAGATATTATTTGCACAGTACATCATTATAACGGAAACACAACACGCCTTGTACGTAGGAGTGACGAGGCGCTAGGAGTGTGTGTGTTGCCCATATCGCTTCCTCACTTCTTAACCGTAAATGTAATACCATAGTTTCACACTGCAAAACTGCACATGGAACACATTTAATTTCTTTTTCAGATTCTCCCACAGCAAAACAATTTTAATAATCTTTAGAAACCATTAAAGGTTTATTTGAATGTAATTAATTGCTTACTTGTAGAGTATTTTCCGGTATACTCAATGTAACAAATTTTATTCGGTCGGGAAAACATATCAGCTTTCTTTGAACAATACACGAGACTGGCTGGCTTTGCTAACCAGTCATTCATTGTACATAACTACGTTTATGCATGCCAACATGTTTCATGTTACCTATTTCAAATGGGTGATAGGAAACATTGTTTCCTACTCGCAAAATACAAAGGAAACATGGAAACGTGTTTGCAAACAGTTGAACAACATACAACATCTTGTTAATAAGAAACCCACAGAATCATTTTGGAAACAAGGGCAACTTCATTAACATCATGTTGGCCNTATGGAAACTGAGTTATTGGAAATATTGTTCCCCCAACACTGAGAATACATTGTTTCGCATCTAGACTTTTTGTGTGATATAGGGAAACATTCACACTAAACTCAATTTTTTTCTTGGAGAATCAGTACTCTTTAAGAGGAGTGTGCACTGAAACAATTTCTGTAAAATCGTCGTGTGCGCAAATACATATCTCTCAGTAAATATATGTTCTGGAAATAAAACTTTTGCCAGAAAATGTTTTTCTTTTTTAATCTACATGTCAATTTTTTTTTACTTTACACTTAATATGATAATTCATGGATGAAAAATTTGTGAAAATGGTAAAATATCACAATTTTAAAGCTTTACTATGTAGTGTCCTTAAGCTGTAAGAGAAAAGTAAGACTATACGGGCGTAGTTTACTCTGTGGGCTTTCATCGCATGTAATAAAGTTATACTGTTACAGATATTATTTGCACAGTACATCATTATAACGGAAACACAACACGCCTTGTACGTAGGAGTGACGAGGCGCTAGGAGTGTGTGTGTTGCCCATATCGCTTCCTCACTTCTTAACCGTAAATGTAATACCATAGTTTCACACTGCAAAACTGCACATGGAACACATTTAATTTCTTTTTCAGATTCTCCCACAGCAAAACAATTTTAATAATCTTTAGAAACCATTAAAGGTTTATTTGAATGTAATTAATTGCTTACTTGTAGAGTATTTTCCGGTATACTCAATGTAACAAATTTTATTCGGTCGGGAAAACATATCAGCTTTCTTTGAACAATACACGAGACTGGCTGGCTTTGCTAACCAGTCATTCATTGTACATAACTACGTTTATGCATGCCAACATGTTTCATGTTACCTATTTCAAATGGGTGATAGGAAACATTGTTTCCTACTCGCAAAATACAAAGGAAACATGGAAACGTGTTTGCAAACAGTTGAACAACATACAACATCTTGTTAATAAGAAACCCACAGAATCATTTTGGAAACAAGGGCAACTTCATTAACATCATGTTGGCCAACAATGTTTCCAAATGCGTACTAGGCTTTGAATGCGCATCTGCACGTTGAAGGAAACAGTGCAGTGTCACGAGCAACATTTCTTGGCTGCACGTGACACTGCACTGTTTCCAGCAAGATAAAAATCAAACTTACAAAGTGCTGATTTTCTCCAAGACTTTGTCATTTTTGTTATATTCACNAGTTTCCAGCAAGATAAAAATCAAACTTACAAAGTGCTGATTTTCTCCAAGACTTTGTCATTTTTGTTATATTCACTGCCAGAGCTAAGATTTGAAATTGCATTCATGTAAAATCTAGAAGTGTTTCGTAATTACTGAATACTGAATTTCAACATAATTTCTGAACACTNGAAATTGCATTCATGTAAAATCTAGAAGTGTTTCGTAATTACTGAATACTGAATTTCAACATAATTTCTGAACACTTGAGGGTGCTAACTGAAAAAAAAGTCTGGAACACTGGGTTCAGGTGAAGACGACTTCGTGCTACCCGACTCGTATANAGAGGGTGCTAACTGAAAAAAAAGTCTGGAACACTGGGTTCAGGTGAAGACGACTTCGTGCTACCCGACTCGTATAAGGATCACCATAGTGAGTGAGTTGGACACTCACTTGGCCTGCCCACTCACCCAGATTGTCTTCCACTGAACAATTGTTGAAGTGTGTGTGATTTGGAGCATATTTTATACAACGAATGTCAACATATCTACCATAGGACAATACACACTTGTCCCTTTCCATGCTGATCATTGACACATGTATCCAGTCGCAAGCCTGTCTGATGATGCTGCATATGGAGTAACAGTTTCAGTTTACTGTTGCACTATAGTGCAACGACTTATTTACTGTATTTCCAAATAAAAGTGATGCATGCAAAGAAGTCTCTAGATCTTATTACATACTAATTTAAAAATTTAAACCTTAATGGAGGCAAAGGCTGCAAAGCCCAAAATCGCAAACAACCTTCTTCAAGAAATAAAGGCATACATTCAGTGACAGTGAATACAGTATGCAGTAACAGGTACAGTTAACATTGCTTGGATACAACATTCAATTTCCCATGGGGTGAAGATACAGTTGCCATAAATCAGTCTGCCTCCTTAAGGCCGCAAATACTTTTTAACAACAGGAGACATCAGACAGAGTTCTTTACAATATCCAATAACCATCTTATCTTTAAGCACCACAACAATGATGTACACTCGTAAAAGGACAGGCTATAACCCAAAGGCATCACCGCTCTCAATTTACACTGCCACGATGCACTTAAATAACTAACGACGTGCGCTCTCGCAACCACCTCGTGACATCAAAACAATGCCGCCTCTGCAGATTGTGCCGTTAAGGCAGTGACTAGCACACATTTTAATTATTTGCAACAGTTGCTGCACCGCCTTATGCGCTGCCTATAAAAAACAGCGCATAATCACAATGTCATACGTTAACACAGTACCATAAATTTTACAAGTGACGCAATTCTAAACACCAAATCTAAAAAATGTTCGGATTCAACACATCGGTATGAAGTGTGATCAACGGCACGAAAGAGAGTGCAAAACCAGCAATTAAACAGCGAAGGCCACATTCAAGACATTTCTCTTCATTGGATTATCAAAAGTACACACGTGTACTAATTGTGCATGTGTCCACGAAGAGGACAAACCCTACATACCTCGCAACAGCCAAAATTCCAGGTGGCTACGAGCTTGAAGCATGCACTCTCTTGAAAAAGGCATTGGAAAATGAATGTAAAAGGCTGCACATAAACCAAATTTTGTAAAAACATTACTCACTGTCCTACCCTACACAGTTCAACACCCACCTGCACCCTGCCACCAACAGATGCACAGTCACCACGCTTCCCCAATTGAACTGCAGACGCAATCACATGCACTTAGGAGTGCCCGACCTGACGAGACTGGTGGTCAAGGAAGAAGAGCTGCAGTCCACCGGCCCCAGCCAGGCCGAAGCTGGGACTAGCAGACGACACCAAGGAGCAAGGAGGTTGCTGCATCGTGGAGCATGTCCGCTTCTGCCCTCTATAAGCCACCGTGTTGAATAGCCAAAGTTCAGACCAAGTTAAAGTCTCCGGATGGTGAGAATTTCACACGGTGCACTGTCTCCACCTCTGCTTCCCTTTGTGGGCTCTGGCTGAAAACAATTTCATCCCATTACCTTCATCAAGTTGAAGATGCTTTTATCATGGCTTTGTGGTATGTGAGCCTCTCCCTGTTTTTAGAGCGGAAGTATGTTTTGGACAAAAACTACACACACTGCTGCCTGAAATTGTGTAAGTTGAGCCACTTTCTCCGATACTGCAGTCTAGCCAGGAAGAGGACATTTGTGATTGTCCAACTTAGACGAAGACAGACTGGGCTTCTTTAACACTGTTCTTAAGGAAGTTCTGAATTCTACAGAAAATGCTGGATGTTGGAAAATATAAATGGAAATGCTGCATCAAGATTCAGTGGTGCCAAAAAAATATATAAGGTAAACCTGGGAGATGACGCACCTTTTGATTTGTGTGTTTAAGAAATACAAAATCAATTCTACCCTAAAACAAATGCCAGAAATAAAAAGCTAGTGGTTTTGTGTATTTGCAAAATAATTATGAATATGAAATTATAATGCCAACCTAATCAAAATCTAAAAACAAAATAACACCTTTTTTGGCAATCTCTCCCATAGGTGCGGATATGGAAATGATGAATGGTTNGCTTAACACTGTTAAAATTCTCTATTGCAATGGAAACTGGTTATCCAAAATAGTCAATTAAATCTGTAACAAGTATGTATTTTAAATTCAAATTTACTTTTTTTGTTTACTTCTTTACCAAAATAACACAGTTCTGAAAAAACTTTGTCAAATAAACCAAAAAAATGGAATATAGTTAAGTTTATTTTATTCTGTATTGTTTCTTTTTGTGTGAGTAAATAATACTGCTTCCTTCACCCCGCTCCCTTCCACAACAAAATCACACTATTTGAACACAAAAGTAAAAAAGAAAATACAGTGGAGTCTCCATTATCCGTCAAGTCTCGGGACCGTCATCGTGACGGTTGAGAGAATATACGGATAATAGAAATGCCCCCAACCCCCTTGTGCTCACCACCAGAACACGACAGATATTAGCGATAATAATATATACAATATTTTAAACAGGTAGCAATTAATAGAAGTATGTACAGCACAGTACGGATGTGTTTTATATTAAATATTATAGACTTGTGTTTATTATGTTGATAAAATAACAAAATTGAATACAGTACTATTATGAATATTTTGGGGCAATCCTTGAGTGTATCATCCTCTTCTTCTTCACTGAAACATTCTACCTCCTGTATTGTGCTTAATACAAGTTATGCCCGATTCCATTTAGCGGAGCGATACTCGTCGCACTTTCTCCTTTACGAAGTTGTTTTATAATTTCAAGTTTTTGAGAAAGTCGCAATACAACACGTTTCCGTTTCTCCGACATTTTTAAACAAACTACACTTTGACAACAAACTGAGGACAATGACTTGCTGACTAAGTGACTACCGCGTGGGAGGGCAGATGAGTGCCTAAGAATTCCGGTAGGGTGGGAGGCAGACGGAACGATTCTACGAAGTACATGTGTAGGTTGTATATAAATAACAAACGTGAGTCATTCGCATTCCGCACCACACAGAATGTATTTTTACTAAGTATTGACGCTATTCCCCACCTGTGGCACACAGAGTAGTTCATAGGGTCGGAGTTAATTCCTCCAGGCACAGACTATAAGGTGCCTTGAAGGATGAGGGTGTATCAATAAGGTAGTCTTTTGGTGTTTCACTTTAAAAGATGGATATATTGTCTCAAGTTAAAAAAAACATACAGAAACACTTCCGAGGTGTGGTACTCTATTTTGGCTAACTCGGATTAACTGTGGGCGACGTCACGGTGGAAGGGGGGCTTCTCTGGACGGCGACTTTATACTTAACTCTGCTGATGTGGTATGTTGTCGGCTGTGGATGAGATCCGGCGATGTGGGCAGCCTTGGAAAAGGCCCACGTTTGGTGCTGTCCATCCTGGACTGCTGTTCTGGGTTCGTTCTGACGTCCTCTTCGCCATTTCACGACGCAACTCTTTTCTCGGCGCGGTGATACTGAACTCTTCTCGCATAATTGGCTTATATGATCTCTAGCTTTCTCCCTAAGTGTCTGCACGTGTCTCTCTTGTTGTGGGTGGGGGGGAGGTGATGGCATGAAGTACAAAGCCCTTCAACCACGTGCCATGGTTCGTGGAGGATCGGGGGGAGGAGGGAAGTGGTGATCTTGCCCCTTGAATTTACCATCTCAGCTTATTCTTCCGCGGTTTGGCTACAAGGGTGGTAGGGGTGAGCAGTATTCGTGGCCCCCACTTTCAATTGGTCAGCCGTTTTCTCAGGCGTGAAGCTAGAAGTGCTCTTGCTTGGCTCTGCAATTTCTCCCGCTTTCCTACGTATTTACGTAGTGCTTTCCGGGTGTTTCGGCGATATGCCAGCTCTTACTCGGCACAACCTTGACACGTGTAACTGCGATCCGTTCTGGCTCTCCATGTGCCTCGTGACACGTGTTAACTGGTAAGTGCTCGCGAAGGGGGTCAGCGAGGCTTCTACTCCAAAATGTTTTACACATCAGTATTTTTTTTTACAAAAGTATTACAGTACAGTATACGTATTGTTCAACTCAATAATGTGCTTAATTTGATCTAATATGAAGCGAGAAAAAAGTTATTTCATTTTTAGTTTATTAAGTTTGTTTTTTGTAGCCAATTTTATTATTTTACTTGTGTCAGTTTACTGACAGTTAACAGAAATTCACGGTTAAAAGGGTGACGGTTAACTGAGACTCCACTGTATCGTGAACACATTAGCCACATAAACAGCAAACCTCTAAAGAAATCCAAAATAGAAGAAAATATGCACAAACTGTTGAAAGTTTTTCGTAGTTCTTTACATGGTTTGTGTTAATATTTTCTTGCACTTCTTTTCTCCAATCTACCAAACATGTTGCAAATTAAACCATACGTGGTACATGTTTCATGTAGCAATCTACCACAGCTTGTACATTTTATTCCATCTGTTGTTGATGAAATGTCAGCATAGTTCTCCAAACATTTACAGCACTTCATCAAAACTGTCACTATTTCCACTAGAAGCAAAAATTATTAATTAATAAAAAGATGAATTGTCATGACTATTTTTGTAGATTATTTCTATGGACATTTATGTGTATTGCACTTCTTAGGTCTACCAAAGTCCTTTATTACTTTTTTTGCATCGTTCGGAGCAATACGTTTTTTCGCATCCATTATCTTCCTCTTCTTGTCTTTTATCACACCAGGATGGATATCTAGTTGGGCACATTGTTTTCGTCATAAATAGGCATACTGTAGAAAAACACGGAAGACAAATAANTTGTAGATTATTTCTATGGACATTTATGTGTATTGCACTTCTTAGGTCTACCAAAGTCCTTTATTACTTTTTTTGCATCGTTCGGAGCAATACGTTTTTTCGCATCCATTATCTTCCTCTTCTTGTCTTTTATCACATCAGGATGGATATCTAGTTGGGCACATTGTTTTCGTCATAAATAGGCATACTGTAGAAAAACACGGAAGACAAATAATAAACTGGAGTGGAGTATAACAGATGTATTTGGATATAACACGACATCACTACAACCGACCGACATGCTGTGAGAGCGCCATCATGAACTAGACTGAACAACTGCATGGCCTCGGACAAACAGCCGCGACTCTCTGTATAGCCAGGATTAACCTTAAATATAGCAGAGGCTAATATTCAACACATACAATCTGGAATGACTGAGGTGTTTAGAGGTACTATTCCTGTAGCCCTGAATCCTGAAACACAATTTTCTACAGAAGCGCCCCGAGACCAGCAGCACTCCAAAGTGGTGATGTTCACTGCTGGTATGACTTAGCATTCAGCTATTACATGCATCAACCCAATAGGCCTTCAATGGCTTGAAGAAGGTCCGATCAAGGTAGTGTGTCATGTGGCTTTCTCGGCAGACATTGAATATAAATATTATCAACAGCTTTTTGAAGTATGCCTGGAGAGTTGATATGCGAACCATGACCATCCAAAAGAAGACATTTCCCAGCATTCTTTAGTGGAATGAAGTGGTTTTCATGCCAGTTCATGAATATGCATTAGTCTATGTATGCTGATTTCTTCCTCATGATTGTGACTCCTCCAGGTAGCATGCATTCTTTCCATATTTTCTTATTTACTCCTTTAAAAATGCAGTAGGGTGGTAAAAATGAGCCCTCAGCATTACAGCATGCCACTACAGTAACTGTTTCGCCTCTTTCCTTTGATTGTCTTTGCTGCCTTGTTCAGCAATGTGTCCAGGCTCAACCATTAATGACAAATCCGACTAATCCACGTTGTAGATGTTACTAGATTAACACAACAGATTATCTTCAGTCAAGGTATTTCTGCAATAGCTCAAAATAGGCTTTAACTTCTCCATGTTCATCCCTTCTGCACAATTATTTGATATGCCTTGAGATTTCCTAACACACAAATATGTTTTTCTCTTCATAAAAGACTTGTATCAATCACAGCTCGCTAACCCCATTTCCTTGTTGAATCTCTGTGCCTTATTCATTGAAACTGCTAAGTTATAAGCGATTCTCCTAAGGTTTTTCCTAGTTGGAGTAAAGCCTGCTGCCTGAAGCTTTTTAACATGGCTGGCAAGCTTCCTTTCGCCATCTTCCACTAACAATGGAAATTGACCAAGTTTCCCTTTTATGAAAAGACCTGTGGTTAATCTATTGCACAGTGTTTTATCCGGAATGTTATTTTTCCTTGCAGCTTAACTTATTGGTTTCTTTTCATCTAGTACTGCACTGATAACCCAATATAAGTCTTCCTGTGTCCCCGCTGCTCGACTGCTTTTCCTAGGCCAAAAAGGTTGTAGGCATTTTCAACCATTTAAACTGGAAAGAGAGAAAATATAATCACCACTCCAAATAGTTGTTAAAAATTCTGAAACAAAATGAAGAGAACTATGCAAGTTATTTTCCTATTTATAAGACAGAACAATAACTTATACAGTAACACCCCGAGTTAAGTAACCTGCGACTTTCGTAAATTCGTAATCATGTAAGTGCTTAAAAGACACACTGACGAAAAACATGAGGGCGTGGTCTTTGTACTAGCACACGGCACGCACGACTGTAACTCACATCTGCACAGCTGTCCGTGTGACCTTGACCGCCATACAGTGCAGTGTTAGCAGCAAACAACTGACTACACATTTGTGCTTACTTCGTGGGTTCTGACAGTGTGCTGCGAACTGTGTATTAGCAAACTTTGTATATTTACCATCTTGTCACTTTGACACAAAAGTGAGAATGTTCGCCACCGTATCTACTACAGAGACAAGAGAAAAACAGTTATGTTGCCACCTTACACTTTTTATGAGAACAGTTAATATTTTAGGACGCTTTTATGTTTCTGCAATATATATTTATCTTTATCATAATACAACTTTCATCATCAGTGTATATGCAGTAAATATTGTGTGTGCATTTTTTTTTTTCAAGTAACATTTATTGTCTGTCTCATATAAGTTGGCGAGCTTTTGACAGTCTGCGAGTGGCAAATTGACGTATATGATACAAACAAAGTGCCATTTACAAAATCCGGTATCAGTTGATGCACGAACGAACAAAAGTTAATGTTACGTTTGCTATTCTGAGTGCACTGCTGATGCACATCAGACAAGCTGAAAATACGTGATAAGAAAGCGTGCCAAGATTAATTAACAAATTTATTTTACGTGGTCACTAAACAGTGGTTGTTAATGTTACAAACTAAACTTTGTGATAAAGTAGCAATGTACAGGTGTTCAAAATGAAATGCACAATAAAACCTTTTTCACGTTGTATCCCCACTCTCCATCCACGCTTTTCATATGGGCTTGATGTTAATTCCAAAATCATACAGAAATATTGCATAATATTGTTGATTTTTTTCTAACAATTTGACGAAATATATTTCAAATTCGTGTCTTTCCAAGTCAGGCCAACGAGCTGCTACCTGTTGAGCAACACAAACTGCTCGCACCTCGCCCTGTCATGTCATGTGCGCCATCTGTCCGCTCTTTCCTGAAGCATTACCAGCCAGAAAAGATTAGCTTTCGTGTGTAATATATAACAAATTTATGAACAAAAACCAATAGTTTTATTTTTCCGCGAGCTCCGAATTATTTTTAAAGTAACATATATTTCGTGTACAGTGATTTTGAGTACTAGTTATTTTATATTTGGCCAGTAATCGTTCGTCTACGTAAATTACACGCCATACTGTTCTTCCGAAAACCCATTTCCTCGTTTCTGTGTTGTTACTATATTGTATTAATAAAACTAAGAAAGTGGGACGCGCGTGAATAGTTTTTAAGCAATTCTTACATTATTCCACATCACATATTTCCAACTTAAACTGTTTAGTATCAGTAATAGCAGAATTACTGCTTTGCAATCAATAGTCGTCGGTGAGTTGTTGGCGAAAAAAAGTGCTTTGTCTATCAAGTTTCTCTAATTACTTTTAGTTCCAGTTATATTAGCTATGACGTTGTAACGATTCAGTCATAATAGTTATTGGGATACATGGTTCATTTTCTTTCATTTTGCGAGGCTTTGTAATATCTTATCACAATTCAAAGTTATTGCCGTGGTGATATGTTTATCGGTCATACGTTTGCTTTTTCGGAAATCTTAGTTTTTGTTTGCGTCAGCATTTGTAGATAGAAGCTTTCCACCTTCAGTGCAGTTTTTGTTGTAGAATATTCATTATATTTTCACTACAATGCAATTCGACATGGCATGGGGAGAGGGGTTCCAACCCACGCCATGTCCTTATTTGGTCACATTTTTGGCACCGCAAGGAGTGGGGGTAGGCACGGCGCAACAAATACCCTGTATGCCTACTACCCGCTAGCAGAAAGGTTTACAGAATCAGTAGTCAACCAGTACTCGGAAAGGATGCATCGAGCATGGCAAATATCCCCCACACCGGCAAACCTTATCCTGCTGGAGTGGGAGGTCGCTGCCTTTGAATTTTCCTCTTGTGATGAAACCTTTAAATGACGTGATTAATAATACATAATAAATTAACTACTGCGGTGCTGCACTTTGTTTCTTTGTCTGGTGAAACTAACTGTTTGTAACTCTGCATACTAGAAGATTGTATGTGAACTGGTTCATGTGAATGTTAAATAAGAGTAAAGAGTAACAAATCCGAGACTTGACTATTTTATATTTATTTGGTGCTTTTTTTTTCCCCTTCAAGTTTCATGTGTTTACAGATTGAGCGAACCTAGCTGCAATTTCCAGCCGCCACTTCTGAAGGCCGCCATGTTACAAATATGGCGGCCGGGGCAACGTTGCAATGTCCAAAGTGTGATAATAACTACAACTACCATCTCGTCTCGCAAATTTAAACCCGAATTCGCTGTCTCTGACAAATTAAAAAAGAGTTGGCAAATATTAAATTTTTTTCAGGGTTTTATATTTTTACTTCTTTAACGTACCAATTTTTTTTAGACAGATGTCAGCATGTTGACAAAATATACAGCCTCTACTTGATGCACCAGCTGATGGCGAAAGGATACATAAACAAAAAGTAAACACTTGGTGCTACTTTCGTCGAACTGTCAAAATCTTGCCAAGTTACACGCGACAGAGAGTACGCACATGGGTACTAGATGTTTACATTTTAGCTCTTGTTATTATACACGTACAACAAATATAATTATATTTATATGCATTCTACTTCAAATAAGACTGTTTTATTTAAAGTTGCATTTAATTAATCAACAGATTAATTAAACTCATAACATAAGAGTTGTGTAACACTATCATAAATATTTGTATATAAAAACAAGAAAGAAGGAAGAAACAACCAAGAAGGCAAAAAAGAGACAGTTGGATCAGCAAGTCAAAAAGCTGGAACAAAAAGAGAAACTGATGGAAACTGAAGAGAAAAAAGAAGCAATGGAAAGGGCATTTAAAGAACTTGAGGGAAAAAAAAAGAGCCTTACCTTTGTAAACTAGCATGAGACACATGATGAGTATTACTGTAAATATTAAGAAATATTAAGCAGATAAACAGATGTTCTTTTAACATGTATAAAATTTTTTGTCACTTTGTGAATAATTTTAATGCATTGGTAAATTATTAATTATATTTTTCTAATAAACCTAGTTTTCTTCCTTTGTATTTCATTGTTTGGAAAAAAAAAATTTTAAGTATGTTCAATTTAATACGTGGTAGTTAATATTATTTTGTGTTACATATATAAAGCAGAAAGCAGACACAATTAATTTGTGTTTGGAAAGATTATTTACTGAAAAAGCCTACTACGTTAAACATAAAGTTCCACATATTTCTTTTTGTAAATTAGTATATGTTCTTAACTGCAAATTAAGTATCATTAAGTAATGAATAACTGGCTTACACTTAGCTGTTACCATGTAAGTTATTTTGATTTGTCTGTCATATTTTATAAGCATTTTGTACTGTAAAAAATATTTTTTTTGCTCAACTGTTAACCAGAAATCAATCTTCTGAAGTTTTACATTGTATTAAAGATTGCATTAATATTTGAGTTTAAACTTGTCAGTTTTCTGATTTATATAATAGAGGTGCGGTAAGATCGGCTGTATGGGAGAGGAGACCAAAATAAATATTGTACAGTCTAAACTTTAGTGCAAATGGTACAATTTTACAATATAGTCTGTTCACGACTAGAAGAGACTTTCTTGAAGCCCTGCTAAAGATCTACTTTCAAGCCCATTTTGTATCCTTCCGCCAAAGGTAAACAAACATTACCATGGGACAGTCGCAATGCAATGTTTACATTCCACTGTGTGTGTGTGTGTGTGTGTGTGTGTGCGCGTGTGCATGCATGTGCGTGTGTACATGTGTTCGTACATGCACGTACCCATTATAAAAGTCATGTATATATTATTAGCATTGATCAAAATTTCTACAGACGTTAAAATGGCGTGGTGGTATACTAAGTCGGATGTTTCGCGCAATTGTAAAATGTTATTTAAAAATGGTTGCGACGGTTTTCGACAGGACAGCAGAGTTTGAGAGTGAAAGATTCTACATCTTCGACAATGTGAAAACAATTCTTATGTGCAAATAATGCAACGTTAGAATAGAGTGGCAAAGGAAAGACACGTGCACGAAACACATAAAAACAAAAGGAATCAGTAAAATGAGAAAGTGAGCACAAATTAAAATCATACGTTATTAAAAACCAAATAATAAAGAGCGGATGTTAGTGAAACAAGACAAATAAATGAATTATTAGAGGTTAAACAAGATAATCGCACAAATTCTCTGGCACGTGTGTCAACCACACCCCACCAACAACACAAGGAACGAAGGTTAGTAAACAAATGGCCGCGTTACTTTCACCTTGAGCGTGATCATGTGACTATGCAAGAAACGTTGAAATCTAAATGTGTTAGCATCAAGTCATTAATAATTGGCATAATAGGATACAAGTATTTTCGACACCCATTTGTAAGCGATAAATTAACAATTATGTTAAAACTTGGGAACTATTTCCTTTCTTTGTGCTGGCAACCTAACGGCATAACTGTATCCGCGCTCGCCGCTGTTTGTAATGTTATATGCATGTCGCTAACAGCTAGGGTGTTTTTTCATGGGTTGATTTTCAAAAGTTTCTTCCAGTCGTGAACTGACTATAGTTTTCCAATATGCAAGTCGGGGAAATTTTAGGATGTGGTCAGGGAAATAAATTTTACCAAAACTGTTGGAACCCTGTATTTAACAGAGGATTGTGGAGACAAAGAAGATTCACCCTGTAAACTTGTTGCTCAATTCACATCAGTAAAATTCATAAACATTTTTTTTATTCAAC
Source organism: Clitarchus hookeri (assembly GCA_002778355.1). Taxonomy (NCBI): domain Eukaryota; kingdom Metazoa; phylum Arthropoda; class Insecta; order Phasmatodea; family Phasmatidae; genus Clitarchus; species Clitarchus hookeri. The sequence goes on along the minus strand of NQII01000542.1, from coordinate 181,960 downwards.
AAATCTACAGACTTTAATACATTCACTTAGCTCATAATATAAATACAACCAATCAGCATGGTAAAGTAGTATTTTGCTTAGAGCACAGGAGAAAAATTGTGTATCTGTCTATCTTAGGGCTTTCAAAAATGAGGAAGCAGAGCGAGAGAGAAGCATGTCCCTCGCCTGTGTTGCAAGGCGCACGATCGAGGATCACTTGAGTTTACAAAATTGTTCTCATCACCTCCTTTACATCTGGAAGTGTTTCTCTGAAGAGGCGACTAGGGACACTGCACACTCTCAACCACATTTGCGACTGTTCACTCACCAAATATGTTTCACTTACGCATGAGCATGCATGTTATGCTATGCTATGTAATGCACAATAGGCAAGAATTATGGAGGGCAACACGAGAGCAGGTAACTTGGCTTGGTAAAGCTTAAACATATGTTTATAGTTTATTAACAGGATTTATCACTGCTTCAGGTATTAAAAAATGTGTGTAAAACTGAGAAAATAAAGACTGAAGAACATAAAATAAAACATTTAACCATTATGAATGTTCTCATCCTCCTATTACCTTCGAAAAATATATGTTTACTAACTGATACATTTACCAAAAAAAAGGAATACAATTTCTTTCACTATTCATTAAAAAGAAAGGAAATTAATGTTCTTTCGCACTTTCTCCACTTGTCAAGTGTTCCACTTTTTCCTACTTAATCATCATCTAAATATACCATATCGGTGTAACGTGCTTACGCAGGAATACTCCTGCCCAACGCTAACACCCAATCACAGCCCTAGAAATGACAAATGGCAACTTTGGACGGACAAATTGTATAGTGAGAAACTGCTTTCAGCAATTTCTACCATTTCTGAATCTGTATACTGCAACTTAACACTTATTTTAAATTATAAAAACGTATATGGGCCTTTAGAACTAGGCAGATGTAATTCCATTTCCGTCTCAGACATGCTTACATATACAAAACTTTTATGTATAAACAATATACATGTTAAACCACACAACTAATTCTGTGATGGAAGCGTTTCTTTTGAAAATATAAGTGAGGATGCCCCACTTCTATGAGCACAAAAACTTAGAAACATACATCATACAAGTCAACATATTTCATAATACTGCATAAATTAAACTGATAATTTCAAATGCCAATCTATACCAAGTCAAAATTCTTTCAGTTTATTATTTGAGCATAGAATATTTATATGATCAGCTATCGGCTTCATAAAATTTTAACAACATTGAATATTATAAAGAACAATTTGTTATAAATAACTATTTTTGGCTGAGAGATAAAATACATAGGTATAAAAATAGTGTTGATTATATACATTAGTTTTTTTTTTTTACAAAAATGTATCCATTAACAGATAAATTTTAATTATTTACAAATTTCATAATATTATTTACACAAGGAAAATCATTATCTAAGAATACATTTGAGCTTGCTTTACTAGCCCATCCACACAAAACAAACAAATATTTTCAGAAGTGGTGTGCTATATTAATCTCTGGCCAAGAAGAAAATTACCAGTCTTCTATTATTTAATTTGTAAAAAAAAATTAATTGAGGTATGTACAGTCACGACATCACGTAAACATTAAGTTCAATGCTTCAAAAATTTTACATACATGTTCCTTGTCAAACAGAACAAGCAAAACAGGGTACAATTGAAATAACTAATATATTACCCTAGATGCATTATAGATACTGTAGTTCGTTACACAGTCTGATGCTTCCAAAAAGAAAGCTTCATAACTAAATAAAAGGAAATATACAATATAGAGATTTCACAAAAGGAAAAATAATCCACACAAAATTTCAAAATGAAGCACACGTCACCAGAAAACCTCCAATCCAATGAAAAGTTTAAAAAATATCACAATCGTGCATCAAATGCACATTTCAAAATCACCAGCAATGCTGTCACATCATAAATATTATAATGCACAAAAATACTCAACAGATCACTTTAAAAGTTCCAAACCGCCATGTAACATACACGTCACAAAATCCTTCAGTTATTTCCAAACCAGAAAAGTCCCATTCATATTTGCAAAACAACCTGGTGCACAAAGATCCCAAAAAAAAAAAAACACACACAAATATTTTAACACATCCATAACATCAGAGGAATGGATGCTGCAACTTGTGTTTAAACAGCCTGCAGTACTTGCAGACAAGATACAAGCATTTTGACAACCTCCCTGCTGTTTGAGGGCGAGCATGCATCCAGGGAGACACGTTCTAGGAGTCCAGCCTCGGAGTATTCTTCACCTCCAGCAGCTGGGGGTAGTTCTCCACAATGTTGAGGAGGATGCCGTCTATGTACGCACGAAGCTGCGAGTTCACTTCCTGCTGCTCCTTCAGGGCACCGCGCATCTGTAGGCAAAACACAGCTGTTACAACTCCATATGCAAACTTGCCAAATATCCTTTAAGACCACACCACATTACTGCAGTAAGTTAATAAATGGTTTTCAGATTCAGCCATTCCCGAGTTAGGTGGAATGGTACACAGCAACATGTTTTTATCTAAATTACTACTGTACTTGTGTTTTCGAAGCCTCTAGAGCACAGCATTGCATTGAAGAAAATAGCTGTTACAGGGGGGATAACANAGCCTCTAGAGCACAGCATTGCATTGAAGAAAATAGCTGTTACAGGGGGGATAACAAGATAATTACATTGAATATTCCATTAAAATATGAATATTGTGTTTTTTGCATATATTTTTTGACAAGAAATTTGAAAACGTTTGAGGCTGTGAATTGTATGAATTAATGGTTTGTGTTGGGAATTTTATATGCTCATTTGTTGAATGTTTGGAAATTATTAAGATCCAATTTGATGGAGCGCGATATTGTTTATCAAAGTAAAAATTAAATGGTTGCACCTAGTATAGTTACGTCCAAATGAATCACAGCATATTAAAACACACATGTTTCATTGACATGTATATGCAGTTTGGTAATTATAAATACAGTGGAACACCTGATTTACACTTTCTTGAATTTTATACCTACTTTTTTTTAGTCCCAATATGTATATACTTTTACAGCATAAGTTTCCCTCTTTTTACACTTTCCTGCATTTTGCAACCCTTTTTCCTGGTCCCTTGAAAATATATGAGAACTGCATTTTTTGACTTAGTTTATGTTGAAGTATTATGCATGTTTCTATTGCGTTATTTTTTCCCCACTTTTACAAAGAAAGTTGATGAATCACTTAGTTGGCTTTGTAACCCTTTTACTTATTTACTACCAAGATTTTTAAAAGCTTTTTGTTAGTTTATTTTATTATTACATTTATCTACCCCAGCATTTCCTTGTTTTTCATAATCCTTCACACTGCTGTTTTACCAAAATTTTTACACCACTTTTTCTTTTGGAAATCTGTACAAACACATAATATCCTGCCTTGATACAAATATATTATAAGATACTCGCTTGATTTTAGACAGTGGAACCGAATTATATTTGTTTGATTAAGTGACTTAATTTATAGGAAAAAAAAATACACACAATATCAGCTGGAAATTTTCCATTTCTGTAAACATCATTTTTAATTTTACTGCATTCAGTAATATCAGCAAAGGCATTTTATAAAAGTACATAATTCCGCCACTAGATGCCAACCACTGTGCTGAAAGATGCAAATAGTTATAGGTACTTCATAAAACACAAAAATGATGGTGTCGAGGGGGGAGCTGGAACATCAACACAAAGTTATAAAGTACGCTTCACTGTTTTGTGTTGTGCTTCGGAGGGCTTGTTGCAAGATCATAGTTGTTACTGGCTCCACAGAAAAAAGATCTGAGAGTTGGAAACACGAATTCAGTCTTTTCATTAAAATAAATTTTCATTTGTTTGTGATGTTTAATTTTGGTATGGGTAATACATTTTTAAATATTCTGTGACCATGCAAATGTATTTTATTGAATATCTTTTTTGATACCACGAACATATTACCATCAGAAATCAAACCACTTCATCTTGGCTACGAAGGCAAGTTTGACAGTTCAACAAAAGTAGCGCCAATGTTTAATTTTCACATATGTATCCTTCTGCCATCAGCTGTGGGTTAAAAGGCAGCTGTATATTTTATTTACATGCTATCAGTTGATCACCATTGCACTGTTCAACAAATTTTAGTGTATTTGTAGGTGAATCCCATTTCAAAAATTTCTAGGTTATAAAATTAAAACACTAGGAACGAACACATAAAATAAAATATATGTCGGCGCTGTTTGATTTATTACAGACTGTGAATTTGGTCGTACATTTTGAGACAGTGATAGTAGTTCTTATCATGCAGCAGCAGTTTGGACATTACAGCAAATATGATAAGTCTGGAAATATAAGGAATTATGGGAAATTGCCAGACAGCGCACTTTCATTAACCAACAAACAACTTGTCAACAACTTCTGTAAAGCAGTTATTTGGATCTTACTTATACAAAACAGCTCCAGTTTGAAATATGAGGAGTGGAATAATAGAAGAATTACTTAAAAACTACTCTCATACTTCTCACTTGCTTGGTTTTATCAATACAATACAGTAACAAAACACATCAAGACCAAGGAGATAGATGTATTTATCGCGAGAGACGCCTTGTCTGAGAACCTGGCGTGACATGGACGTAGGCATGATATTAACAGGCCAAATAGAAATTTCTAGTAAGCGAAATTGCTGCACACAGAAATACGTCACTTTAAAAATCATACAGAGCTTGTAGAAAAATTTAAGTCTTGATATCCACCCGTATATTAGTTATTTTACATAAGCAAAACAAATATTTTTGTGGCTGATAATGTCTATGGAGCAAACTATATTCTGTACCATATAAGAAGGCCACTTTCTTGACAGTTGACAATCGCCGCGCCTTTTCGTTTATGTATCCATTCGCCATCAAATGGCGTTTCAAGAATAGGCTTTGATGTGGCCAGGAGGTGCTGCTGCGTGCGGCAATTGGTGAACTGCTTTGGTGGCGTTGCATTCGTAAACGGAGCTTGTGGACGTGTGTAGGATCGTTCATAAACCGGGTTTACGAAATACAAGTTACTTTAAAAATTATACAGAGCTCGCGGGAAAATAAAATTATTTATATATGCGCGTGAATACGTTATTTTAAAAAACAAAACTATAACATGTTTCTGAGTGTAGTTCGGGATATGGATGACAGATGGCGTGGAAGGGCATATTGCAACATATGGTGCACTTTTAACCCACAAGATAGCAGCACCTGGTTTGAGAGTCTGGAAACTTTGGATTTTTTCGTCACATTTGGATACGTATCGTTTTATTGTGCATCTCATTTTGAACACCTATACATTACTATTTTATCACGAAGTTTCGTTTCTAAAACTAAAAACTGCTGTTTTATGACCACGTAAAATAAAATGTATTAATTAATCTACGAACTCTTTCTTATCCGCGTATTTTCTGCTTGTGTGATGTGCTTCGGCACTGCTCTCAGAATAGCCAACGTAATATTAACTTTTGTTCGTTCGTGCATCAGCTGATACAGGATTTTGTAAATGGGACGTTAGTTGTTTTCAATATATTAAGTTGCCACTCACTGACTGTTAGAATGTGGCCTTCTTATATGAAATGAACTATAACAGATGTCATTGTAAGGAGTGAGTGATGTGCGTTCTCGCCAACAGGTAGCAGCAAGTTAGTCTAGTCTTTTAATATGTCAGCTTTTCTCCTATTACTGGCTCAAAATGACGTGAGTATATTACATTTTTCATCAAATCATTTGAAAAGGAAATATTTAAAGTACACCCCCCACTCTATGCACTTTCTGTGACATTTTCAATTAATATCAAACATCTATGGATATTATGGTGAGAGAGAAACGTTTGAATTTGTCTTTCGTTTGAACATGTGCCGTTTTAAGTTGCATTTCATCTTAAACAATTGCACATTATTATTTTAGCATAAAGTTTAGTTTATTAAACTAATAACAGCTGTTTTCTGACCATGTAAAATAAAATAATATTAATTTGTCTAAGAACACTATTGTCTGTGTATTTTCTCCTCGCCTGACGTGCGTTGGCAGGGCAGTCAGAATAGCTGACACCGACACATCACACTGTGATCACTAACCTCCGCTGCTGAGATTGCTTTGTTAACCCTGCAGTTCTACCAGATGTCTGTGCAGCTGGCCAGGGAAAGATAGGTGACGGAATGTTGCCCCTAAGCAAGTGTCTAAACGTCCTGCACGAACCTACTTCCCTGAGTGAATGCGGGCTGGTAGACATGCCACCCACCGCCTCCCGCTTCATCCACAGCTTGGCCGCACCACTAAGGTGAAGTCAGGATGGCAGAGTGACCCAAGACCCCTGCGCACCCCTGGCCCATTGTGGCACATATACATAGCATTGCAGGCCGAATAATGCCAGTTGGTCTCCAGCAACCATCACCTCCAGTGCTCTTTCTTCCTCTTGAGAAGGCTGCCTAGAGAACCAGTAGTAGCAAAGTTGAGCCGCCTGGCCGGCTGGTACTCCTTTAGAGTCCTCGGCCACTGTGCTAGCCACGTCGCGAGCCAGTGACAGGGAGCAGACAATTGTATTTACGTTATTGCACCACTTAGACATTTGTGCCAAGAATGCATATACTTTTTGCCTTCTGGGCAATAAACATGCGGCAACTTTAATTTGGCGTACATTATTTGCAGAGTCAGAGTGCAGTTAAACTCTGATTCGACCTTGATTTGCCGCTGTTTTCAGCCACAATTTTGCCTACCTTAATTATGCCAGCTAGACAACCAGGCGGTACCTGATGAGAGGGGCGGAAGGGAATCAGAGTAGACTACAAGACAGTTATACCCGGCACAGAACTTCTTGGGCGCTCAGTCTCAGCCTGTCGGCGAGCATTACCAAGCCCTCTTGCCATATCTATCAAGCATCTGTCATGTCGTAATGTGTGTGTCGTGAAATCTGAATTGTGATAATGTAAATTCCAATTATACTTATTAAAAAATTTGAATAAAGTAGAAAGAGAAATTGATAAGCCATATGGGCCTACGTCATATATTTGGGAGTTTATATCTATTATAAAACTTTCAGCAGACGAACGCCTAAAATTTTTTAACTTGCAGTCAAAATGATTTTACACTTAAATTTACAGACTAGCAACATCCATGTAACATAAATGTAATAATTTTCATTTACATTTGTGTGTTGCATAGAAAAATAATTTTAATTTGTTGCTGTAGCTTACAATGGCAGCACAAGCTTCTGTTGCCTGTTCGCGCATATGATGTAATTCCTTTCCATTCCTATCTTAATTCACTTTCTTAAAACAAAACAAAATTTTTTTCCAACGATTTTGCTATGGAAATTGTTGAAACAGTAAGATTTATTTTCTCTCGCATAGCTGCCGTAATTTGTTTTGTTGTCGGAATTTTCCCCCTTATCGTAAAATTCTAACACAGTTCTATGAAGATATTCTTTGTTAAAGTCATCAAAAAGTATAACTCGTCTACTGACTTTTTTGACAGAAATATTGCCTTCGGCGTAGATGCAAAGATGCTCTCTCCTCCCTTGCATATCCATAACGCCACACATTCATCATCACATGCCTTCGCTATCAAACAGTTAACTTTGTTTAGAACTAGTACTTGCACAAAATTCTTAGTTGAATAATTTAGTTAAATGATTACTGTACACTATCGATTATAGATCAGTCTTGTTTGTGAACCACTTCCTTTTTGCAACTACTGGTGGTAGCACAATGTTTACCTAGCGCCATGACTTCAATGTCCGTCACGGAACTGAAGCTAGAGAAAAGAGCGGACACCAACCCTGGGTCAAATGAGGCAGCCGTGCCACATATTATCTTGTGTCGACAAAGCACGAGTCAGATTTTCATTATTGCCTGCTTTCAAAGCAAGGTGGGCACATTAAGATATGTCTATGAAATATGGTTCGCTGTCAAGAGAAGAACGAAGTACATCCTCTATTCTGAAAAATAGTCTTGAGTTTATCCCAACTGTCATGCACACTACTTAATAATGTGTAGCACGAATGGATAACCTTATAGACATAGAGTTTTCACCTACTTCTTCTGCGAAATGAGCCTCTTGCAAAAATTTGACAGTTTTAACTAAATATTTTATGATTTTTTGAGCTCATCTGAGAAAATGTTGCTAGGCTCGCTGCAGTCACTGTAACACCACGACCTAGGTAACAGCGCACAGCCGTGACAGGCTACTGGCACCAGCTAGTGGGAGGAGCAAGTCAAATCATCTGACCTTGAGCGGCCAAGAAGTTCTGTGCCTGGTGCAGGGGCAGGAGTGATTACACCCTAAAAGGGGAGAGGGGGAGAGGGGTCATTTCCACTTCAAGTGCTCGGTACCATGACCGTGCAGGCTGTCCTCGTTTGACAACTAGTCATTCTCGTTCGACCACTGACCATTCAGACAGTATTCACGAGCACAATACCCTGATGCCAACACTCGCAACACCGAAGGGGAACCAGGCTCTACTCAACAACCTGTTGGTTCCGTGGCCTCTAGACCTGCCAAGTGCAGAGAATTGGAGGCAGAGGGAAGTATCCTACTGTCTTCTGCCGCATACAAAGGGAGTGTACTGAATTACAAATCCAAACTTTGGGGACCTCCTCTAACCTCCCTACCACACTACCTTGCAGACCCACTACCAACCTCCTCACCCTTTGATTGACCCCACTGTCTACCCTATGCCTTACTCCCATTAAGGGGACGATGGGTGAAAACAGTTCACGACCAGTGCCCTAAACACCCACGAGAGACAGTTCAACCCAACATTAGAGAATTGGAGAGGGACTGCGCCCGACAATAATGGCAGCAATCCAATGCCAAACCCACTTGACCCTCGCCGAATATCCTCTCCCCCCCGTACAACATCACCCAACCAGCTACATTGGCCCCTTTGGCGGCATTTTGGGGATTGTTACCATGCGACAGAAGCTGGGGAGCAAGGATGAACACTGCTATCACAAATCAAAAGCCTAGAAGAATGCAAAAAGACAATTCTTAAAAAGAAAAGCTCAGTAAGAATGCCACTAGGCAGTAGCTCAGCCTCATGAGCCCACGAACACGCTTTTCACCCCTCCGACCAGCAGGCCGGATGCCTGTCTGCCCCTGGAGAGCCAGCCACTCACCGGAGCCACCCAGCAGATGCCGCCACTATCAGCCAGCCGGGTAGGGAGACCCCAACCAGGACCTTCACAGACGAGCGCTCGGCCCACTGCAGTAAGGCACGTCAGAGGTAAGCCAGCAGCCCCGCCAAAGTCAACCAGCCAAAAGCCCAGTCTAGCCTAGCTAGACTTTGTGTCGAGCAGGCAGCCTACCCACCCGACCCTATTCAAGGGCACAATCAAGGCCAAGCACCAGATCTTGCAGATCCTGACTCATTAAGGTTTGCCCCCCTCCCCCAACCCAGCCTGTGTGAGACACAAATAAAAACCTAATAGATGCAGACGCGCTCCAGCCCTTCAGGCCGTCATGCGTCAACATCAAGTTGCCACTTATTAGCTGAAATCTTGCCTTCGTAAACAGAGACAGATTTTAATAATGTAATAGCTATACTTTTCCATGAGCATTATGATGCATTATTTCTGTGTGCTGTGAAACAAAGCTGCGGCTTGTCAAATAACAGTTTCTTCATGTGAACAAATAATGGATTTTTATTGACACTCGAGGACAACTGGTTTTCACAAAATTATTTCCATGCAAGCCGGACATCAATATCATAAACAGCACACCCAAAGTTTACCTTTGATTACTTGCTGCATGCCTTTGTGAGAAGACATTGTCTTATTTGACTAGGCCAATCAGAATTGGATAGCTTCGTTAATGAACATCTGCGACTTGCAGGCAATATAGTTGCTTTACAGACTGCTGTATATTAAATCATACTAACTGGACACAAGTAAAACAATATCACATGGTCCCTCTGCCGCACCCTCAGGAATCCAGTCGGTTAGCTGTGTCATGCATAGCGCGCCAAATGAGCAGCAGAGGACAACACAGATGAGAGATGTGCAGCAGTACAAGACACCACTTTTGGAATGCATCCAACGTGGCTGTCACTGCGTGCATCGTTTCCAGTCTAAAAATTGTGTAAATACTAAGTGAACACCAGTGGAGTTCCCTTATTTTTCCATTATATCCAATTTCACATTTAAAGTCACAAATTATAGAATATAAGAACCTCCAGAAAGTGGAGTGTATCAGATTAGTTTGTGAATCACGCAACAAAGACTTATCAGAATCCCAGAGATTTTTTTTAATTATTTGTTTTTGTAGTTTGTACTGTTTTTTATAATTAGTGTTCGTATTTTTAAGCCATTAAACATCTTGGTTTGCATGTACACTGTGTAAATAAAATTTAGAACGTGAGTCTGAAAACTAATATTGCTGATCCAACATTGTCAGTAGTCTTTGTTACATAAGTTAAAATTTCTAATTTCAAAATCCCATTAGTTTTAGTAGTATCACAAATTTAATATACTTTATTATAATCTTTACATATGCCCTTTTAGTGTAATAACTATTCTTTAGATATGGAATATGCCAGAACGTTACACTTTTATTATATGTTCTATTGCTGCATGTGTTTTCATTTTAATATTTTGTTTAATACTTTTCCATTATTTAGGGGTGCTCCAACACCACGGCTTGGGCGACGTGTGGACACATCGACTCAGTCGGACTGCAGAGGCGCACAAGGTAGGACATTGTCACACCACCCGGGGACTTCAGTAACTTTAGCACCAACCATTTTAGCATCAATAGTCATTTATGTTTGTACTGGAACATTAATTTAACTAGTTTTCTCTCCAACCAATGCCTACCTCCCCTGCTGGCTTTGCACCCAAGGGTTTTATTCAACATTAAATTCATTATACCGACTAGGGTCCTCTTGTCCGCGTAGCCTACCTGTGGGGGCAAAGTCCGGGATCTGCGTAAAGTGTTGACAGCTTAACTGCATCACATATCATTATTAATTTTGTCACCGTTTCCAAGTCGTGTGGTTATCAGCCACAACTTTCTGCAACAGACAAGGAGTCTGTGGAGGACTGCGCCTCTATCGGCCGCACATCCTGTTAATCACAGAATCTCATTATTCTTCAAGCAAAAATTAAGAAGCTGGCACCCATTTCACTTCATCAGACCTGCTTACTATCCCATTTGAACCAAAGTAAATTTAAAATGTTAGGACTATGTCCGCAAATTCTCTGTACCCCTCCTCGTCAAACCCCCGAGACCCCATTATGTCAAATAGAAGCCTGTATTGAACTTTGCTACAGACTTTCCAGTAATAAAATGAGAGGACTGCAGCTTAGTACAAAGACAATGCACGCTAGTCCAGAGTCTTTGAGCATAGCAGCAATGACACTCTTCACGCATTACACTGTGTAGTCCTTATCACTCCCGTGCTTCTTAGCCTCAAGCGCAAAAGTAGCTGCAGGTAGGCAACCACCTTAAATATGACCATGGTTAGCTGATGTAATCCTTTTTCAAATGGGGGCCATGGTGGCCGAGCAGTGAGCCTGCTTGCCTCCCGCCAAGGCGAACCAGGTTCAATCCCCGGCCGGGTCACTCCCGAATTATCGCAAGTAGGAATGCAATTGTACCGGACGATGCCGCTGGTCGGCGGGTTTTCTCGGGGATCTACTGTTTCCCCTGCCCTTGTATTCCGGCGCTGCTCCTTCTCCTCATTTCACCCTTATCTGCTCTCAAGACCTCGTCGTCAAGAGCCGCCCAAATCTTTCAACTCAGCTCAACTTTTTCAAATGCATGCTGTGGTTAATTTTTGTAAAAGTAGATTAAAATAAAGATTGTAAAGAAGATCATTTTGACAAATTTGTTTAAATTAAATGGTTTCAGATTTGTAGTACAGATCCACCAGGTAGCACCTGCACCTCTAGATTGCTGCATCATCATCCACACTTTTATCGTAAATTTTCAGTTAAAATTTGGCTCCCCTTACAAACATTCAGTATAACTTTAAGCATAATCAATTAAAATGATTATGCTAATTTTTTTAAGGATTATTTATTTAAATCTTAATATTAATTTTACGTGTCTATATTTATTGATTTCATTGAACCACCATGCATTTAGACTTCAAGCAAAGTGCAGAGAATGTAAGATTTTTAGAGTAGTTATTTGCGACACTGTGGATTCTAAGCTACGTGTGGTCTGTTACTTCAGCGTGAAGGTTACATGAAGTTGTGTTCCATATTTCTGGTGTGGATTGTTGAAACTGTCAATGCATTTAGGAAAAAAATTCAAATGTATTAATTTTATTGATGTGCATTGAAGGGAAGCATTTGTATCAGATTAAAGAATCAACAGAAAAATTGAACTATACTTATTAATTATGCCAAATTGTATGTAGGTACTTCAAACTATCTCGAAACAGATGTACTGCAAATTACTTGGGGTACATATATCACACGATGATCAAAACAAACCTTCCTCTCCTGATCCTCAGAATCACAGCTCATGACTCGCTGTCTCACCCCCTGTGACATTCTACTTTCAGTGCTGATGTTTTACTCCTTTGGAATTTGAATCACTTGGTCAACTCAGTGTATCAATTCAGAGATTCAACAGCCACCTCTAGTGTGGATGTATAAACATTTCTGAAGCCCTGATAAAGTTCTACTTCCTGGATATTTCTCCACCTCATGCAAGCNCTAGTGTGGATGTATAAACATTTCTGAAGCCCTGATAAAGTTCTACTTCCTGGATATTTCTCCACCTCATGCAAGCGAAGCTTAACCAAGTCTATAAAATACGCCACAGTAACAACGCACCACATTTGTGCGCACTCACTTTAATAATACTTTCCATAAGAAGCATTTCTTACTAGTATTTACCAACACACCTATTTTCTCACCGTTTTAATCATATGAATTACAAATGAAATATAATTTATAGATAAAATATACTTTAAAGTTCAATTTAACTATAAAATATNTGAAATATAATTTATAGATAAAATATACTTTAAAGTTCAATTTAACTATAAAATATATATTTTTATGTTAACAGAAGTATCAAATGCTTATGATATATTGCATATTTAGGGGGGAAAAAAACCAAACACGTCTTACACGGGGTGATTTTTCAAAGGTTTGATTAAAAAAGTGTGAAGAAACTGCGAACAGACTGTACCAACAGTTGTCAGACCTGTGGGATTGTGTGCGGAAGCACTGCCTCAAACACACTAACTGCCTTAGAAGGGAGTTCAACAAGGTCACAAATCTGTATTTACATATCTAGGGCAAGGCCAAGCTTACAGTACTGATCAAACAACATCTCTTGTTAGTATAAAAACTTGTTTCTTATGCTACATATTATATTAAAGTTACCACCACATTTAAACAATATCACATAAGTATTTGACGTGTGACGCGTACTGACACACACACACATGCTCACGCGCATGCACACACAGGCGCATGCACGCATGCCACACACACACACAGATATAAAAACACGACTTCGCTTCATCTTCACATGTCATCACGTCACCCCAGGCGGGGTTTGAACTTCAAACGACTTGCTATCAGAGTCTACCAGCATGCCCCTAGGTAAGTGGAGATTAATGGACATTGGGCACTCGCCCTCTTAGACTCCACCGCTACGAGGAACTTCATACGAAGTGACTTGCTCACCCATGCACAACAAGCTTAACTTCGACTGCAAACCCGCTTAGTGCATATGGCACAGCACAACCAGTCCCTTAAGGTAAACAGCTGAACTGCTCTGACAGTAGGGATATACCGTCATAACCACCCAACAGAATTTTTAGTCTCACTTAATATTACTGAGGAGGTAGTCTTGCGGCATACATGGCTACACTAACAACAGTGCTTTTGGATCATGGCCAACAACGTATCTATATCAGAGACAAGCACAGGGTGACTGTCAACTGGGAACACGGCCCAGACGCAGCGATTCCACCCCCCATAGCACCCAAAGAAATTAATCACCAACTAGCAGACCCAGAATTCGCCCAGCTGCGACAAATATTGGCCGACCATGTTGGATCCAAGGGGGATCTCTACACCAGACGCGTAGTATCCAACATGAGATTTGGCCCACCACTGACATGCCCGTCTACAACAGACCATAACACATGTCTGCCAGGAGGCAACACCTCATTATGACACACGTACAGGCCATGAAAGAGCAAGGGATTGTGGAGCAGTCAGACTCGCCTTACAATTCCCAGGTCGTTAGTTACAATGAAAGACGGGCAGCTAAGATTCTGTGTGAATTATAAGGACCTGAACGACAGTACACATCCCATCGCACCACCGGCCATCAACCTAACTCACACTCTCCGGGACATAGGAGAAGCTAAAATCTTCAGTACCCTAGACATGCAGTCGGGGTATTGGCAGATTTCAATGCAAACAGACAGCAGAAAGTATACCGCTTTTACTACCCCAGAGGGCGAAACCCTGCAATTCAAAGTAAGGCCATTCTGACTGAAGAATGCCTTCCCTCCCACCTTCCAGAGGCTAATGTCCACAGAGGTCCTCGTGGGCTTCATCTGCCAATTTTGTTTTGCCTATCTCGAAGACATAATTGTGTACTCAATGTACCCATAACACCCACAAGTTAACCCCACTGAGTGGAGGTATCAATAGCTCAAGAAGAGTCTCTGTCTCAGTGTGGGAGAAGACCACCGCCATTGGGACAAGCACCTACCTAATATTCTCTTCACCCTCAAGAGGAGAACCAATGAGGCAGTAAACACCAGCCCCAGCCAGCTCATTCTGGGACAAACTCTCCGTCGCCCAGGTGACTGGCAGTGGGAACAAGCACCCACCGAGATGCCATAACCAGAGGACGTCCGACTGGCCGCCCTAGCTCGGACCACGAGGGCGCGCGACACCCAAAATCAGTACATTACCAGAAAGTACCCACAGCCCAGCAAAGGGGTAAGAAGCTTCCAGATGGGCGAGGCCGTACTTCTCTGCAGCCACCCACTCAGCAAGGCTCGAGGACAGTTCAACGCGGGTTTCACAGACAAATGGGAAGGACCTTACATGGTTATGGGGCACCAAGACAATGTATACTGGGCAGAGGACGCCAGAGAACGAATACGCAAAGCAACCAGAGGGCAGATGCGCCCTTTCCTCGCTGGAACTCAGAACCCCGAGCAAGATCCAGCAGCAGAAGACGAAATGGAAGAAGAGGGGGAAATGGAGAATGACCCCCTGACACCAACGCCCGCAGAACTCATGCCATCAGCAGCCCGGGACCAAGCAGCCTTCCGGGACCCCGAACAACGCTTGGGCACGGAGCAAAGGAGTGTCCAACGAACAGCCACGAGAGATGATCGACCAGCATCTCGAGGCACAATGTCCATCAGGACATTGCCCTCAACCCCAACGGACTTCATCCGGAAGATGGCCGCCAAGCATGGCCGCATGACTCTCAGCGGGTTTGAACTGTTGAGGAAAAGCCCCTCTGATAGGGAGCCCTACCGACGACCCCAGTCACCCAGCCTCATCCATGAGAAGGATGAGCCCAGCCATGCCGACGAGGCAGGAGTAACCGAAGAGCCCCTGCCTCAGACAGAAAAACCGTCCACGTCCACCCAAGAGGACGTGGGTATCACCAGAGCCTTGATGCTGGACGGCAGTGAGGTCACCGCTGCACCACCTTCCATCTGGAGGATGAACCCAGCAGTGCCGAGGAGGCTGGGAAAGCAGATGAGTCCCTGCCTCAGACTACGACCCAAACACCACCCATCCAGGAGGAGGAGGGAACTAGTCGTGCCTCGTAGCCTGGTGGACGCGAACTGGCCACTGCTGGGGATGATACCCACGACCGGCCGGACAAGAGAGGTGCCGCACCGCCTCTCAGAATAAGCCGGGACGTTACCGTGAGTCGCCATGGCAACCCATGTCCATATTTACATGGCCTTACCCGCAGCATGAGGCCATCAGAAGAAGCAGGGTCGACCATGCAAGACAAAAGCCTTCCCAATAGTGAGTGAAAACAAGCTGTAAGACAGCTAGAGAAATGTTAAAAATGGACTGCACAACTGCAGAGTGTACACGGGTACCTCAAAGAATTTTGTAAATTTCTAAAATACTTTTGGAGTACAATATGTTTTTTAATTGATTGTAGGTGGCCCATACACCAATTTGTTAGTGTAAATAATAATTTCAAGGGTACTCATGTTGTAAATATTAGGTAGATAAAAGCTAACCTAGGTACCAGAAGGCCTAGAGCCGGCACCACTAGAGATTGTCACACGTAATATTACCTGCCGTGCGACCCATAGGAGGCTACAGAGCAGTCTCTCTTTAAAAAGTCTTCAGTGCCACTGCAGGTTAACCAGTAGAATGGACACACCCCTCATGAGTGGGACCTGTATATACACTAGTATTCAATCATTTGTTTTGTGCTGCCCTGTAAATTGGCTTTCTTCCAGGTGAAATCTGTTAAATGAGTTTTGTACACAAACACAGCCCTCAGCTGCATGTGAGGGGCACACTTATTACGTAACAAAAGAAGGGACACCAGCATTCATCTAACACCTGGCCATTGCCGCCATCCTCCCCAGGAGGTAGAACCCATTAGCAAGCCAGCTCGCCCATCCCAGCCTGCACGCTAGAGAGAGAGAGACAGCGCTACTCCACACCACCAGCGAAAGTGCCACGCCACACGCCGGAGCCCAGAACAGCGCATGGAAGGGAAGAATTATAGAAGCCAACCCAGAGAATTTTTCCGAGTGACAGTTCTACATCACTCGCACCCATAACTTTCGACCAGATGAGTCTACGTCGCAACGGAGANAGGTTAACCAGTAGAATGGACACACCCCTCATGAGTGGGACCTGTATATACACTAGTATTCAATCATTTGTTTTGTGCTGCCCTGTAAATTGGCTTTCTTCCAGGTGAAATCTGTTAAATGAGTTTTGTACACAAACACAGCCCTCAGCTGCATGTGAGGGGCACACTTATTACGTAACAAAAGAAGGGACACCAGCATTCATCTAACACCTGGCCATTGCCGCCATCCTCCCCAGGAGGTAGAACCCATTAGCAAGCCAGCTCGCCCATCCCAGCCTGCACGCTAGAGAGAGAGACCGCGCTACTCCACACCACCAGCGAAAGTGCCACGCCACACGCCGGAGCCCAGAACAGCGCATGGAAGGGAAGAATTATAGAAGCCAACCCAGAGAATTTTTCAGAGTGACAGTTCTACATCACTCGCACCCATAACTTTCGACCAGATGAGTCTACGTTGCAACGGAGAGGGGAGGGGGCGGGGATTGACATGTGACGCATACTGACATATATATATATATACATGACTTTGCCTCATCTTCACGTATCATCACGTCACCCCAGGAGGGGTTTGAACCTTAAATGACTTGCTACCAGAGTCTACCAGCACGACCCTTGACAAGGGGCACCCACGGACACGTCAGCCAAGATCGTTTTCGCCTTTATATCAGACGCCACGCCAACCCCCCACGTATGATAGAAGCCAGCCAAACAGCCCAGTGCTGCACCTGAGCTCGCGCATCCAACGCAATCCCACATAGCAGGGAAGCCTGCTTCCACCACGGCCCAAGAGATGGCACCAGAGTACGGCTCCACCTACAGAGAAAGGAGCTATCCACGCCACCCCTGAGAGCAGGTGGATATATGTCCTTGCACCGCCGCAAAACAGCAGTTCATTCTCCGCAGCTTGCTCCACCACCTCGTGTGTTGGAGTTCTCTGCTACTACTGCCTTCCTCATGAAGGACCACCACTCTTCAAGAGATATTCCAGACCTTCAACTACCGAAGAAGTCTGCATCTACCCCTACTACCCCTAGTCTACTCACTACCCCTCTGTTAGTGACACCAGAGTCCCTTCTGGAAAACAAGCATTAGAGTTAGTTAGGGTGAGTTAGTGTTATAGCTACCTAGTCGCATCTGCTTTTGTCTAGTTTAGACCCAGGTCCCCTTCACGTGGTATTACTGCAGTTTACTTCCGTTACAGTACATTGTTAGTTAGGAGTTAGCATGGGCAGCTGCGTGTATTCCTCACGGGAATAAACACATGATCTTACCTAACTCCTGAGTATTCATCTCTAGGGTGACTGTGACTTCAATGCCAAGTAGATATCGACCCACCAAGGTAAAGCAGGAGACCGCATTATTGCAACCCAATCTGCCAAACCTACAGTAGGACTGCGGGCTCCCTTAACCGGGCGCACGTACGTCTCAAACACACACATTAGATGGCCACCAATAAAGTGAATCAGGTACAACAAGGTACCTGGTGCATACGTACGGTAGAGCCACAACTATTAGAAACTCAATCCATGAGGCAGCTAGTCAGCCAGCCCCACCAATTCACTCCATTAACCGCATTATTTTCACCGGAAGGAGTGATACGACTGGTTCTGGAGGTCTGACCCCTTCTGAACCACACCAACGTCGCTGTCCGACATCCAGGGTAACCCACCGCTCCAACCACCCCGTTGTACTTTGCCGGTTGGTGTAAATGGGTCCGACTCTGGTTGTTTTGGCCACAACTGGCTTTACACCTAGCTAGGGATCTTTGATGCCTGCTAGGCCTGATCTCCCAGTTCCCTCCAGCTCCTTCTTTCAGCCACCCCACAAAGACCGCCGACGAGCCACATCCCATCGTTGAGAGGTTCCGCCAAGGACTACCAGTACGGCTGGGAATTTACAATACTTGGTTCCGACCCAGCAGCCCTCCACGGGCCCCCACCAGCACCACCTTCNGGAATTTACAATACTTGGTTCCGACCCAGCAGCCCTCCACGGGCCCCCACCAGCACCACCTTCGCCCATGGACTGGGCACAAGTTCCAGCCGACACCAGTAGCAACAGCGGCCGAGTCAGAAGCTACCCCACACTGTGCCATCAAGCCAAGCGCCCTAGCTTATACACCGGCCGGGGTCCGGTTAGCAGCCAATAAAGTAAGCCAGTCATTTAGCCCGTGTATCTGAGACACACTAAAACTTTGCCTGACCGTGACGTCGTCAGTCATCCGACGTCACGCTTCATACTTAACAATATTTCAACCAAGAGCAACTTTTAACTTCTTTCAAGCAATAATGGATGGAAGTACCACGAAATAACAAAAAAAAAATANTTTCAACCAAGAGCAACTTTTAACTTCTTTCAAGCAATAATGGATGGAAGTACCACGAAATAACAAAAAAAAAATAAGTTCTGCTGTATGGATGCCCAAGACACTTCTCCTCACTCTAAATGGGAAAGCCTGTTGTCCAGACACGCAAAATGGTTTGGCTTACCAACAGAAGCAGCCACATCACACCCTATTGTGAGGTTAAGTAACTTGAAACATCAGCAGTAGAGGGTTATTGCATGCTATTAGGATGTGAACACTGCAAGCNCACACCCTATTGTGAGGTTAAGTAACTTGAAACATCAGCAGTAGAGGGTTATTGCATGCTATTAGGATGTGAACACTGCAAGCGGTGTTAACGACATAAGCACAATAATAGTTAGCAGTTGGAAAGGGGAGAGGTGAAGGTGAGAGTTCTATGTTTCTGGTGACCAAGTACAGAGGCAGTTGGCTCTCCATCTGCAGCACTCGCCAACTTGTGGTCACTACGTGTGCGCCTGTCGCTATGACTTCTCAATTACAACCTGACTTTGAAACCAAATATCCAACATAACAACAACAACAACTT
This sequence comes from Clitarchus hookeri, assembly GCA_002778355.1. Lineage (NCBI taxonomy): Eukaryota > Metazoa > Arthropoda > Insecta > Phasmatodea > Phasmatidae > Clitarchus > Clitarchus hookeri. The sequence continues at coordinate 162,236 of NQII01000542.1, read as the reverse complement.
TCTTTTAAAATTATATTGAGAAAAAGTCTATGTGCTACTGATTATTATCTGTAAAGTGAAAATGACAGGACATGTGGTAAATGTAGGAAAAAATTATCCCATTATNTTTCAACCAAGAGCAACTTTTAACTTCTTTCAAGCAATAATGGATGGAAGTACCACGAAATAACAAAAAAAAAATACGTTCTGCTGTATGGATGCCCAAGACACTTCTCCTCACCCTAAATGGGAAAGCCTGTTGTCCAGACACGCAAAATGGTTTGGCTTACCAACAGAAGCAGCCACATCACACCCTATTGTGAGGTTAAGTAACTTGAAACATCAGCAGTAGAGGGTTATTGCATGCTATTAGGATGTGAACACTGCAAGCGGTGTTAACGACATAAGCACAATAATAGTTAGCAGTTGGAAAGGGGAGAGGTGAAGGTGAGAGTTCTATGTTTCTGGTGACCAAGTACAGAGGCAGTTGGCTCTCCATCTGCAGCACTCGCCAACTTGTGGTCACTACGTGTGCGCCTGTCGCTATGACTTCTCAATTACAACCTGACTTTGAAACCAAATATCCAACATAACAACAACAACAACAACTTTCTTTTAAAATTATATTGAGAAAAAGTCTCTGTGCTACTGATTATTATCTGTAAAGTGAAAATGACAGGACATGTGGTAAATGTAGGAAAAAATTATCCCATTATNCTGTGCTACTGATTATTATCTGTAAAGTGAAAATGACAGGACATGTGGTAAATGTAGGAAAAAATTATCCCATTATCTGACAACACTGCAAAAATTTTATCAGAGAGAAAGAGAGAGAAGTGTGTGCTCAAATGCAGACCACATGGCATTTCAATTAGTCGTTTAGGTAAGTTGCATTAAACATGTAGGTGCTACTACTATTTTAGTGATCTGCATTTGCCTGTAGAAAAACCAGTCTGAACAATCCAGACTCTACTACAGTGTTAACCATTCACTGCAATACACTATTTTCAGCAACATACAAAGGTTTTTTATTTGCACATTAATTTTTTAACGGACTTCAAGAAGATATGTTCAACATTAAAGTTACACGTTTCAAGTAGTAGCCTATACATTACAGATGTCCATGAATGCATATGTTATGCACATGTACGTACATGCACACACACATACATATATAGAAACACTTATCTTTAAAAAACTACGCAAACATGCATAGTGTGCTAGACGTGCAACTAAGCTGATGCAACTTGAATGCACACATTTAATTTCAACGGGCATGCAGAAAATAATTTGAAAAGAACGTGCAAATACAAACAACTGCAGAAAGAGTAAAAAGCGACATTCAGGGAAACCTACCTCATCCATAACCCCTTGCTCCGCCAAGTCTTTCTGCTGCGAAAACAAAAAATTAACAACACAACGTTCAACTCTACCACATTAAGCTACACAAAATAAGCTTCATTACTGCCAACCACCAATGGCTTGCTCAAACAACATACTGACTGGTACACAGGGAGTAATAAAGGACTGTCTGGATCATGTAGAGTTTGTACTGCTACAACCAAAATATTTTAGTACTGTTCATTAGCATACATGACTACCCCAACTACACAATACAATCATACCATAAACAAGAAGTAACTGACAAACTAAGGGAAAAAAACAAATATCTGACTGCATGCAAAGTGCCATTTGAAAATATGTGTGATTATTGGTACAATGGCAAATTACTAGTAAAAAAAAAAANCTGACTGCATGCAAAGTGCCATTTGAAAATATGTGTGATTATTGGTACAATGGCAAATTACTAGTAAAAAAAAAAACTTTAGCATAATTATTTGAATTTGTAAACCACGATGATTTACTTTCTCGTATACAGTAGAGCACCNAAAAAAAAAAACTTTAGCATAATTATTTGAATTTGTAAACCACGATGATTTACTTTCTCGTATACAGTAGAGCACCTTTCAGTTATACCTAATTATCTCAACAGGAAGCTCTATTACCAGGATCATATCACTCTGAAATATTGAAAAATGTTGTCTGTGACATACAACTAAGTTCTGCTTTAGTTTACGGTCAAAACACACTCAATGACTCCACCAAATTGAAAAAAAATCATTCTAAGAACATAACAATTTTAAGAGATGCCAAATGTAACCAAGTGCTGAGACATGCTGGAAAAGACAAACCCTGCACTCGACTAGCATTCTTGCCAGTCTGGTGCAGCATGGCATGGCAACACTGTTAGAGACGACGATCTCGCAGAGAGAGAGGTCTGCGATAACATCATCAATAGGCTCTCCAGCACTCGACAGCTGGGATGGTGTGTGGCATGGCCACTTCCCATACGACATCTGTCCTCGAGGCTGGATACATAAGGAGGTAGTTTGCATCCAACAAGCCTCCTGCTCGAGCAACAAAGGGGATGGATAACTTCTCCTAAGATTGGCTGCCNACAAAGGGGATGGATAACTTCTCCTAAGATTGGCTGCCTCACAACCTTCTAGGAGGCACAGGAAAGGGCTGCTATCCCAAGAATGCCTGTACGTGGTTCATTTTCTTTAAGCAGGCTGGAGCAAAGGTGGTTGCGGAGGCAGTTAGGTACAGTGAAGGTAGCATGTTTGAGTAAGCCCCAGGCTGACGAAGCAGTCCATAGTACTTTTCAAGGCGCCATATATTCTCCCCACTACCTGTGCTTAAGAGAGACAGAGTTACATGTTTCACAGACTTGCAGCATTTGTAGAAACTTTGCAACTAATAAAATGGGGGGTAAAAAAATTATAGCAGAAACTGTATACATTTCTGGACACACATATTCATTATTTACTGGCTGTTCCATTGCCCATAAATACTTCTCAAACTGATCTGACTGTTTCCTACGCATTGCTGTCAAAGATGCTCTACTGCAATACAAGTGAAAATATGATGTTTGTTCTCAGAACAATTCCCAAAACAATTAAACATTTTGGAGTACAATGTCACCTACATATTAAGACACGATATTAACTTCTATGCAGTATATTTTTAAAAATTCCAATGTAAAATATTTTGAGGTATAATAAAATAATGCTATAATATCTTGGTAAAATATATTAATTCACCAATTCCTTACCAACCGTTCAAGCCATGTAATCTTGGCATGCTTCTCACTGTGTAAAATTTGAGCAAAATATTTTCCACGACCATTGTGTGCACACTGGTAGACCAGGTTACAAATTACATGACTTATTACATATTTCAAAACTACTGTAATTTGTACAAAAGAGCACACTGAAGTTAAATTGTCAACCTATAATGAGTAAACATGAATCACTGCATTACTGCATTATATTTATTGCAAGAACATCAACAAGTGTTTTCAATAAATGTTAAATATGATTTATTAACTTACATGACAACTGTGCAAGTCCCAAGGAGTATGTCTATGGTTACCAACTACAAAAATGCAATGCCATACTACACAGAAAAGGAATATTAGTAAAATAGTAGCTCTACAGAAAGCCTTGGTATCAACTACAGTCTTGTGTACGTACATTCCAATATTCCAATGTGTACACATGTGCAGTATATTATGTTTAAAACTTCAGGAAGAGGGGCCACAGTGGTGTAGGTGTTAGACTACTTGCATCCCACCAAGGCGAACCGGGCTAAATTCCTGGCGGGTTCGCTCCCGAATTTTTGCATGTGGGAATCGTGCTGGATGATGCCACTGGTTGGCTGGTTTTCTCTGGGATATCCACTTCCCCCGCACCTGGCATTCCAGCGCTGCCCCATACGTTGCTTCACACTCATTGGCTCTCAAGACCACGATGTTAAGAGCTGCCCAAATCTCTTCACACGCTCACTCATTCAGGGAGATGCTTACAACTTGACAGTGGACAAGACAGGCGAAAGGCAAGTGGAAGCAACATGGTGGTAATTGTACAAGAAAATCAGAGGTTAGTGTATAGGATAACAAATTGCAAGTAAAGGTTAGATAACTTCGACATGTAAAGAAAACGAACCAAGAGATTGGAAAGTGAAGGGGAGATGCAGGCAGTCCACGAAAGCAAGAGAGAAACTTCTTCAAGGCAGTTACTGTGAACACCAAGTCTGATTCTACAAATGACAAGTTTTNCCACGAAAGCAAGAGAGAAACTTCTTCAAGGCAGTTACTGTGAACACCAAGTCTGATTCTACAAATGACAAGTTTTCACGACTGAACTGGTAGCAAACTGGCCACAAGCACATTGTAACGACACATTTGCATACATTTCCCCTCCTCTGCCGACTTCCCTGCCAAAATGCTGCCTTGACCCAGTTTCATTATAACCAGTATGTCTTCACCCTTGCTGTTTTGCATGAATTGACATGCTAACTACCTGAAGGGAGTGGGTGGCCATGTAACCCNAGTATGTCTTCACCCTTGCTGTTTTGCATGAATTGACATGCTAACTACCTGAAGGGAGTGGGTGGCCATGTAACCCAAATAAATTACCCCTAAAACCAAAATAACTGTGCTATTGTTAGCACCACAAGGAATGTGCTACCAGGCTTTACTGAACAGAGCACAGACTTTTACCATTCTTTCTAAATACTTAAGATGTTTTCTACTTACACTCCTCCCTTTCAACTGCCTTATCTCAAAAAGTTTGTAAAATTTTCGGTATTTCACTGTTTATAAACATCTTTCCTTCTGTAATGTTTTTCCCCAGTGGTTAGCGAACTATCAGAAGTAAGTAAGAGTGTAGTTGTCTAAATGCAGAGAGTAAAGAGGAATGGAGTGGGGTGAAGGGCAGAGGACAAGAGGCACAATCACCACGAGAAGACAAGACAAGCACAAGAGAAGCAGATGCTACAAGCCAACAAGCCACAGCAAGGGCAGATGACTCACCTCCGACTGCGACATCTCCTCGAACTCGGCGGCCAAGCTGTGCGTCAGCAGGTGGCGGCCCTCCTCGATACCGCGCGTCAGCATCTGGGCCTGCAACTCCTCGTTGGCCTCGCGCAGCCCTGTATTCTCCTGCCGTAGCGTGTCCAGCTGTGCCTGCAGCTGAGTCAGGCGCGTGGACAGCCCTGCGTCATCCTGCGTGACAACTCCTGTGCTCTGCTGCTGCTCCTTCAGTCGCGCCAGCTCGCGGCTCATCTCCTCTATCAGCTGACAACCAACAACAGTTACTGCACATCTGCCAACTGTAGATGCTACCTATAACTAATGAGTTAATGAATTTGGCTTATATCTTACTGATGTGTGTTAAAATAATTTGGAAGATGATGAAACAAAATTCATACCTCCATTTCCATAGTAAAATTCTTCTCATACTATATGTTTTTTATATTCTATCAACATATTTTAAATACAAACCTCAAAGTATTCTTTATAACAAAAAAAAAAAAATTGAAAACAGGATAATAAGAAAAAACCATTTATCACATTAAGGTACGAAATAAAAAATTTCAAAACAATATCCAGAAGACTAACCAAATTTAAAGTTGATAGCTTACGAAAAATACCATGGGTATATAAATTCAGTACAGCGAGCATCTACTATAAACTGTACTACTGTCGACCTGTCCACTAAACTGTCGAATACAGAGAAAAATAATGTACCACTAAAAAACAGCTAAGAAAACCTGCAAATTTACATTGATACATTAATCTTGAGAATGTAAAGAGCTCATAACTTCTAGCAATGTATTTTGACTGTCGAAGATCAAAATAACAAACAATACAGTTTCATAAGTTTTGCTTACAATAAAAAAAAAAAANATGTATTTTGACTGTCGAAGATCAAAATAACAAACAATACAGTTTCATAAGTTTTGCTTACAATAAAAAAAAAAAAATCACACTGAGATTTAAAAAAAAAAAAAATTCTGAACGAGGAAGCAATATTCATACAACAGGTTANAAAAAAAAAAAATCACACTGAGATTTAAAAAAAAAAAAAATTCTGAACGAGGAAGCAATATTCATACAACAGGTTATTTATGAGAGGCATACAATCTTTCATTGCAGTACAATCTTTCATTGCAGTGTCGAAAGAATGTTGCAATACACTTGAGAACAGTTGAAAAATTAATTTTTTATTGAAGGGCTGAAACTGGTTTACCAAAACACAAGTATTACAAAGTCATACAGTATTTATACATACATTGACAAAAATGCATGTTGTCAGAAATCACAAGTGGAAGATGAGTTAAGAGTCTATGTTTAAAGTGGTCTGTTAGAAAAACATATATGAGGGTGATTCAGTACAGGTAACACTATGCCTACATTACTGTTCCGATAGTGTACTGCAGCATCTCTCTTGGCATATGGAAAAGTGGAGTTTAGAGCAACTGAAGGAAATGTTAACATACTGAACTTCACATATGGTCACAAACCACCTTCCTCCCAGGTGCTGCTTCCACGGTCCAAAGAAATACAGAGAGAGGTAAAGGGAAAGAGAAATAAGGAAAAGGAACGACAAAGAGAGAGGTAAAGGGAAAAAGAAAGACAGAGAGAGGGAGAGAGAGGGAGAGAGAGGGGGAGAGAGGGAGAGAGAGAGGGAGAGAGGGAAGAGAGAGAGAGGGGAGAGAGAGAGAGAAAAATTTCCCCATGTGCCAAGCCAGGCGGTTGCTTTAGAACCTCCTCTTGGAGGTGGTTTCATTCTAAGCGTCGCATAAAGCACCTACATATGTTATCATGTGTAACAATCTCTGCAAAAACAGATCTCCATCCTTATGGTAAAGTGTCGTGGACAAGAGAGAATCCCATCTAAGAGATTTTGTGAACATCTGCAAGTTGATTCATGGTATTCTTCATGAACCCTTGTATCCTGTACCTCAGTTGCACAAGAGCAATGCTGTGCATAATACCTGGAGAAATGTTGAGTTTGTCACCAAACTTAGACTTTCAGTATGCCAAACTTCCCTAGTTTACTGGATAACTGCCCAATTTGAAAGTCTGTGTTGCCGTTGTCAAAGATCATAGACAACATTAAAACCTGCTAGGCAATGGTATACCCGTTCTGACCTCATGAGAGAACTCTTTCGTGACAGATATGTCTTGTTACTTTATTTGTTAAATCACTCATCTCTACACTATCTTGCAGCTTCAAATAGCATTCAATTATAGTTTTTAATCAATTGTATTTGCAATTTGGTGCACAATCTAACTGTGAATGACAAAGTACACATACTTTGGCAACATGAACCTGCAATAAATTTTCACAGTAAATTTTAATTTGAATCACATGTGTTTATTTTACACTATACTATGAATTGCATACAATATTGTCTTTCCCATCAAAACCAGTGTTTTCTAATTAAACTCGTGATAATCACACAAGCAACAAATGGAAGTGTCAGCTATAACGGTGTATAGTAAAATGTACAAAAATCTTCAATTGTCAATGCTATTAATTCTATTACTTTGTGGGTGTGCAAACATAATATTTATCATTAATTTAAAACATTGAGTGTTGTAAACCACATTTAGCGCAGTTGCTAACATCAACATCGCATGTAAACCATGGGAAGTGACTGGTAACACTAAAATGCTCTCAAAACATAACTGTAGCACCGAGCTTTTGGGCAACATAACTGTTGTGTTCCAACATAGTTGGCAGACTGCAGACAACTGTATGGATCCAAGGAACTAGAAACACAATTCTGAAAGCACAAGATTTTATTTTATAGAAATTGAATTTTTGTGTGATCATATTTCTATTGTTTGAGTGCACTGACACGAACTGCGGCATGAACTGTTTGGTTTTGAACTTTTTGCACTCCTATGTAGAACCAGGTACATCTTTAATTTCTTGTTCCAATCTTTTTGTTGAACATGTTCTCCAATTGCTAGAATAATTGTGTTGCCCTGTTCTTTGGATGTTTTGGCATACATTATAATTTGTTTGTGTGGTTTTATGCGTACATTTTTCCATGCATTATAAGATAGTGGACCTGGCTTGACATAGAAGTGCAAAGGGTCAATGACTGCCTTGTGCAGTTAGCCCAGTCTAGTTTATTCTGCTAAAAGTACAGAGTACGGCTCAACTCTAATGGTCGTCATTAACACCAGTGCTTGTTACAAATGTCATGTAGCAATTTAAAAAAATTTCCTTATAAAATTGTTATTTAAATGTGTAGTGATGCCATATTTGCACTGTGAATAAAGTCGTGTTAACAAGCTTTCGTGCACATGCACTCGTGCAAACACTAAGAGTATGGTCAGCAGTGCTGTTACACCTGTAGATCTGCCTTCCTCTCCCTGACTGCATCGTCACGGCCACGGCGCTCGGCGTCGCGCAGCTCGTAGCTCTCGTCGCGTAGCTGGGACAGCTTGGCATCAGCCTCGCACAGCTTCTCCTCGGCGAGCAACTTGTCGCAGCGCAGGCGGTCCATCTGCAGCCGCAGCCTGTTGGTCTCATCACGCAGGCTGGCTCCCTCCAGCTCCAAAGCCTGCAGCCTGCCGTACCACACACACACACGCTCTCTCTCACTTCTCATAGCTCTTCACCCAGAAACATTCCTCCTCTCACTACTAGCAAATACTTTCTGTTATATTTTAATGTACTTTCTAATCTCACAAAGGCTAATATTCACCTTAGAGGGCCCGCCTATATGAAACTGTTTTCCACATTTGAGGTCGAGAAGCTCAGGAGAAATAAGGGTGATGCTGCCATGTTCATTAAGTGCCCCATTGCCACTATGCACACAGCTCTGAACCAGCATGCAGTGTTCTCATTGTGCTGCGTGTACCTAGATCTTTAAGCAGTGACCCTTTCATTTTATTGGTGGAAAGACTGTGACAAGATTCAATGCTAGACCCTTGAGTATGTATGTATGTACCTGTTGTGAATATTTTGAGATACAGTTGCTTTGAAAAAGCCTTCTATGGTTACAATGGAGTGGGCTGATATTTTATTTCTAATGTGCGCAATGTCTTGAAAGCACTCAACAGGCCTTGTCTGAAGTGTGTGTTCTTTTCACAGATGAGCACATTGGATGAACGCCATAGTTTTGTGGATAAACATGTACATCCAACACTCTGTAACGTAGTTCAAGTTACAGGAAGGCAGGCCCTTTAATGTGCCAAGCTGGCTAGTATGCCTAAATGCTGCTGAACCATATTGTATTAACTTAAAAAAATTAACAAATTTGGAGAAATTTCTAGTGTATTTGATAACAGTGATGATATTGTGTTGAAATTTTGAGAGCTTCAATGAATATTATGTATTATTTAGGTTGCAAGTCACTAGCTCTTTACAGCATTTGTTTTGAACAATTAACACCACAATAATACTAAATACTCTATTTTACATGGCACTTTTCTTGAATCTTCAAAGCATTCTGTTGAGGTTTTTTTATACTATTCTACATGAGGAATAGAGTTTCTGCCCATGCCCGATTAACATTGTGACACTAACCTCAACTTGTATATTGAAAGTGAGGGATGAATAAGATGTAAAATTTAAGAGTTAGTTCAAATATAGGCTCAAATATTTTACTATAACATTTTGTAGCACGTCTTTTGCCGTGAAAGGGATGTTCCTGTTTCCGATCATTACGACAAAGCCACTGAGTACATGTTCTGTCACAGTGCCCCGAAGATAACTGCACTGAGAATGTCCTTACTACCATGTTACCGGTGACTAGAAGAATTCCAATGAGCTGAAACAGGCCTAGCAAGATCGCCATGTAGTCTTGTTTTTTTTTTTTTCTTAATTTATTCCAGGTCATTAATTACCCATCTGAAACGGTTTTAGATACCAACAACCTTAATACTAAGAAAAGTGTAGATAACTATTTCAGCATAGTTCTATGAACATATCGCATATCGCTTTCACATGTTACATGGCTTGTACATAACAGATTGTCTTGCAGCTACAAATAAATAAAATTGACATCCCAAGAAATTTGGCAAGTACGCAAAAATTTTGGTAATTTCGATAACTGCACTGAATGAAGCAAAAAAAAAGTGTCACTGTGTTGCTTCCAGGATATATCATACACAGGTTACTACGTACATTTAGTAGGCACAGAAAGATTTCTCAGAAATTTACAACAGTATCATGCCTCAGCACCAAACATTTGTAGAAGATAATCTTTATTTTGTGAAGACTTCTCAGGCTGATAAGGATGACCACATTTCTTTTTCAAGTAGGTGTCATAATCATTCAGACTCCCTGATGTTCGCTAACTGAACCTACGATACCCACAGCATTTTGTATGCTACTTCTGTCTTCATCAGGTAAACTATCTCTCATCACTAAGTCCCATCTATCATCACTAAGTCCCCTTAATGTTCTGAGCTCCACATAATACTGTCTTGATTACTCGCATGATTTGCTTTGTTTGCATTCATTAACCCTAGCTGTATCAATTATAGTTAAGGTGAGCTGTGTGGACTTATATACATTGACATTACAAGGTTATATGGGTTTAAATGCCAGGAAGNACCAAACATTTGTAGAAGATAATCTTTATTTTGTGAAGACTTCTCAGGCTGATAAGGATGACCACATTTCTTTTTCTAGTAGGTGTCATAATCATTAAGACTCCCTGATGACGTTCACTAACTGAACCTACGATACCCACAGCATTTTGTATGCTACTTCTGTCTTCATCAGGCAACTATCTATCATCACTAAGTCCCATCTATCATCACTAAGTCCCCTTAATGTTCTGAGCTCCACATAATACTGTCTTGATTACTGGCATGATTTGCTTTGTTTGCATTCATTCACCCCAGCTGTATCCATTATAGTTAAGGTGAGCTGTGTGGACTTATATACATTGACATTACAAGGTTATATGGGTTTAAATGCCAGGAAGAGATAGCTGTGTGTAATTTTCAGATGTTTAGCATAGTGTGTACACCACCATCAATTGATCTTGGCACACTGTTAAGAAACAGTAGCAGTTGAAGAGAGTGATGCAGCGAGTTGTGATGAGGAGTGGAGGTGACTTGCTGCAGTGGACATACCTGATGGTGCAGTTCTCTATCTGAAGTTGCTTCTCTCGCTCTACACGGGCCAGCAGCTCGCGGTGCCTGCGCTGCTCGTCCTCCAGCCTGTCTGCGGCGCGCAGCTCCGCCTCTCGCAACTGTTCCTCCAGCATTAGTACCCTGCACACACCCCCATCTCTCACTCTCTCACCACCGTCTCCCTTCATACTACTCACTGCTGCCCCCTACACTTACTGTGGCATTTACTACAAACACACATACATAGTGACACCCTCTTAATACGTGTCCTACTTAATAAGTGTCATACTTAATAAGTGTCATACTTAATAGTGTCATACTTAACATGCATCCTGTGTAACACATTCGTTGCTGGTGACACATGTAAGTGTTGGATAGCATACAGGTATTACAATATGAACCCAATATGGCTGACTGTTATAAGTGTTGTTACATCTAGTGCCCTCTTAGTGTTCATAATTTATATTAAAATTTAGTGGTAAGTAATTACAAAACATTTCCTTCAAGATTATACATAAATGTGATTTCACCTCTAAGCTCCAACAGCGAACGTGTTAGAAAGTTTCCTGCTCAAGTTCATTAATTTTACACCTTGTCTTTAAACACACACATTATAACGTAAAAGTTTTAATAAGTTTTCCTACGTAATAAGCATGATTTTTTCAGTCACTTCAGAAATGTCTGTAGCAGGGTTTTAATGTATTTACAGCCCATAATTTGTACGTGACTGCCACCATAATGTAGAATTGCTGCACCACTGTCTTTCACGTGTACCGTATCAGTTCAATTCCTGACACAAGCACTTGTAATTTTTTTAATAGTTAGTAGGTTTGCCTCACCTCTGAACTGCAGAAGTCAATGGTCCACCAACACAAAACACCCTGCCTAGTAACCCTGAGGGGCATTCCAAAAGTTACTACGTAAACTTTACTCTTTGTCTGTCGCAAAACATTCGTGAGTAACGGTATAGGTTTTCCTCACTTTTGGTGGAACCCCAAAACTGCAGAGTAACTAACTTTGAACATCTTGCCATAGTAAATATTTTACATGCATAATTCTGGAAGTAACAAATGGTAGTGGAAGAAGGCCAGCAAGTTTAGTTGAATTACGTGTAATGAACGAAAATGAACTTGTTCTAATCACAGACAGATGGCAAATTACAATTGACGGGTGTTAAAATAATGTACTTATTTTTTATTAAAAATTNTGAACTTGTTCTAATCACAGACAGATGGCAAATTACAATTGACGGGTGTTAAAATAATGTACTTATTTTTTATTAAAAATTATTTTGAAAAAAGAAATAGGTTCTAGATAATTTATATATATATATATATATATATATATGTGTGTGTGTGTGTGTGTGTGTGTGTGTGTATATATATATATATTTTTNCATTATAGTTAAGGTGAGCTGTGTGGACTTATATACATTGACATTACAAGGTTATATGGGTTTAAATGCCAGGAAGAGATAGCTGTGTGTAATTTTCAGATGTTTAGCATAGTGTGTACACCACCATCAATTGATCTTGGCACACTGTTAAGAAACAGTAGCAGTTGAAGAGAGTGATGCAGCGAGTTGTGATGAGGAGTGGAGGTGACTTGCTGCAGTGGACATACCTGATGGTGCAGTTCTCTATCTGAAGTTGCTTCTCTCGCTCTACACGGGCCAGCAGCTCGCGGTGCCTGCGCTGCTCGTCCTCCAGCCTGTCTGCGGCGCGCAGCTCCGCCTCTCGCAACTGTTCCTCCAGCATTAGTACCCTGCACACACCCCCATCTCTCACTCTCTCACCACCGTCTCCCTTCACACTACTCACTGCTGCCCCCTACACTTACTGTGGCATTTACTACAAACACACATACATAGTGACACCCTCTTAATACGTGTCCTACTTAATAAGTGTCATACTTAATAAGTGTCATACTTAATAGTGTCATACTTAANGACACCCTCTTAATACGTGTCCTACTTAATAAGTGTCATACTTAATAAGTGTCATACTTAATAGTGTCATACTTAACATGCATCCTGTGTAACACATTCGTTGCTGGTGACACATGTAAGTGTTGGATAGCATACAGGTATTACAATCTGAACCCAATATGGCTGACTGTTATAAGTGTTGTTACATCTAGTGCCCTCTTAGTGTTCATAATTTATATTAAAATTTAGTGGTAAGTAATTACAAAACATTTCCTTCAAGATTATACATAAATGTGATTTCACCTCTAAGCTCCAACAGCGAACGTGTTAGAAAGTTTCCTGCTCAAGTTCATTAATTTTACATCTTGTCTTTAAACACACATATTATAACGTAAACTTTTTCATAAGTTTTCCTACGTAATAAGCATGATTTTTTCAGTCACTTCAGAAATGTCTGTAGCAGGGTTTTAATGTATTTACAGCCCATAATTTGTACGTGACTGCCACCATAATGTAGAATTGCTGCACCACTGTCTTTCACGTGTACCGTATCAGTTCAATTCCTGACACAAGCACTTGTAATTTTTTTAATAGTTAGTAGGTTTGCCTCACCTCTGAACTGCAGAAGTCAATGGTCCACCAACACAAAACACCCTGCCTAGTAACCCTGAGGGGCATTCCAAAAGTTACTACGTAAACTTTACTTTTTGTTTGTCGCAAAACATTCGTGAGTACCGGTATATGTTTTCCTCACTTTTGGTGGAACCCCAAAACTGCAGAGTAACTAACTTTGAACATCTTGCCATAGTAAATCTTTTACATGCATAATTCTGGAAGTAACAAATGGTAGTGGAAGAAGGCCAGCAAGTTTAGTTGAATTACGTGTAATGAACGAAAATTAACTTGTTCTAATCACAGACAGATGGCAAATTACAATTGATGGGTGTTAAAATAATGTACTTATTTTTTATTAAAAATTATTTTGAAAAAAGAAATAGGTTCTAGATAATTTATATATATATATATATATATATCTCTGTGTGTGTGTGAATGTGTGTGTTGTGTGTATATAAGTGTGTCTATACATAAAAATTCCTAAATACTTTGGTTATTTGTCGTTCCACAAAAAGTGCAAGAAATTAAAGTATTTTGTGTTGTAACTACCACATACGGATTAATCTATGCAAATAAAGTGTTTGGAACAGCAAACGTAATTTATAATTCCAAAAGTGTTTGACATGTAGAACCATAATTGTTTTGTTTTTTCCCCCTTCCTCATTTGCCCACCTGTTTATTGATATATGTACATAGTAAACAAGTGTAAAACTTGCCTGAGTACATGAAGTCATGGCTGATCCAACTGATTTCACAATTTAAGAATTATTACCATTTCAATTACTGAACTGTTCAAAGATGTTGAAGAAGCAGTTATTCATGATTTTGTCTGGTTAAAATTTTTGTGTAATGCCAGTCATTCTGGCACCATGTTTTGGTTCACGAATGTTGAACTTCCATTCATGTAATAATTTTTACTTCAAAGCTGTGTCATTAGAGGTATGTTTGTATTTGTTTAAAACCTGTGTTAACAGGTCTTTGCAGACTATTTTTGGAGCACAATTACTGGTCAAATGTATGTAAGGGGAGAGGGCCGTAGTGCGTAATAGCCAAGTTGAGGCATTCTTGCACGACGTACAGAGGTAAACTGACTGTTTAACTGAGTGGCCATGCATTCTTTTGGAGCCTTCTTTCTTTTTCCACTTGTCCCTNTTAGAGGTATGTTTGTATTTGTTTAAAACCTGTGTTAACAGGTCTTTGCAGACTATTTTTGGAGCACAATTACTGGCCAAATGTATGTAAGGGGAGAGGGCCGTAGTGCGTAATAGCCAAGTTGAGGCATTCTTGCACGAGGCACAGAGGTAAACTGACTGTTTAACTGAGTGGCCATGCATTCTTTTGGAGCCTTCTTTCTTTTTCCACTTGTCCCTTGTGAAAGCCATCCTTCGCACCTTCATGGAAGTCATACTCCCAGATGTCTTAAATTTACTGAATTTTTTCCTGGCTATCCTAATACCGCAGCAGAAAAGCCTGGTTGCTACATTCGTTTTCTCACCCTGTCTCGTACGGGCTTATGGAACTGTGCGACTTGCTCTGTTCATCATGATCATGGTATAATTGACATAATGTAACTCGTAGGTGGACTGCACATGTGTGTGACTAGTACTAGTGAAAGCTGCTTATTTGAGGGTTGCAGTGTCTCGCACACACCAGCGGGACTTTACCTGCGCTATTTTCCCTACGAGCTTGACTGTACCGCTGTGCTATGTCGTCCTGCACCTCCGCCGAGAGGAAGATGCCACACCACACAGAGATACCCTACGTTCTCTCTGGTCCCATCCTGGCTGGGCACAGCAGGTCGTGTCCCCCAACACCTCGTACATTGACATCATCTCCCAGACTTTGCCACTTCCCCTTCAAAGTTAGTGATAACCCATCAACAGGACAAAGTGACATTTTTATGTACAGTATATCTGATTTGAGGCTCTGCCTTAATTTCCTAAAGTAACTTTGACCAACCCCCCCTTAAGAAGAATTATTACATTCTACCATCTTCTTTTATTTTTACTTGATGGTTCCACTTATTTTATTTGTTTGTACTAAAAACAGTAAGTACGGCCTATATGATTCTAACATGTGGTAAAAATTATTGAATTAATTTTTTGTATTTCCTGGAACTGACAACATTTGTAACACCTAAATCCTGGACAAAGGCTCAACACTTACATGAAATAAAAACTTTGTTGCTGTCGAACAACATCAAGTGTAGTAAGTTACGTCCATTTGCAGTATCTTCACACTTTTTTAATTGAACCTTTGAAAGATCACTGTGTGGTACATGTAGTAATCTATTGTGCAAAATTTCAAGTAGGCATACTAACAAAACAGAACGCTTGTGTTTACTGTTCAGAAAGTTGTAAAATATTTTATTGGTTTGCTTACTGAGTAAGTAACGTCTTTAGCTCACCACCTTAAAGCTCATATTGTGTGATAAGTTTCTAAATGCAGTTTTCTTCTCATGATGCAAGGAAAAAAAAAACCACTTTCATAGTTGCAGTGCTGTCAAGTTTATCATCTCTCCTCAGGTACGTCCCTTTATTATATGTTCACATACATATATATTCATTATTTGGTGATGGACTATGTATTCTTAGAGCAGTTAACTAACATACCACAGTGACGNGCACCTCCGCCGAGAGGAAGATGCCACACCACACAGAGATACCCTACGTTCTCTCTGGTCCCATCCTGGCTGGGCAGAGCAGGTCGTGTCCCCCAACACCTCGTACATTGACATCACCTCCCAGACTTTGCCACTTCCCCTTCAAAGTTAGCGATAACCCAGAAACAGGACAAAGTGGCATTTTTATGTACAGTATATCTGATTTGAGGCTCTGCCTTAATTTCCTAAAGTAACTTTGACCAACCCCCCCTTANGCATTTTTATGTACAGTATATCTGATTTGAGGCTCTGCCTTAATTTCCTAAAGTAACTTTGACCAACCCCCCCTTAAGAAGAATTATTACATTCTACCATCTTCTTTTATTTTTACTTGATGGTTCCACTTATTTTATTTGTTTGTACTAAAAACAGTAAGTACNACATTCTACCATCTTCTTTTATTTTTACTTGATGGTTCCACTTATTTTATTTGTTTGTACTAAAAACAGTAAGTACTGCCTATATGATTCTAACATGTGGTAAAAATGATTGAATTTATTTTTGGTATTTCCTGGAACTGACAACATGTGTAACACCTAAATCCTGGACAAAGGCTCAACACTTACATGAAATAAAAACTTTGTTGCTGTCGAACAACATCAAGTGTAGTAAGTTACGTCCATTTGCAGTATCTTCACACTTTTTTAATTGAACCTTTGAAAGATCACTGTGTGGTACATGTAGTAATCTATTGTGCAAAATTTCAAGTAGGCATACTAACAAAACAGAACGCTTGTGTTTACTGTTCAGAAAGTTGTAAAATATTTTATTGGTTTGCTTACTGAGTAAGTAACGTCTTTAGCTCACCACCTTAAAGCTCATATTGTGTGATAAGTTTCTAAATGCAGTTTTCTTCTCATGATGCAAGGAAAAAAAACCACTTTCATAGTTGCAGTGCTATCAAGTTTATCATCTCTCCTCAGGTACATCCCTTTATTATATGTGCACATACATATATATTCATTATTTGGTGATGGACTATGTATTCTTAGAGCAGTTAACTAACATACCACAGTGACGAGCCAAGGCCGAGGCCCGGAGATTACAGAACGTGGAACAACTGTAGATTACTTTGACTACACCACATATGCACTTGGTAATATCTATAGGATCTTTTCAGTCAATTGAGGTTATGAGTAAAATAATTATCAATTAATGATTTAGAATATATATTTAAAAAAAACTAATTTTGTGACTGACATACTATCATTTATTTAGCTATATGTACGGATCTAAAATAACGTGTGTGTTATGCAGTCAGCAGTCATTTACATAAGGGAAATACAAACCTCAGCCTGCAGATCACATGGAGCCTACAATTGCAAGATAATACAACTTGCAGTCTTGTTTTGCATTTATGTGCTTGTGGGACCTTCATTGACTTTGCCTGTAACAGTGGACTATGGTGATTTTCCATTTGGTGGCATGGTATTGAATTTCTTTCATTTTAATATTTTATATTACACAATACAATGTTAAGTTTATATGACAAAGTTGGATAGGAAGTGTTATATGACATTTCACTTTTTGCTTTAGTCAAGTATGGTTGGTTTCAGCCTTTGGCTCACTATGTCTGTAGCGGCGTACAGCCGGCTGGCGAGACTACCGCCTTTAGGCAGCCAGGTGCGCCTTTTGTGGTGGCCTTCTCTCACCGAGGTTACGGGTGCTTCTGTTGGCCTTTTGGCATTCTCGCTATACAAAGTGGTATGGACATGTGTGGAGAAGAGAGGAGAAAATATGCACAAACAAATTAAGGAACTTAAACAAATGAGCAGAAGGCGCCAGGGACGACATAGGAGGTGGGAGGAACACATAATAGCAGTAGCACAGGAAAGGGGAGCAAGATGAAGAAGGAAAAGTAGGAGAGAGAGGAGATGGAGACATTTCGCTATGCTGACCTGACCATAGGCTCAAAACAGCAGTGAATGATGATGACAATGATGATAATAGAAAGGGCAGAGTTGATAACAGTGGGTGGTGAACTTTTGTAGGAAAGAGCAGCGAGAGGCTGGAGTGGGTGGGTGCAGTCTGACCTGGCCTGGAGGCCTGCGCTGTCCTGCTTGGCTCGCGTGTATCGGTCATCCGTAGAGCTCTGGTTGTCCGCTAGCGCGCTCACTTGCTGCTGTAGCATCTGTACCTGAAGCAACCAGAACAACCACAAATCTTAAGTTTCTCCCTCTCACACCGCACGCACCCTTACCTCACATTAACAACACATACTGCTTATTACACCTGACAAAAATCACAGTGTTTCTGCCCTGCCTGACCGTACATATTGTCCTTCCACGGTACACCACGTGTTGTCTTCAGAACTGTTCCTTATTTTATTAAGCTATTTCCTGGCTTCTGTACAAATTACCATTGGTATGAGTTTATTTTTCATGACCACATCTACATTTTCTTGGCAATTTTCTGTGATACATACAAACAAGTAATCTTCTTCCATAAATATGCTCTTTAAAAATTTTTTGAATATGCCAAAGTTAAACAGCACATCTGCCAATAACATGTTAATGTCAGTTTCCAGAAAGTAATAAATTCAGTTAGCACACTTTATTACGATATAGCCCTCTATAAATTATTTGCATGCATGCATGCACACACAAAAATTATTCATTCAGGATAAATTGAATTGCATCTTTAATTTAAACATTTTTGCAGAACACAAAAATTTTCATGTACAGGGTTGGCAGTACGAGCCGTTACAGAGTGAAACTGTCAAAGTTCCCAGGAGCCTGATTTTATGAACTCCTGAATATGCTATTAAAAATTTGGCTGTGTAGGCTTTTAGGGAACTATCGGTAAAATGTCTCCTCTGCATTTAAACGACTTCATTGCTATTACCATAAAAAATTTTTTTGGCTGAATGAACAAATATGCAGTGTATGAATATGTACCATAATGTATGCAGCATTTCCAAACAGAGAAACAACCAGAGACACTAGTACTGGGTCGCTGGGATGGCCAAGCGCTTGCAGCTCCATAACCCACGACGGTCTCCTACAATTAAGTACTAGCAGAACATTTAAATACTAACTTTAAGCCTTGCCTCATCACAACCATAACATGATGATAAATGAATTTACTAACCCAAATTTGTAGCAGCAATTTTTTCTATCTTCCTGCAAACAACTACTTTATAAAAACACTACTTCGTAGCAAGACAGTTCCACTAATTGTTGTGTTCCTATGCACCAAAAATAACATGGCAACATCACTTAATAATAATTAATAAATAACCATAATTTATAATTTTTAACTTGTTAGGGCAAGAATGCATTGGCAGAATTATTTGGTCCAAACAATATTATGTGTTGTAATATAGGCTTACATGCTGCACAAATTGCTTAAATATCAGGAAAGCAACATTTTAAACAGCTTCCAATACTGAAGCAAAATATGGTCGCACATTACCGACTAAGAATGTCTATATTGGAAATAATAATATAATTTATATTGGTTATTTATTAAAGTATTGTTTTACAAAGCGATATATCAAAAGAAAAATATTAATTTCTCTGTACATTGGAATATGATATTTTATGTATTCAGTACTTAAATGTAAAATTGCTTGGAATGTTACGTATTGAGGAGACAAAGTATTGCAGAAATATATGGTACCTGTTTTTTAGTATGTTGCCAAAGTAAACATAATAATTATTTAATTAAATTTTTGTATTCAAAACAGAGCTTATTAAAAGAGCATTTTAAAAAAAATGTTATTCTGAGACCTGGAAAAGATAAAGATTTCGATAAAATATCATTGAAATATATTGACAATTTATGTAGATATACTGTTGATATAACATAGTCATTTCGATATATATCAATATTTTTCCAACGTCCCTCTTACTAACAACCTCGTAAAAAAACAACTTAATGACAGAACAAACTGCACTGCCGCACACGCCTTCAGTCTACATTGTGTCAACAACTTTTCAGACAGGTTTGAGTATGTTACAGGTTGCAGCAGAGAAAGTACAAGTATTGAAAGTGCTCCAGTTTATAGTGGGTTCCAACCAAGTGGATACTGAGCTACGGCTGGGCTCACACACGCCATCACCAGCTGAGCCTCTCCTCACCTAGTGAGCAATACACCTCTGGGTTCACGGCCAACCAGCGGCCAAGGTGCCTCCCAGTCTGTGAGCATGGTACCCCTGCCAGTGGATATAGACAATATTACTGAAAGTCAAGGCTATAGCAGATTTTCTGTTTTGAATGAGTGTCTGGGCCTGACACATACATACACACACACACTTGCCCACAGCACCATCACATAGCAACCCAAGTACAGGCGACTGCTATCAGGGACAGATTAAGTCACTGCTTCACCTCTTTTGCAAAAGTTCTTTGTTTTTGCATCATTATTTTGGATTCATAGTAATTACAAAAAATGTAAGATTGTATAAAAATTACTTTTCACGAGTTGTTTGATATTCTTGTGTGTACTTTAATTGTATATTATCTGCTTGTAAAAAGTAGAGAACACATTTATATTTCATTAATAAGTTCTCAACTTTTTACAACAAGCAGATAAAACACAATTAAAATTATTCACAAAAATATTACACAACTCGTAAAATGTCAATTTTCTATAATAGTAAATTGTCAGCAATTACGATGAATCCAAAATTATGTGAAAATGAAGAATTCCTGCACAAGGGGAGATGCCGAGCCTTAAGACTAATGCAAAACACATGGCTGAATGTGAAGCTGAACTGCATAAGCGCCATGTCAGCAATGCCTTATCTATTTTATCTTACAGTACAAAAGAAAAATTAACTTAGTTTTTTTAGTCTGAAATAGATCAATCTCATCAATAGATAAGCACTTTTGACACTGATCATTCTATAGTGTTTTCCTTTCCGAGAAAGCTGATATAAAATTTCTTGGCAATTATATTTTATCCAAATGTCAAATTTTAACTTTCGGCATATGCAAACCCTGTTAAATTGTACTTATATAATGTATTTTTATTAAATTAAAAATATATATAAATGAATAAATGTGAATTGTAGTTTATTTTCATATTAGTACTTAACTTGAATTTAAATTTCTCCTTCTGAGTATTTAAACATAATTAAGCAATGCATAATCTGCTTTCAAAATTGCTACCACAAAATCATTGTAACAAACAGAAAGTTAAAAATAGGATGAGTAATGATGAGTAGTAGTTGGTTTGCGAAAGGAATCTGCGAAAACATATCTTTGTGAGTAACAAAAAAAAAAGTCTTGATCCGCCCCTGGCTGCTTTCAGAAACTGAGTGGTGTGGACGNAAATCATTGTAACAAACAGAAAGTTAAAAATAGGATGAGTAATGATGAGTAGTAGTTGGTTTGCGAAAGGAATCTGCAAAAACATATCTTTGTGAGTAACAAAAAAAAAAGTCTTGATCCACCCCTGGCTGCTTTGAGTGGTGTGGATATCAGTTTTCTGGAGCTAGATGACTTAGGCACTGTATGGGGAAGTGATTATATGCACGCAAGGAATGGGAAACANTCAGTTTTCTGGAGCTAGATGACTTAGGCACTGTATGGGGAAGTGATTATATGCACGCAAGGAATGGGAAACAGTATTTCTATGTGTAGTACATTTGTAAAGGAATGTAATTAAGGTATTGTACACAGGTATTTTGTTTTCGTCCCTTGCAACTATATTTTATTATTTCATTATTATGAACAATTTACTGTTACATTTTCTATTTTGAAGCATAAACTTAAAATGTCAATAAGGAAACAGCACCATAGGGATATTCACCATTGTGAATATTTGCAGTGAACACTTAATGTTTTTCTTTTGACCTTTTTGCTGATTCTGCTTGGAAATAAAAATGAAGCGAGAGGAAGCTTAGAGAGATATAAATTGAAATGTTAATATAGTTTTTTTTTTATAAAAGCAGGCTATAGTTCCTGCCTAAAAACAAACTTGAATGCTATGTTTGACCCACTATTTCCTGCATGATAGCTAGCATGGATGTCAGCACCCAAGCTCTCATTCAGGAAACACAGTATAGAATGGCCTGAACATCTGTTTCTACAGAAGCAAAGGAAACGCTAGCCAATTCCAACAATTTATCATGTGGGCTACTTTTTCCATTTCGAGGTTGTAACAAACCCTTTCAGGGCATAGGCATGCGCAGGGTTAAGTAATGGGTGGTGCAAACAGTAAAATAAAATTCCACTTTTACTAGATTGAAAATACAAAGTAATAATATATTCAAACATATTAATTAATCACAAAATTATTATGAACTACATTAAACTAATTTTTAATTTGGTGGTAGTTTCAAACATGTACACTGTCTAGTGAAAACACGAAATTGGCAAGATTAATTTTTTAGTTTCTTAATGACATATTGCGCAGGGGGGTGAACACCTATGTTTCAGGGTCTTCTTTTGTTGCAGATTGGGAAAATTTAAACAATATTATGGTAACTTATGGTTTAAGTTATTGTAGTTATTATTTGTGCCTTTATATATTTATTTATATATATATATATATCCTTTCATGTAGCCTAAATTTCCTTTGCAACTCAAAGGTGAACTGATTAAATTTTTTTTAAATCTATATCACCGAGATTAAAACCCACACAAATTTAACAATCATGCTATCAAAAATTCTTAAAGAATATCAATACTGTATATTTGTTTTATAAAAAGTAAACATGATTCTTCATATTTGTCTTCTAGTGGAAGTTTGAAGCTGTTTGTGATTGGAAATTGGGCAACTGTGGCATTGCCACCTGGCTACCCTTACTGAAGCACACACAATGTGTCCTTCTGTGTACTATCATGTGACTGTGTGAAGAACAAAGGCAGCAAACCACAATGTGGTGATTATCTGCACATAGGCATCTGCTTAAGCAAAAATTGTTATTTTTGAATTTTTTTTCTTGTTTGGTATAACTGAATTTTAGCATTTCCAACAATTTTGCTGGGACTGTAATAAATGTTCAAGCAATGAAAATGTCTAAATGCAGATTGCCTTCATAGTGTTTGGTAAGACATCCACCTGCTTTCCTATGCAAGTGTGTCATTTTTAAATTTTAAATGCCAAGTTTATCTTGCCTGCAAACTATCCTCCTCGGCCCCTCCAACTATATTATCTTTCTTTCCGCACAAAACATGTATGTTTTAAGTTCAATAAAATAAATAGAAAATATACATTTATATGACAGCATGTGTGTGTTGGAATGCAAGAAATAAACAATTGTTCTCATTCAGAGGTGGATCCAAAAGGAAAGGGAAGTGGGGACCTAAACCTCCCTTCCCCAAAATATCAGCTTTGACATGGAAGTGTCCTGTAAAAGTTTTTAAAACTGAACAGAAAAACTATCTTTATTCTCCCATGCTACGATTCTGAAGTCTACACCTGCACAACAGAGAGGTGATCCCCCCTCCCCACCAAGTCAAGATCCTCTCCTGTCCACATTACATGTTGAAGGAATGCAACAGTTGTGAAGATTACACGCGAGCCACTGTGTGGGACGGGTGCTGGGTCAGGATATGTGTATATGTTCGACCTTTGCACGTTTGTCAAGTGTGGTTTCGCCGTTACGACCGTGACACGTACTTGACGAGCAGCCGCAAAGGAAACAACAGTCGCTGCCAAAAGACGAGTCAGCGGCGACGTACAAGGTGGCAGCCCTTCGCCAGGCAGCGAGGNAAGGAAACAACAGTCGCTGCCAAAAGACGAGTCAGCGGCGACGTACAAGGTGGCAGCCCTTCGCCAGGCAGCGAGGCCGTGGATTGCTGCTTCTTCAAATTAGACATTTAAACTATGATTGCAAATTTTTTTTTCAGAAGAAACGCTTANAGGCCGTGGATTGCTGCTTCTTCAAATTAGACATTTAAACTATGATTGCAAATTTTTTTTTCAGAAGAAACGCTTATTACGTCAGGAGTCCAAGTATTTATACAATTTATGCAAAAAAATAGCGTGACCAAATTTTTTTAGATTAGAGCCAATGACTAACAAAAATATGCATATGGTATTTTATTTATATTGCAAGTAAGTAGTAGGAAAAGGGCGGTTTAGCACCAACTGGATGCTGGATAAGGTGCCACGGCGCCATAGCGGCCATCTTCGATGACGTCACACCTCAGCCTCCTGCTCTTTCATTCCTAGTCAGCGGCAGCTATCTGAATTTCCCTTTTTACCCTCCTGCTCTATTATTCCACCTCGGCACTTCACGCTCTTGCATACTGACTCGTTTTCTCACGCTCTTGCATTCAGATTATTTTTCTCCCGCTCTTCCATTCCGATGTTATTGTGTTTCTCGTGCTCTGTCATTCATTCCTACCGGATTTTCTCATATTCCTCCCGGTCTCCTTTATATTTCTCTCCTGTGTTATTTTTTCTCTAGCTCTCTCATTCCTTCCTACCTCCTGTTCATTCTATCTCTCGGGGGGTTTTCTTATATTCCTTCCAGTCTCTTATTTTCTCTCACTCCCCTCCACCCCCCAAACATTCTCTTGCTTTTCGCTCTCTCCATCACGGTCGACGTCGTCTGCTGTAGGTGGCCATCATTGATTACCACATACGCCACCAGAGTGTGCTAAGGTCTTTTATTTTACGCCCTCTATCTTTAAATCCCGCGCTCGCCACCACAGTGTGTGAAGTTCTACATTTGGCGGCTAGGAGTGCTGGTATCGGCGCGGGCATTTTGTACATGTGAGTTGGTTCACTCGTCACCAGCAGGGGCGTGCTAGCATCGAGAAGGTGAGTTCAGCCAACAGCTGCCAGGAGAACTGGTAATTTTTCTTGAGTGTTTCGGAACTCAAAAAATGCAGGAGGCATGCAGGATTACAGAAACATTGCATACACACGGCAGGGCATAACAGTAACATGCCTGACAAGATAAATATACCTCCTGCAAGGGATACAGCATGCTACCATTCAACAGTGTCTCCAACAGCAACACTCCTGACAAGATGAATATGGCTCTTGCATGTGCTACAGAATGCTGCTGGAGAAAAAACATATAACTGGAACAGTGCACAAGCACGTGCATGAGTGATTGCAGAAACAGTACATACACACAGCAGGCATAATGGTAACATGCCTAACAAGATAAGGATACCTCTTCCACGGGCTACAGCATGCTACCATCCATCAACAGCATACCTGGCAAGATGAATATGGCTTTTGCATGTGCTATAGTATGCTGCTGAAAAAAACACATAAATTGAATAAATCATCACACACACATCATTCGTTGAGGGGGAGATGAATGNTAGTATGCTGCTGAAAAAAACACATAAATTGAATAAATCATCACACACACATCATTCGTTGAG
Source organism: Clitarchus hookeri (assembly GCA_002778355.1). Classification (NCBI taxonomy): domain Eukaryota; kingdom Metazoa; phylum Arthropoda; class Insecta; order Phasmatodea; family Phasmatidae; genus Clitarchus; species Clitarchus hookeri. The sequence goes on along the minus strand of NQII01000542.1, from coordinate 136,799 downwards.
GGGGAGATGAATGGAAGCACTTCAGCTTCGACAATCTCGGGGCGAGGAACTGCCTCATACTATGAATCCAGACACCTTTCACTCTCCTAGGAACAGACACATATGATGATACATGATTNCGAGGAACTGCCTCATACTATGAATCCAGACACCTTTCACTCTCCTAGGAACAGACACATATGATGATACATGATTGTCCAAGAGGTGTGTGTACAGAATGTTATCATTCAAGTATCCATAAGGGATGGTATGAATGCCATCATCCAGAATCTTGAGTTTGTCGTCCTTCCACAAAAGAGCTAGTTTATTAGTGCATTCAGTATATACGTCGTGATGGTGCGACCTAATGCTGTTGACCTGTACTCTTATTACTTGCTGGTTCAATAATATTCGTTTGTAATCTGCTATGGTGATGGTATTTTGCACGACGCTCTTCTGTATCCCTTTGGCATGCTTCACTACCTTATCCGTACACATATAGGCATATTGCAATGCTCTCAGCCCGACAAACTATCATATTACCTCCGCATTCATCCTTGAATTTGCAAATCACCCTTACATTGGCGGGCAAGTAGCAGGGATGAGTGGAAGGGTAGGCACTGGTATCGAATTTCACATCCGTGGCGAGACTGGAGGTCTTGGAGGCCGATATTATGCTATTTTTCACCTTGACGTAGATGCGATAGCTGTAGGGCTTGTGCTTTTGGTACCTATAGGCGTAGGACGCCTCCGGGTTTGACTTCCATGTCATACATATATCTTCATGTAGAGATGCAACATGCCCAAAATTTCTCATGTATATATATAATATATATTATATATAATTGCCTGAATGTTATAATGATGTTTTTTTACGATATTAATTAATATATATATATTTTTTTTTTTTACAAATATAAGAAATGTCTGTGTATGTGCGCGCACGTGCGGTGCCTGCTGTTATTTTATGCGATGAGTTTACTGTCTGGAGAGTGTGTAGGCCGATGCGAGTATTTCTTCTCATAACCGTGCAATGGCAATCCTTTTTCCCGATTACAAGTTTATTTTCTGGCGAATATGTAGACCTATACGCGTATAAACACAAATTCATCTCCTAATACTTCACATGCAATGGTGGTCAAGTGGTCAAGATACCGAACTCGCGACCAAAACGGTGCTGAAACGATCCCGCAAGCCTCCTGCATTGTTTGAGTTCCAAAACACCTACAAACAATTCCCAGCACTCCTGGTGGCCATCGGCTGAACTCACCTCCCCGATGCAAGCACGCCCCTGCTGGCAACGAGTGAAGCAACTCACATGCACAAAATGGCCGCGCCGATACCAGCGCTCCTAGCTACCAACTGCAGATCTTCACACACTCTGATGGCGGGCACAGGAATCAAATATGGCAGTAGGCACGGGAATTAAAGATGGAGAACATAAAATGAAACACCTTAGCACACACTGGTGGTGGATCCGGGAATCAATTATGGCTGCCTACAGCAGACGACGTCGATGGTGAAGGAGGGAGCGAAAAGCAAGAGAGGGGTGGGGGTGAGAGAAAATAATGGAGAGCAGAAGGAATATGAGAAAACCTCCCAAGGAATAGAATGTATGGGAGACAGGAATGAATGAGAGCACGAGAGAAAAAACACCAGAGAGAAATATAAAGGAGACTGGGAAAAATATGATAAAACCCTGTAAGAACGAATGACTGAGCACGAGAAACATTACAACATCGAAATGAAAGAGCAGGAGAAAAGAATCGGAATGCAAGAGCGGGAGAAAACGAATCGTCATTCAGAGTATGAAGTGCCAAGGGGGAATGATAGAGCAGAAGAAAACAAGGGGAATTCCGGAGGGAAAAAGGGAAATTCCTCAGGGAAAAGGGGAAATTCCGGAGGAAAAAAGGGAAAATCCGGAGGGAAAAAGGGAAATTCCGGAGGGGGAAAAGGGAAATACAAGATGGCAACCACTGACGAAGAATGACAGAGCAGGAGGTTGCCGCATGACATCATCCAAGATGGCCGCAGTGGTGCCGCGGCTCCGCATCCAGCAGGTGCTGAACAGCCACTTTCCGACTACTCAAGTGCTTATTTCAAAATGTAGCTTCTTAATCCTACTAATATTATAAATGCTAAATTCTGTGTGTGTGGGTGTGTGTGTTTGTGTTTGTTGCCACTCAGCACCATGACGGCTGAACGGATTTTGATGGAATTTGGTATGTAGGTACTTTAGGTTCTGGAATAGGACATATGATACTTTATATCCCCGAAAATTGTACGGTTCCTGTAGAATAACACCAAAACGTAATTCTGCAACAGCTGGGAACGTGTAATACCAACATACACCAAGCTGTCTGGTATGAAACTAGATGGCGCTGACTACCCTTAAAACATGCAAGCGTTTAATTCGCGAGTCAAAGTTTAACATTGCAAGCATTTCATTCGTGACATGGTAGGGGCCTTCACATAAAAAATGTGTTATTTCGCTTCGTTTTCTCTTTGATTTGTTTGATATTCTTTGGTATTTTCTTTTTTGACTAGGCTTTTTTCATAGGACTTGATTTTGTCGTTTGTGTTTTGGTTTGTTTAGTTATAAATTTCCGATTATATTAATTTGTTGACTTTGGCTTTGTCACTTTGGACTTATGGGGATGCGTGGTATAAATACGTAGGTATTACTGAGGAAATGACTGACATTTCCAAGAGTTCAGAAACTCCACGGGGAAGGAAGTATCTCATCAACTGGCATAACGTTGTCGACTGAGACATAGGTGGAGGATTGAGGAAAGCAATTTGCCCAGTTTAAAATACGTTCTCATAATTATCATCCACAGCTTGTGATCATTGTCCACGCGGGTGAAACCGCGGGGCGCAGCTAGTATCTTCCATAAAAGAAAAAATTAATTACTTGTCGGTTATAATTTAAATGTTTTCGAATTACAACATTTTTCAAAACTATACACAAAATGTAAGAATGAAAATCGAAATGCATTTATTTAATTTTAAAATAAGTTTGACAAAAGCAATTTTTCAAAAATTCTCGGGACAGCCACAGTTCAAAATACGAAATTTCCTTACTTCCAATAATTTTTAAAATAGAAAAAAAAATATTGATTACGTTTATATTTCGAGACAGCACATGTTTTCCAATATAATCTAATTTTTGCAGGCGACATATTTTCAGTTATCTGTTAAAAATTTTACAGGGAACATTGAAATTTATCAGAAACACAATTCCATGGACATAACATCAGCACTTCGGAAAAATGGGATGGGGAATTAAGTATTCACAAGTACGATACACAGGGAAAATTTAGTTCCCAGTTATCTTTCTTAGTCGCCCTTGAAAAAGTTACAATCTCCGATTTATATACAATACCCTTATAAAATCATTTGTGCATATTGTTATGGGAACGTGATCAGACCTTAATTCGACGACCTGCCTGAACACGAGTGTAAAGGCCCTTCCACACTATCAAATACTTATGGAATTCAATTACTTGAATTCAACTTATTGAACTAAAAATCACTTAGTTTGCTTTCAATGAATTGCATCCAATAAGCTTTCAAGTCTCAGCATGCAAATTTATCACAAGCGTTTTAATGAAACGAGTTAAATAAATACCAAAAGTAAATTTGTAGAAGTATTTGCGACACGAAAACAATTGGTTGAACCACAAAAATTGTTCTTTATTTTATTGTACATTTTAATTTTTAAAAAATTTGCGTTTTTATTTTGTAACAACTTTAAATGTGGGCAAACGACTATATTATTACGAGATTACATAGGTTACAAGATTAATATAGTCAGAAAAGCTGTGATCGGAGACTGAAATTCTTGATTCAAGAAAATATAGAACATGTTCAAAACGAAAATCTGGAAGGAAAACGACACATTAAAGGAATCGAAAGAGAAAATGGCCGGTTTTATGACGTTCACGTGACGTCATATAGCATTCAATGAATTGAATTCAATAAAAATTTAAGGTGATTTGAATAAAACTTTGATCATGTGAAAGGGTCTTAATGATGCCAGCGGGCAGCATATTTCAATGGGCTGCTATTGCCCAAGCCTGCTGGTTGGAATTACAAGAATACCTTCCGCCGAACTGGGAACCAGGTTCCCGGGGTACGGTTGTACGAAGTCCAGAGACAATAGAAACCATGACGCAGGCAGAAAAAATTAACTAAGGAGCCCACAAGAAGGTACTTGGGTACTACTTGCATAACTGCACGGTTGTCAGCCTCCGGTTTCAAACTAAGGCGGGACTATTATGGCTCAATACTANAAAAATTCTCGGGACAGCCACAGTTCAAAATACGAAATTTCCTTACTTCCAATAATTTTTAAAATAGAAAAAAAAATATTGATTACGTTTATATTTCGAGACAGCACATGTTTTCCAATATAATCTAATTTTTGCAGGCGACNGAAAAAAAAATATTGATTACGTTTATATTTCGAGACAGCACATGTTTTCCAATATAATCTAATTTTTGCAGGCGACATATTTTCAGTTATCTGTTAAAAATTTTACAGGGAACATTGAAATTTATCAGAAACACAATTCCATGGACATAACATCAGCACTTCGGAAAAATGGGATGGGGAATTAAGTATTCACAAGTACGATACACAGGGAAAATTTAGTTCCCAGTTATCTTTCTTAGTCGCCCTTGAAAAAGTTACAATCTCCGATTTATATACAATACCCTTATAAAATCATTTGTGCATATTGTTATGGGAACGTGATCAGACCTTAATTCGACGACCTGCCTGAACACGAGTGTAAAGGCCCTTCCACACTATCAAATACTTATGGAATTCAATTACTTGAATTCAACTTATTNTGCCTGAACACGAGTGTAAAGGCCCTTCCACACTATCAAATACTTATGGAATTCAATTACTTGAATTCAACTTATTTAACTAAAAATCACTTAGTTTGACTTTCAATGAATTGCACTCAATAAGCTTTCAAGTCTCCGCATGCAAATTTATCACAAGCGTTTTAATGAAACAAATAAATACCAAAAGTAAATTTGTAAAAGTATCTGCGACACGAAAACAATTGGTTGAATTACAAAAATTGTTCTTTATTTTATTGTACATTTTAATTTTAAAAAATATGCGTCCTTATTTTGTAACAACTTTAAATGTGGGCAAACGACTATATTATTACGAGATTACAAAGGTTACAACATTAATATGGTCAGAAAAGCAGTGATCGGAGAATGAAATTCTTGATTCAAGAAAATAATAGAACATGTTCAAAACGAAAATCTGGAAGGAAAACGACACATTAAAGGAATCGAAAGAGAAAATGGCCGGTTTTGTGACGTTCACGTGACGTCATATAGCATTCAATGAATTGAATTCAATAAAAATTTAAGGTGATTTGAATAAAACTTTGATCATGTGAAAGGGTCTTAATGATGCCAGCGGGCAGCATATTTCAATGGGCTGCTATTGCCCAAGCCTGCTGGTTGGAATTGCAAGAATACCTTCCGCCGAACTGGGAACCAGGGCCCGGGGTACGGTTGTACGAAGTCCAGAGACGATAGAAACCATGACGCAGGCAGAAAAAAATTAACTAAGGAGCCCACAAGAAGGTACTTCGGTACTACTTGCATAACTGCACGGTTGTCAGCCTCCGGTTTCAAACTAAGGCGGGACTATTATGGCTCAATACTAATCAGTTATTTAACCGATTATCCTCCATCAGGCTAAAATATAATAGAACATAAAATTCTCCCCAAGTAATATTGTGTACCTAATTGTAGAATTTTCTATAATGGTTAATTATATGTTCTCATATGTATGTCTATATTATATTTTAATTATTCCTGAGTTGCTCTACCAGTTAACCCATTACAAGCTCGCCCTTACTCAATTATGCATAATTTTAAAATAAAGAACAAACATTGCTAGCTAACATAAATAGAATTATGTACAAAGTAAAACCATTCAATTTTTGTATGTAGCTACTCACACCTTCGAATTCGTAGGTTTTCAAAAAAATCTTTTATAGGATGATTAGTTGTCGAGTGCAGCGCTGTTGCGAGGTCGAGCCGCTCACGAAGACCTCGGCGGCATACTGCTACCGGCCTACGTTAATTACAAGCAACCAGCTTCACAACTGCAAACTCGCCAGAATGTACCAGTTGCTACTTGTTCCTGCAACTCCCTGCGTCTCAAGGTTACGTCTGTTACAGCGAAGCTTTGTGACAAGCCCTCTCAACACTGCAATATGCATTCCCAACAAGTTGAATTTCTCAGAGACTCGCGCAGCCAATCAGAGGATGGGTACGTCTCTGGTACTTATCAATTCTGTGGCAATACTCTATAAACTCTTTCGAAAACGACAACACACCCTGCACAGACAGCTACTAAAGTTGTTCACAGTCGACATGGAAATTTTCTTTAATTTGCGAGATTTTAATGCTGCGATCGGAGAAAGGAAATGCCCCACGTGGGTTGAAAGCCTGCAGTCACACACACGGCAAGTCACCACTAAGCACAACACGAGATTCGCAGTTTGTGTTCCAGATGACATACGCTGTAGATGTGTAGATGCGTGCTTGAAATCACTACAAATGGGCACAAAACTACTTCTTTTTTTTAAAACCACGACAGACTATTACGAGGAATGCAAAAATTACACGGCTTACAGTGAGGTAGGTAAGAACTTGCACAAGTACACTGCGGAGGCGAAGTGGGCAGAGGCGATGCCAGTGAAGGAAGCACCGTACTGAGGGTCGCCGCTACTGGGCGACTCGGGGGCACGCCGCCCGAGATGACCTCTAACCCCGGCCCGCAATGGGCACAAGTGACGTGCCCCCCTCCCCCCTGCACTGTGCCCACGTGCCCTCAGCTCGCTCCGTCCCCTTCAAAACTGCATCGTAGTAGTGACGACACTGTGTCGCTGTTACAATGAGTGCACCCTTGACTGGCCCACCCGGCCAAGTGCACGAGCTATGTCTCCTTCACGAGACCTACTTAGTTGAGAGATTTGGGCGGCTCTTAACGAGGACGAGAACCGATGAGGGTGAGAATGGAGCAGCGCCGGAATGCAAGGACGGGGGAAGCGGGAGATCCCCGAGAAAACCACCGATCAGCGGCATCGCCCGGCACGATATCCACTTGCGAAAATACGGGAGTGACCCGGTCGGGGATTGAACCAGGCTCGTTTTGGTCGGAGGAGAGCTGTCTAACCGCTCAGTCACCGTGGCCCCTTTATTTTGTGATTTTCGTTATTCAACCTTTATACTTGCAGGGTCGCTTGTTCCCACAATTTGCTGCGAATTGTTCATATACAAATAATTAAAAAATAATAAATTTGTGTTTAAATAACTGATTAGTATTTGTTTTAGTGTTTACCATGATAGCAGTAAAATATCATAGAGAGAAGGAATTCAAGATCGCTCACTTCGCATTGAAAGGGTCAAAGTCATGTGTGAGAGTGTGGATAAGGAAGGGGTCAAGGGCCCGTTAACAAGTGGTGGGGGGGGGGATTGTGTGTGTGACAGTGAATGCGAGCACAGGCCGTGCTTCAATACGCATGCGCTGGCACCAGTCAACGAGACCGCCAGCATCCTCTCCACTTTCTGTAGCAGTTTCCTGAGCCTACACAAGGTAACATACTCTGAATTCACTCCAGTTTGCTCGTGGCGCCGTTATGCGGCCAACTAAGTGGCTTAATATAAGCTATCGTTTATAGTTACCCTCTTCCCTGGGAGTTCTTAGTTACGCATGTTGAACTTTTGTGTGTTTGTGTGCATGTAGGTACGAGAGTGACTGACAGTGGCACAATGAGAGAGAGAGAGAGAGAGAGAGAGAGAGAGAGAGAGAGAGAGAGAGAGAGAGAGAGAAGAAAGAGTGAATGTATGTGAACGAGTGCGGGAGTGCAAATGCAAGAGAGCAACTGATGATAGAGTGCGCATGCATGACCGTGAAAGCAAGATTGCAAGTGAGACAATGACATTGAGTACGCAAGAGAGACAGTGACAATGGCAGTACGCAAGAGAGAAAATGACAATGAGAGTATGCAAGAGAAATAGTGGCGATGAGAGTACGCAAGAGAGTACACAAGAGGGTGTATGCGCGAGTATTTGTGCTTATGTATGAGTAGCATGTGTTCTTGAAAGATTTTTAATGAGTGTGCTATGTTCCATAAAATTCTACAAATACTTGAGGGCATCGGACCATACCAAGGTGCTAATTAGCAAAATAGCAACAATTGGAAGTATGTGGGTATTGCATAATATACCAAGAACCATTCGAGCTATTATAGGTGAAACTGCTATGCTGGCAGCACAGCATGATGTCAGAGATGAATTTATAAGTTTATATCCTATAGGTTAGCTAGAACCATCTGAAAAATAAAGCCTTTACAGCACATCTCACGAACTGTCCAAAAAAAATCCCAACACACATGGTATGCAAATAGTACTATGGCGTTCAAGTAACATGTTTTCAGGAACACCTCCATCTCGCCGCACCAACGCCCCTCCTGTACCCGATCCCTTAGGTATAACAGGAGACAACTTTCAGAGTCTATACACCATAACTTTGGAAATTACTTAGTTTTGGTACCACCACCAAGGGTCTCTCGGGAAACATGTCCCGCCACCTGATTGCCCAACTACAATCAAACTTCACAGACGTAAGTGTATTTCTACTATGAGCGGAAATACGGTTATCCATACGGGAGGTTCCACACTGAGGGTCTACTACCTCAGAGAGGGAGACGCCAAATAGCCTTCAGCAACTTCGGACCCGACGAAAGGACCAGTCCCTTCTTACTGGTGAGCTGCAAACCGAACAGAGGAGAGGAGACACATGTATGCGCTCACCTACGCGCATTACATGAACCCGGCCATTTTCCGTGGGGGGCCATCTGACAGAGTGGCCTGATCCAAGATATGACATACAGAGGTCCACCTCCCGGGCACTCGCATCCGTTCGCCTCAAATGATTACTCACTGTCGTGGACGAAGTCCTCATTTCATCAGGCTAGGAGCACCAGAGTATTAACATGCTCGGGTTAACAATTACTGATGCCCCATCAGGGCTGACCCAGATTGAACACACAGGCTTGGTTTCGCACAACCCGCCCCCGAGCTGATCTAGTCAGTTTGCAAGAGGGCATTGGGCAGCCGCTCTGCTCGAACGTGATCCACAGCGTTAAGCCGATTTTGACAGCGATGCTCTCACGGTATTGTCAGCAGCTTTGACAGCTGCCAGGCCAAAGTCGAATCCTAGGAGCGAGAGCTTTTACCTAAATTGCTCTGCCAGGTCCTCGAAACGAACAATCATTCAGCACGTGCTCCACGGTATGCGGCAGCAGGCAATCATCGCAGAGTGGGTTATCAATGAGCCCCAGCTCATGAAGTTTCGCCTTGAAGTTACTCGAAATGAACCCAACTTGGTAAGCTGCTAGAATGCCTCTTTATTGTGAGCTCTTAGGTACACTAACCGATAACCTCTAGTCCGCCACTTTGGAATATAACATTATGTGAAGAATTAATCTATGATACAATATCTCGGTAACTTTTCGACGAATTTCAATCACATCTAGCGTACAAGCAATGCTATGGAAGGAAACTTAAAACCATGTTTTATACATTTCCCCCAATGGCGGCCTTATTATTTTAATATAATACGCCTCCTCTCGTAAAGCATTAAAACAATTTTCAAACTTGTTTTATTGAAGCAGGCTATCGCCATACGCTCTAAATACGCTAATAACTACAATTATCGGCCATTTTATAAGGCGGCAGCACCACCAAAAATTACATTTGGACTACACGTCAGTAACTTTTCAACAGATTCTTACCAAATTTGGCGAAATTTCTTCTCCTTAATCGAATTTTTCTAGGACATAAGTCTTTGATAACGTCATTAAAATTGCTTTGATATGCAAGTGCAGAGGAAAGTAGAATGTTACACCTGTAAGTTACATTTGACTTGATTTTCACAAGCATGATTTCCTTCATATCAGAGTCTTTTTAACATTGTGATTGAATCGAAGTCCTGACTGTTGCTAATTTTTTTCCCGTGTTTAAATTTTTACCAAATAACTATATGCAAATATGACACTGACTTTCAGGGATGTATGCTTTAATGTCTCGGTAGAAATGTTGAATTAACTCTTTAAAAAAATATATATATATCACGATTTGAGCGCTTGGCATATACAAAATGATTTTTGTAATGCTATGGAATAAGCAGAATATGCATCATCACAAAATAAAATTGTACGTTAGCGAAAGTATATTTCAGGCACGTAGTAAGAAAAATCACTGGAAGTTAATACGAAACATTGGGCAGCCAATTGTTATAGTTATTTTTATGTATAGTCGTAACAACCACTAGTAAACAGAAATTATTAGATTTCTTACAGGTATTTATACGATTACGGTTACCTCAACGTTAGCATGAACTTGAAACCTTCAAACCTCTAGAAACGTTACGGGGTTGCGAGTATAAAATGTATGGGTATGCTTCATCTAACAATCTTCACTTCAGCTCCATATTTTGAACAAACGTTTCTATTTTTTTATTTCAAACATTACCTAATCACGGCAGCTGCAAGATTTTTACTCAAAAATAAAATGTTAAGTTTCAAGGAAGTGTCTACTTCCTGAAACGCTGTGACTTATAGTTTTTCCACGCCTCTAATTTTTGACATTTTTTTACTACACCCGGTACAAAGAATTTAACGTAATTTACGTTCAAGTCACAACTTGTCCTTACTCGCATGTTCTGTACATCCTTCCTGCAGTGATAGATCCTGGTGTAGCATGCACGTGGTAGACACTGCCACTACACCAAGGCGGTAGAGGGGTTTCCTTGCACAGCCCTAGTGACGTCAGTTCCGTCCCACCACAGTGGTCCGACCACCCATCTTCATAACACTTCCGGTTCCATGGCACCACATCCGAAAAACACATTTACCTGACTGCCTCGCAAAGTAGCCTACTGCAAAAAAAAATGGGGGAGGGGAATTTATCAAAGTCTAATGAAATCCGGGTTTTCTAGATAAAGCTTGGCTGTTCAAAGAGTAACTTCTTAAAAGGATTGTGGGGCCACGGTGGCTGAGCGGTTAGACTACCCACCAAGGCGAATCGGGTTCGATTCCCGGCGGAGTTGCACCCGGATTTTCGCATGTGGGAATCGTGCCGGACGATGCCGCTGGTCGGCGGGTTTTATCTGGGATCTCCCGTTTCCCCCGCCCTTCATTCCGGCGCTGCTCCATACTCATCTCGCTTCACCCTCATCGGCTCTCAAGACCTCGATATTAAGAGCCGCCAAAATCTCTCCACTCGACATGAAGAACCGTAATATCAGCTGACTACGTGCGTGGGTTTTGCCTCACAAAATCATCTTCGTATGTATTATGTTATTTCGGAGATGTTAATTAGAAGACTTCACACGAGTCCAATGCAAGTCAGAATCGAGCGTAATAAAAAGTAGAGTTAACGGTGAGTTAGCGCTCCAAATTTGAGCAGGGCCAGCTACGAACTGCTATTCTTTACATGCCATGCATCAAGCAAGTTATGCGAATATTATTCATTGCCTTCTCGTGAGAGGTCCCTGGCGAGGTATTACTTCGCATACGCGATCTGGAGTCTTATTGTCTGAAACAGAGTTTAAATTAGAGAGGAGTGCTCGAGTTAAGACTGTTTCCCCGAAATTTCGTGGATTAATCAGGCAACAATTTATAACCCACAGTCCCTCGTCCACCCGAGCATCCGTCAGTAAGTAGTTCATTGGCTCTCGAGTCAAATAAACCCCGGACCAGGTACCACGGGATTCGGCAAATTTTTTCTTTACGCGATCGTTACTGGCTCGAAGTCGTCCGGGGCGTGTCGAACAAGCTGTGCTCCAATGAAAGAAGAAACTCTAGTGTACACGTGGTTGGAGTCTTAACTAGTCCTGAAAATTACTCGCGAAATATCCGGGCATCTAGCGATGAAGTACGGAAGGACAGGAACAGTATTAGGTCAAGTTGCCCACTAGTTTACGTGTCAACTATTCCAAGTTCCTGTTACATCCGAGGTTTCTGTGACACTGACATCATGGGACATGCTCGCACATGGCAACGACTGTTTCATATGCGTGTCGTGTCTATATCTACGTATGGTGTGTCTCAAGTCCGAAGTAAATGAACGACCTTGCATCCACTTTCTCCCAGTATACGAAAAAGTTATTCTTTCCTCCTTTCCCTCTTACAACAGCACTATGTTAAGACGGGACATTGGTTTAAAACACGAAAGACAGTACATAATATCAAACTCGAAAAAATTTAGTGGATGAGCTTTTTGGGAAAACAAAATACTGTAATTTGAATGTATTCCATAGTAACTATTTGTACAAATGACTTTCACGTGGACAATTAAAATAAACTAAGTAAAACAATGATAATATACTAACTGTCGCTAAGAGAAACATGCAGCGACACTTGTACAGCAGCCATGCACAAGGACAAGAGTGGTGCTAACTCAACACAAGAGCAGAAGGTACCCACATACACGGCACCAGCGCACGTGGCCTGCGGATGGCGGACCACCACTCCAGCAACTGCTGTGGAGCAGCACACGAGGTCACATTGCTGGTCAGGCAGGCTGACCCCACAGCCGGGATGCCGACACACATCTGAGCCAGGGCAGCCAAGAGGGTAGATGGGAACAACAGAGAGTTTAAATGAGGAAATAAGAACAGTGATGGAAACAGGGAAATGGAGAGGACAAAAGTGGGGGGGGGGCGAAGGGAACTGATAATGCGGGAGGAGCAACGCAAAGGGAACAAACTGAGAATGCTGGGGGAGCAAAGGGAATGTAGAATGCTGAGGGAGCAAAGGTAATTATTGGTAGTGTGTTTGAGGAAGTGGTGAGACTCACTTGCTCGGTGAGGTCCTCGCACCAGGAGTGCGCCACCGTCTTCTTGACGCCGTTGGCGTGGAGCGGCAGGGCGGGGCTGTATCCGCCGCCCAGGAACTCGAACTGGCCCTCCCACAGGTCTAGCTCGAGGTCGGCGTCGCCGTCGTCCAGACTCATGACCCGCGAGGGACGCGCGAGGTCGTCATGACCCGCGGGTGCGGCCACCCTTGCCGCCACCGTGCCCACCACCACTGCTGCAGCCAGTCTGCGACCTCAACCACCCCGCAGCATCCTCTCGCTACCCTTCCTCAACTACCATGTCAGTCTCTCCTCCTCGCTCTCACCTATGGCACATCCTTGCTGAGTAAGCGTAGATTATGGTGCAACCAGCTCTGCGTCCTCGACTTCAACTTCACTGCCCTCTCAATTTAACCAGCTTCCACAGAGCACCCTTAGGCTATATAGACGACGCTATGTTACCGTCACCTTGAGTTCCAGAAATTCTTCCGACACCCACACTGCGACCTGGAGTCGAAGACCACCCTCCCCAACACACCCTCCTGAGTCCGGAAACAAACATGGAGCATCAGGAAAGAAGTCCCAATGTTAACGTTACCGGGGCAAGGGACTTCTTGCACGCAGATTCTCGTGTTTTGACTTGGAAAATACAACTTTCGTATAAGTGCTTCTTGTTCTGTACCAGTCAGTCTCTCTCAAGATTGTGTTGCTTCGCCGTTTGCAAGTCATTCGTCCCGCGCATTCATCAGACCAGTGGCCTCGCCATCCACCTCGACCCTGCCGTTCAGCGCAAGTGAGCTGTGGGAAGAACAACCTGTAGCAAAAGACGCCGTTTTAACGCCTGAGCGGCGACTTCCCGAAGAATCCCAACACTAATAGCGACAAAACACACACACGCACATTCAAAGCACAAGTCACGATTTTCGGTTCGAAGGCCTTGCACGGAGCGAAATCAATTTTTCTCTACAGCAGCCCTCCCCCTTACCAAACATTCTTTATAACAGTGGCAACAATCGCCAACACAGTAATGCTATCACCGTCAAGAACCCAAGCCCATTACTGAAGCATGCTCTATTGACACAAGGTAGGGGCAGTATACCCGAGGTATTTCAACGTGGCATGCACCGGATAAATACAGACAAATATGTCCCTAGGAATTGTCCTCGTACGCCACTCGTTTAGCAGGAAAGTTATTTTATGAAAGTTTCACGTCTGGTGATACTAAAGTACGATGAGTTTGGCCCGATATTCGGACGGGCCAATTAGCTCTTAGGTGGAAAAAAAACCTCCTCGGGGTCGCACACTTCAGGACTCACGACTTCAATGATAAAACCTCTTTCCATATTTCGCATTTTAATTTATTTTCAGACTGAAAAAAAGAAGGTTTCATATACCGATAAGTTTCTTATAAGTATTTTTAGCGGGTAAAACAGTTTCAAACTAATCCTGACAAGGTCCTGTCGATGTTTCTGCTCAACATACTTAGTCTCAGTAATTTTCCAAAAGAGAAGGAGGGGTAGAGGACGCTGCAAGTTTCACACACAGTTTACCCAATGGAAAGTTGATCATCAACCAGGCCCACCAGAGGATGTGGGGGGGGGGGGTGAGTTATGTATATACTTTACCAGAACCCATATATCGAGGAGCCCTAAGAGATGGAAATTAAAACGCTTTGGCATCTGCTGTTACTTTAGTGTAAGTAAATAGTATTGCAGATCAGGTTTAAAAAAAATTATATCCTTTATAAAAACTAAAAATCACAAATTCTACTGAACATTTATAATTGTTTAAACAGATGACCAATTGGGGGGAATGACGCACGCCTGTTTTCCTGGCAGAATCTCGCCATTTTCCCTGACCTCCTGACCTATTTTCAGGCCCGAAACCTTCCAATACCATATTTTTACACCTCTGACAGAACAAAATGTTATCAGTAAATCAGAATTAAATTACATTGCAACAGATCAAGCAAGCAGGGCCACATTTTATTCAGCCACTCTATATTTNTCAGTAAATCAGAATTAAATTACATTGCAACAGATCAAGCAAGCAGGGCCACATTTTATTCAGCCACTCTATATTTATCGCGATATATGCTATTGACTTCACACAAAAATAATTTATTTCGTACATATAGGCCTTGTACGACTTGGAAAAAATGTATCATTGCCAGTTCACAAATTTAAAAATTTTAACTCGTATATGTTTATAATTACATTACTCTGTATCCATGCAACCAACTTTTACAGAATAGCACATTATTTACCTTTCCCTGACACAGGTGAAAATTACCTGGCATTTCCCTGACTTTTCCCTGTGGGTGGACACGCAGATATATAAACATCTCAAAGAACTTGTTTACATTAACAGTGTTCAAACATGAAATCCTATCAACGTCGTTTATGACAGTCGTACTGGCAAGTGAGCAGTCGAGTGTTGGGACACTGAGACCGGCTACCGCGCACCTCTGACGCGCACTATTTACTCTCCTCTACAGTAGCACGATCGTGGGTAGCAAGTCTGCGAGGACGCGAGATGTTTGTGGAGCGGAACAAGAGCGATAGACGACGGCGAGTTACGATGGTGGCGGGAGCACGTGTGCCTCACTTCCGTCTTTATTTAGACTGCTACGTCACCGCCCGGGGCAGCTGACTGTCCCCGGAGACAGCGCCGCCACTCTCTTCCATCCCCGCCGCCATTTGCAATGCCACGTGCCTCGTCGCTTTATTCATGCGACAGTCAAGCAAAACTGCTAAGTTATTACAAAATTAAAATATTCAACAAATTCACTCGTTTCTACACTTACATTAATTGAAAAAGTAACAAAAAGTAAAAATAATTTTTTTTTTCAGTAACCACAAAAGTTTACCTAACACTTTCAATTGAATGTCAAGACACGGGAGTACTTTCCCTTCGCGTCGTAGCCAACTTCATTGGGGACATTTCAGTCTGCATGACAGTTAAAATATATGTACTACAGCCTATACGCGATTTCTTCTAACTTTTTGAATAAAACCTTTGAAAAAACACCCTTGTATGACGTGTTTGGTTGTTTTCCTAAATGTGCCATGTGTTGCGAGCGTTTTATACTTCTGTTAACATAGAAGTATCTTATTTTTTGGCTTTATTAAACGTTTAATTATATTTAATATATAAATTATATTTCATTTATAATTAATTTGAATAAAAGTAGTGAGAAAATAGGTGTGTTGGTAACGTCTAGTAGGAAATCATTCTTATGCAAAATATTATTACACTAANTAAAAGTAGTGAGAAAATAGGTGTGTTGGTAACGTCTAGTAGGAAATCATTCTTATGCAAAATATTATTACACTAAGCGCGCCCGAGTACAGTGCGTTGTCACTTTGGTGTGATTTTCTAGACCTAGTTAAGCTACGTTTGTATGAGACGGAAGAATATCCTAGAAGTAGAACTTTAGCAGGGTTTCAGAAAAGTTGGAAGTAGCATAGAATGAACTATGTAAGTAGTATGATTATGGAAAGTCTGGGGCAATGTATTATAAACGGGAGCTGTGTGGCTGTGGCTAGCGGTCTTCGGCTCGACTCGGGTGAGCTCGGCAATATTCGGCTCGACTCAGGGAGTGCTCGGAAGCAGACGGCTCGGGTTTGCCGAAGATACCCGAAGGTTCTCGGCAGTTACGCCTACTAATTCTTCAAGCATATGTTTGTTTATTGTAGCCATATTGCTTTTATAGGCATGGGGCATGTCAAATCGTAAATCTGTATTTAGTATCTATTTTTAATTATAAATTATTTTTTCATATTGGCTACCTATTTCCCGAAGACCCGAATGAACTTGTTAATAGACTCAGATATTTGATAGACCAAAAATGTGGATATTTCTCGCGCATTGTTGAGATATCTACCATTAGTAATCTAAAGGAACGGGGATATATCTCGTGATATGATGAACTGCTTTCTCCTAAAACTGTAATTAAAAAATAATAATACATTATTATAACACAATTGCTTTTTTTTTTTTTTTTTGCGTATCGTATTCTTTGATCCCTCGCAACTTTAAAGTGGTGATATGAGCAGTCGACGATTAACGGAAAGATCTTCGTATGGAGTCATAATAAAGATTTTTGTATAAAAATGCATGTATGGTTAGTTGAATGCATACAAAACATTAATTATGTGGACATGTACAAATTTTGAGGCAGTTGGCGAACGACTGTAATTTATATGCATATAGGTGGGGGACAAACCGGAGGATTGCTGAGGATTGATAGAAGGATTGGGATTGATCTAAGGATTGATGGTCAAGAAGATCACGAAAGTTAAGACTGTTTATAACCCTCGTACATTCCAAGTCTCCAGGGCCTGGCAGTATTGGCATTTAAATTAACGCCAATGAAGCCTATAAATGTGTTGGTAGATGCCGATCCATACCATGATTATAACATACTCGTGCATGTGGTCGCTTTAGTATGATGGGCTTGGTATAGTCATATATAGATAAATTTAAAAACATTTGAGTAGCATACTTATACCTACAAAACAGTGGAGATCGTGAATAATTAGTAGATTATGGCATCGTGTATTAATCAGTCTTCAAGAGAGGGGACTGGAAATGTGGCAATTGAGTGAGAGACTTTTGCATGTTTCCGCAACATCCTATGTATAATTACGGCAGAATATAAAAAAAAATAATTTACGATTAAAAATATTTCTTTTAAATTAGATACTTAATACAGATTTACGATTTGACATGCCCCAAGCCTATAAAAGCAATATGGCTACAATAAACAAACATATACTTAAAGTATTAGTATGCGTTACTGCCGAGAACCTTCGGGTATTTTCGGCAAAACCGAGTCGTCTACTTCCGAGCACTCCCTGAGTCGAGCCGAAGATTGCCGAGCTCACCCGAGTCGAGCCGAGCCGAAGACCGCTAGCCACAGCCACACAGCTCCAATTTATAATACCTTGGCCCAGACTTCCCATAATCCTACTATTTATATAGGTAGGAGTAGTGGCACTTTTCAAAGGTTGATTTAAAAATTGCTTAACCGTGAACAGCGTGCAACAGTGGCACCGAGCCCAACTGCGGACGTCCTCGCCCTGGTTAGTGAGTAGGATATTCTTCATTTATACCCAGAACAATATATTAAAAATCTGTGGTTAGTGGGTGAGTGAGTGTGATGAGAAGAGATTTTGGCGGCTCTTAACAGCGAGGTCTTGAGAGCCGATGAGTGTGATTGGGGTTGAGTATGGAGCAGTGCCGGAATGAAGGTGTGGGGAAAACGGGAGATCCCCGAGAAAACCCGCCATTCATGGGCATCGTCCGGCATTATTCCCATATACGAAAATCCGGGAGTGGCCAGGCCGGGGATTGAGCCCGGTTCGCCTAGGTGGCAGGCGAGCAGGCTAACCGCTCAGCCACAGAGGCCCCCAACTGCGGAAATAATTTATACCCCTTTACCAAATGCGCTTTTCGTAAAATAATTACGTCTGATTAATATTTTGACTGCTATACTCATTCATGAAATTAATGACAATTTCAACTTCGAAAAGATTATAATAAAATGTTCACTTTATATTGAATCGTTGAAGCAACTACGCGGAATACACCATTGCTCTTCAAAAAGTCCATCTGCACTAGTATTTTCTACGTCTTCTAGGAGATGCTCGTCGATTTCCGTTGTATCACAGATACTCGTATCGCCCAGATGTCGCAAGATAAAGTCCTTTCAATAGGACAATTTGATTATTAACTAAGAATACTTAAAAAGAACGCGTCACCGTGCCTGGAGCTTGTCCTCAGTGCGGTGCAAAATGGCTGAATGAATGTCAGCGAGTGTGAAATTTTACGTACCTCGGTTAGGGCGAGAAAACTAAATAGGAGACAATAAATACAGTTACGAAATGCCCATAAATTGAAATGCACAAAACAGTACTTTAATTTGTTTGAGTACACAGTGCGGGACACTCCGAAACGTAGTCTTTCCCAAGGCGGAATATCGGTTAATCGGGCAATCTGCTCACATAAAGAGTCATTTCCCCGGTCGTCCCGAGTTGTTTTCGTACGCAGCCGTGATGGGGCCATGTCCCGGACGACGAACCACAGGAGATGGATCACGACGAATGTCGGGAAACGACAGGATATCTCCGTATGTCGGGAATGTTGCTGAATGCTCGGCTCACGCGCCGTTCACTTTCTCGCGTAGCTCAACGAGCCGAATAGGGCCTCGAGCAACGACCGCAATCAGTGGAACCTGACCAATCTAGGCATGGATCTCTGTGCAATCCACAGGTGAAATGCGGCATTCACAAAAGATTCGGGGTCCCGATGTTTGTACCAGCATCATGAGGCAAACGTGTCTACAATTGTTGCGTCCAAAATAAGACTTCCAGAAAATGACAACAGAAAGTTAACATACGACGATTCGTCAATAAAGCGTGTTTTATTGGCGTCAATGTAATGCAAACTGAACTGCAAGCAAGTAAAGGTTTACACAGAGTTCAAACCTCGGTGAAAACAGTCCGACGGTTAGAAGAGTCGCTGTGAAGGACGGTGCTAAAATATATCAAATTACATCCTGAATATTCGCAGGGCAATGCGCCTTATCATCGCGGTAGTTGGTGAGAAATTACATAGGGGCTGCAAACAAGAAAAGATTAAGGACATGACTTGTGAGAAAATGGATAGCAAATAGATCACACGAATGTGATTCCAAGCTTCTGGAGAAGGTAGAAGTTGAAGATACAGAGAGCTATCGAAATCACTTAAGGATGGCCAGTACACCGAACTGAACTTGCGCATGCAATCTGTGGCTGGCACTCTAGTCAGGGTTTACACGTGCAAATACAACTNCAGTACACCGAACTGAACTTGCGCATGCAATCTGTGGCTGGCACTCTAGTCAGGGTTTACACGTGCAAATACAACTCGCGCGCCAGGATAGCTGGTGTGTAAACAACTTGTGACGGTAAAGTTCGAGAACTTGAATATTTTGTTCGCACGCTGCAGATTCCTGAACTTGCATGTAAACACACTCTTACATATGCAAGTGCAGTGAAACTCTGGCTCAACTGCAATAGGCGCCAACAAAACTTGTAAGTGTGCACTCCTCTTAAACTTCGAACATTGGACACGCGGGCCATNCAGTACACCGAACTGAACTTGCGCATGCAATCTGTGGCTGGCACTCTAGTCAGGGTTTACACGTGCAAATACAACTAGCGCACAAGGATAGCTGGTGTGTAAACAACTTGTGACGGTAAAGTTCGAGAACTTGAATATTTTGTTCGCACGCTGCAGATTCCTGAACTTGCATGTAAACACACTCTTACATATGCAAGTGCAGTGAAACTCTGGCACAACTGCAATAGGCGCCAACAAAACTTGTAAGTGTGCACTCCTCTTAAACTTCGAACATTGGACACGCGGGCCATNACAACTGCAATAGGCGCCAACAAAACTTGTAAGTGTGCACTCCTCTTAAACTTCGAACATTGGACACGCGGGCCATAGCATAATGTCACGTGCGCCAATCGGCATCCGACTTGACCGAAGGAAATTCAAACTGCAGACAAGAGTTGCCGTAGTCTTCAGCCGCTAGATGTGAACGTGGAATTGCAAGTTGTCGCTGCAATACGGAGTCGCGGGGCGACGAAGGCCTGTATGGTCCTCCAGAGGAAGCCGCGAGAGACGGAACTGTCGAGATTAAGTCACAGCACCTATCACTGGACCTTCACTATACCTGGTTCACGCCTAACACTGTAGCTCAGATACAGTGATTTGCGTGTTCTGCGCATATCTGCAACATTATCTCAAGAATGGCAGTCACGACTGTCAAAATAACTTGCTCCTACAAATATGTCCTGCTCGTTTATATCAGGTTTAACAACAAAAAAAAACTAGGTTACAAATGTATTTGCGTCATAAATCAGTCAAAAGAAGTGTACTAGCATATCCAAACATTTAAGTAAGTTTGCTAAACTTGTCGAAGCCGCATGGTTTCGGCTGATCTGTAGGAAGGAGAGAAGTCCAATGCTGGAACACGAGGAGCGATTACCACGCAACTGGCACGAGCACTCTACCCCTTCCTGCGGGTTCACATAGTCAACACTTTGTGAAGCCTTCCCTAGCTCTTTCTTGCAGCCCG
The DNA here is from genome assembly GCA_002778355.1 of Clitarchus hookeri. NCBI lineage: Eukaryota > Metazoa > Arthropoda > Insecta > Phasmatodea > Phasmatidae > Clitarchus > Clitarchus hookeri. The sequence continues at coordinate 115,780 of NQII01000542.1, read as the reverse complement.
TGCTGTGTCCTTGGAAGCCACACAACAATCCACCTAGCGACTATTGCCAATACGCCCATCTAGTCACACTATTCAACTATTCTTAATGATAAGAGATCAAGTGGAAATAAAGTAACAGATTTCGGTACCCAGCAACTGAATTACTACACTTCTCATAAGTTACCATTTCGCTCACAAACATAGACCTCTGACACAACATTTTATACAAGTAACTTGATGTAAAGAAAAATCGTCGTGAACTCAAACGGGTTTTAACCATCAAAAGGAAGAAAGTTAATACCACAGCCACAACATTTTTATATTTCTAACGCGGTAATATTTTCTTTGATCAGATTCATGTTTTCCAACATTCCGTGAAAATCTTTTACCACTTCAGTAAATGCCAGTTCATGCAGTTTCGCCCCAAAATTAAAATTTTCCTGTGAAATTGTGTTAAACTCTTAAACAAATCTGTTAAGCTCACGCACACAAGCATACGCACACTATGTGTGCGAGTGAGAGAGAGAAAATACCTTCAATATTTTACATATATATATATATATATATATAATATACGTATTGTGTATGTAATACGTATAGTGTCTGATATACTGTGGAAAGGCTTCGTGAGCTCACAGTATAGGAGTGTTCCGAAATGCGCTCGGAGGTGGTGCGCACNAGTGTTCCGAAATGCGCTCGGAGGTGGTGCGCACACTCATAGCCCGTCATGACACATGGGTTGACGTCTCCTGGGAACGTGTGGAGAATGGAGGGGGGGGGGGCGAGCACGCCCACACACTCGGACTTCATTACAAAGCTCGGCAGAGGTTACGTAACATCCTGGCAGGGCGCACTCTTACCACACAGACAGCCCGTGCCAGCTGTTAACACCGATACACTACTAACTATAGTTAGCACGCCCCTGTCTCCCAACCCCTCCGCTGCCCAATCACCAACACACTCGCTTTCAAAGACGTATCTACAGGGTCACGTACAACGTATAACCTAAATCATCCACTTGACATCTTCAAGTCTACGTGTCAGTGCGGGGCTGTCATACTTCGCCGACAAATACGTTTTTTCCACATTCTCTTCGTCACCATGCCATACCTGAGCATTGACATTTCTCTTTGAGAAATAAATATTTGTCCATCAATAAGTATTATTTCAAGGTTAAAATGAAGTTTACATTAAGGCGAGGGCTATAAAGCCTTCATTATAAGCATAAGTATGTGGTACTACAATGTTACCCTTAATTGGTATAGTTATCTCAAACGACTGAACTGCTACTGGCAATAAAGCAGTGCAGATTGAGACACGTAGAGTGGGTACTGTACAACTGGCATACACACCCTACAGCCGGTATTACACGATACCTACTTCCGTACTTGCTCTTGCACAAGCTTCTACAAGGTCTTATGCACCAGCCTGTATACCAGCCGCTATATGAGCCGCCGTGGGAGATTCACATTACACGACAGCAGTTTACGTACTAGCACCGAGTGTGCAGATACGCGTGTGGTTCGTAGTAAATATGAACCACACTCTTGGACATGCTGCTAGTCAGCAAACTTACGCTGTTATACAAAAAAAATTGATGACATCTTAATATTGCTTTATGGTTGTTGGCAGTTATACCGATTCAATTGCTTAATAATGACGTAGTTACATAATTTGTTTTTAATTATCATGTAAAGCCACGACAGCATTACTTTTAATTTGAGGGAAAAAAATTAACTGCTTGCAAAATAATAGTTTTTTTTTCAAAACTTACAGAGTTATTATCTCCAATTAACTTAACGAAGGGATCCACACGGGATTTCGAAATCAAGTCAAAACGTACTGTTTCAATCTGATTAACGCGACTTTCCCACAGCGCTACCAGTTCACATGAGTATTTCTGTATTTAAATAAGCCAAGTATATGTATACATGTATAACTGGTAGTATTAAAAAATCCATTTGCAATAATTTCAACCTCGAGGTCCTTTAAACAAGATGGAGGCATCCTTGTTGGTTTCTTCGTCAAATCGTTTCAAGTAGTAGGCATGAAGTGAACCATACCGCTGAAACTGCAATGTAATTGGCCAGGTTCGGAAGCCGGACACGGGAAACAGGACATGTTGTATAACCAAACACGGTATGCATGAAATGTGGCCGTGCAAGGCGACGAACACCATGATGTGCGCCGTACCAGGTGGTACACTGGCCGCTATGGCGGACCTAGCACAAGCTTATACGCACCCTGGTACCGTGCAACATGGCCTGTGCAGGAGCGGCAGACTTGAGGGATCTGACAGAAGCAGGCCAGAGAGGCACCTGCCAGCACAAGCCTAGCTATTTCCGAGCTCGCTACTAGCGCCTGCCTGGCTTCTCGCACATCACCGACTGCCTGCCTGGCTTCTCGCACACCACCGACTGCCTGCCTGGCTTCTCGCACACCACCGACTGCCTGCCTGGCTTCTCGCACATCACCGACTGCCTGCCTGGCTTATCGCACATCACCGACTGCCTGCCTGGCTTATCGCACATCACCGACTGCCTGCCTGGCTTCTCGCACAACACGGACTGCCTGCCTGGCTTCTCGCACATCACGGACTGCCTGCCTCCCTCCAACACAAGCAGAACACCGCCTCGACACACCGCGTGTCTCCCAAGCTTACAGCACGCGCGTGCACTGTACACATATCACCCCACACGTTTTATTCTTCGTCTCTCAACACCCCAATGTTAACAGCCGTCCAAATCTCTTCATTCTATCACCCCCTCCCTTCCTATCCGACATCACCCCTCCCATTACTCTCTCAATACACGTGATTAAACGACTGTATGATGTCCAGGCTGACAAAATCCTAAAAATTAATAATTTGATATGTGTAACCAAACATTATTCAGCTTTTACGCATTGTATGTGATAACATTTTCCTCGAAAACATTTTACACTTTATATTTTTTTGGAATAATTTGACGTCAAATACAAAATTATTATGTTTTGGTTGCAGCCATAATAGCAAATAATAAATTGTACATATTAAGAAATTTACAAAGTAAACTAAAGCCATAGGCTACCGCGTGACACATGTAAACACCAAATAACGAGCCATATATGCAGGGAAAAACAGTTAAAAATAAAGAATTTTTTGCATATATTTAAAACATGTTAATTAATTGTTGTTTGATGATTACTTACATGTCAAGCAGTAGTTCACAGCATTCATTTATGATGTAATTTGTTTAAATTGTACAACTTAGTATTTGTTATTAAGGCTGCAGCAAAACAGAAAAATAATGTATTCGACATCAAATTATTCAAATAAAATAAAATTCATTTTTCTTTATTAGAGGAAAATGTCATTACATACTATTCGTATAGGTCGAACGTTTGGTACAAAAACAAAATTTAATCCACGTTCATTGCCTCATTAGAAAAACATTCACAAAATGTGCACACATTATAAAATAATCTCCACAGTAATTATTTCCGCTAGCTGCTAACTGATTAAGACGCGTCCTGTATTCACAAAACAGCCTTGCCCTCGTGATCCCATATTCCGGCAGCTTGGATTCGACAGGCAACCAACTCCACACACAGTGGGAGACGACCAACTGGTTGGTTGATCCATTAAGTACGTGCTTAGAGCACCAAGGTAAATGGAGGCAACAACAAATGTTACAGGCCAGATTTACTATGGACTGAATGGTGAAAAACCGCAACTGGTGCAGGTTCCACAAAAACTAATTCCTTACACCTATTATCTCTACTAAGTATAGAAGCAAATTTGTTAGAATTAATTTTGAGGATCTGATCAGAGACTTTGCTATTACAAAAAGTAGGAGAAAACTTTTCAGACAAAAATGAAACGGAAGATTACAAAAATAAACACGCCTTGTATAGAGTACGTTTTGTTGCATTTCTAAAAATACAACTTTAATTTACGTTTTATTTTTTATATTTTGATTTTTACGCATGGGGGTACCAAAATCCTAAGTGCTTGGATCTCNACTTTAATTTACGTTTTATTTTTTATATTTTGATTTTTACGCATGGGGGTACCAAAATCCTAAGTGCTTGGATCTCGTCTAAACCCGTGTCCTATAGAACCATACCTACTGCCTAAGGCGCGTTATACAATTACACAGATGCGGATACGGATCACGTAAGCGGAGTGCGTAACATACTGTGTTCTATCTACAATGAGACGCAAACGGACACGGATCANCTATCTACAATGAGACGCAAACGGACACGGATCACGTACGGATACACGTAAGAAAGTTGAGCATCTACCAACTCTTCCGTGCCCGTGAATCCGCGTAGCCAATAGGAATCGAGTATTTGGTTTGTTGATACTCGTTTTCTCANGCCAACTCTTCCGTGCCCGTGAATCCGCGTAGCCAATAGGAATCGAGTATTTGGTTTGTTGATACTCGTTTTCTCAGCCATTGTGGTATGCACGGCAACAAGTGCTTCGATTTGCCGTGGCGATTATGATTTTTGTTTTAATAAATAAGTGTTCATGGTTTGGCAGCAGTATTTCGCAGAGTTAAACACTGTACAAAAAAATATATAAAATGAGATGAGTACATTGTAAAACCAAAACAAGTAATTTGCAACAGCTGAGTATTTTTGATTTCGTAAGTTGCAAGACTGTATGTTTCTTCGTTTCGTAGAAAAGTTAAAATTCATTGGAAGTAGTCCGCTTGTTCCGCTTGCGTGTTCCGAGTCCGTTTCCTCGCGTATCCGTGCACTGTAGAGCGGGCCCTAGTCGAGGCTAGTCTCGTGGGCTGCCGTGAAGGGTTGAGCTGCTCCTGTATCCGAGAGAAGATGGTGACGTTGCTCCCTCCTGCCCAGATCGCTTGGTCCACAGGAGAAAGCATCCCGATTCCTTTGCGATCGATTAGCCACGGCTTTCACCTGCCGCCAGTTAAGGTTTTCTCTTGTTCTTTCCAGACGTTCCTCCACTGCTGGCAAACCCCAGTAATGGCTCCCCTCCTCAATTCGAACGTGATGATCATCCTGACCTACTGGCAAGCTATCTGAGCTGAACAACGCCAGTTTCCTTGCTAGAAGAACATTGGCCAGTAGACCGCCACCTCTGTCTACGGGCTGAGATTATATCTTATAAAATCTCTGTGTGTGTGTGTGTGTGTGTGTGTGTGCGTGTGCGTGTGTGTGGGAGATACGGCTGTGGGTTTTACGTGAATTCGTCTGTGTTAGCGGTAACCTTTTCTTTGCGATATAAGAATGAAATGAAAATAACTAAATTGATACTTTATGGCTTAAATAGACAGATCTAGAAGAGACATTTCGTTTTAACACGAAAATAAGTGTGCTATCACATCGGAGTCGCAATATATACTGCCCGAAATTTTCTCCCACGCCCTAAATTGCCACCAGTCGCCGCGGACCCCCACCCGAACCTCGCGCATGCGCTGCGCCCATCCAAGGTCATGCGCGCATCTTAGTCTTATGCTCGATCGAACGAATGCATAATCATTTCAATCGTGCTATCGTTGATCACGTTATATTGTTGGAATGGATCACCCTGNCTCGATCGAACGAATGCATAATCATTTCAATCGTGCTATCGTTGATCACGTTATATTGTTGGAATGGATCACCCTGAAAACTAAGAGTGTCTCTTCAGTCGTGGTGCTCCGCGCGTCGGTCTGGATTTAAAAACTTATTCGCATCAGAAAGTCTGACAAATGTCCCTCTACACAACCTGCAAGTGTTGCTTAAACGTAAGTAATTTAACAAGCAATAAATTTAAATGTTTACAACAAGAATGTTTTGAGAGGTTATGAATATAGTTTGATATTTCATTTTACAATTGATCACAATCGAAACATCGAACAACACCAGCGCAATAGAAGCGTAAAATCACACGCACGCACGCTCATTTCCATAAAGGGCTGCCGCTTACCGAGTTGTTCATAGCAACACCATTTCCACTACCGTCGCCTCACTTTTCCTCAGTCGTAGCTTCGTGAACGAGAACTAGCGTCCGAGTTTGGCGATACTTCCACGACATCCAGTGAGATGTGCACCTCCTAGCAAACACAACCACTCGCCTTTACTGCATACCTATATATACGCTGAAGAGCCAAAAAAAAAACTGGTATAAGCGTGCGTATGCAAATAACAGAGGTATGGAACCAATCAGAGTAACGCGATGCGGTCGGCAGCGCCTATATAAGACAAAAAGCGTCTGTAAAGTTGCTAGATCGGTTACTGCAGCTACAATGGCAGGTTAACAAGTTTTAATTGAGTTTGAACGTGGTGTTATAGTCGGCGCACGAGAGATGGGACATAGCATCTCCGAGGCAGCGATAAAATTTGGATTTTCGCGTACGAACATTTTACGAGTGTGCCGTGAATATCGGGAATCCGGTAAAACATCAAATCTTCGACATCGCTGCGGCCGGAAAAAAGATCGTGAACGAACGGCACAAACGACGACTGACGAGAATCATTAAACGTGACAGACGTGCAACCCTTTCTCAAATTGGCGCAGATTTCAATGCCTCCTACATACCTTCAGACATTATTCGAGTCCATGCCACTTCGTCTTGCGGCATTTCTGCGTTCTCGCGGAGGCCCTACACGATATTAGGCAGGTGTATCAGTTTTTTTGGCTCTTCAGTGTAAGACCCGCGTAGCTTAATTCTGTAGTCGTGTAAGTTTCCATGTGGAACTAACTACCTTTCTACACAAGTCTGGCAAGTGATCCTGTTCGACTCCAAGAAACATATACACATTGCAATAACGCCCGACTGAACCTACTCTAACTAGAAGAATTACACTTACTAAAGCACATCCCAAGAACCGACAATTTAAATCAATGCCATGCCAATAATAACACACGGCAGTACTTTCGTGTCTCGTCGCAGACATTACTGTTGATACCACAGTCGGTGGCATGAGTCTAGTTATATGCCACCACAAGTCTGGAATAATATTTAGACGTTGGTTTCTTGACTGACAGCAAGCGAACCAGCTACATTAATTGCACAGTGCAATTACGAGAGTGACACGTCGAACTACGAACTAAACACGAATCACTCGCCGGCAGTTTTGCTCGGCTCGGAGCTGCACATACATAGTAAAAACATTTTGTGTCTCAAACTGGCATGTTCTTGTAGAGTGGCCTTCCCACTGTGGCGTGTTCGTGCCCGCAAGGTGACGTCACGTGGCCGTGTGCACTTCCGAGACGATTCGCGGGTCGCTGTGTCCACTGCCCATTCCTTCCCACTCGAAACATAGGTTAGCTGGGTCGGCCTCTTTGATTGCGACTAGGGCGAGGAGGATCACCTTAAGGCGGATCTCCCAGGACATGCTTGACACACACCAAGCAATGGTTTTCCATAACCCACTGTTTGACACACACTCCTACTGTGACGGCAGGTGGTCGTGCTCGCAGAACAAAACTTTTCTTATTTACGTACCGCAGACCTGCTGTATTTGTTCATTCAATACAGTAATACTTGCTTATAAAGTGATACATTTGTATTATGCAGCTAATATAATGTTAATTTCTGGAAGGTGCGTCCGCAGATTTTAGGGTTAAATTTTAGGGGATTTGGAAACAAATATTGCTATAAAAAAATATATGCGTCGAGACACGGTGTGGAAGTTCGTAACGATTAATAGAAACTGTTTTATCTTTGAAGTTTAATGGCAATTGTGAGTTCATGTTATTATGATGGTTTGATTGGACTGTGTCCATTGCTGACCATGAGACTAGATTAAAATATCGCACACACAGAACTCAGCAAGACAAACAAAAAGTTACCGATAGCTAATGAGCCTACTTTTTTCTACGCGGGTGCAAATGCATTTTAGTGAAATTCTTAAAAGCTTAGATGGCAGGTAGGCGTTGACGTCTCATTGACAACAATATCATTAAAGGTGAAACCAGAAACATGTGAAACAGTACCAAGACAATTAAAATACACGAGTGACTTACCCCGAATTAAAATTCAGAAAAACTCTTAAATTTAAGGTAGCGATACTATCTTACAAAATAGCGAACAAAAGAGATTTAGTGCGCACACATTTGATGGTTGTAATATATACAGCCACCATACAAAGTTTCATTAGAATTAATTACATGATTTCGATGATATAACATACAATGCTAAAATAGTTAGATGGTCACCATTTTGAAAATTAGTGTCTGACACACTTTAAACATATTTGTACATATCAACTGCCACATTACTACGTGTTTGCCAAATTTGGTAGCAATCTGTCAATTGCTTCCCGAGTTATTACAAGAAAACTTTATTAATTCATGTAGTGCTATCTTACAAAATGGCGGGCAAAAGTGGTTTTTCCGGCTTACATGATGCTTGTAATAGATACTATTAGCGTACAGAATTTGGTTGAAATTGGTCCAATGGTATGGTAACTATACCAAACAAACCTAAAATATTTGTATCGCTATTTAAAAAAGTGCCTAATTAACTTCAATTACTTACACTTAACTGGCCTATAGTACTACATACGTGTCAAATTTGGCGAAAATTGGTTGAGTAGTTTTTGAGATATTACATAAAAGCTTTAATTTTTGATGTGACACTATCTTACAAAATGGAGGGCCGACAACAATATTTACCTCTGAATTCAATGCTTATAACTTGCGCTGCCAGGATACAAAATTTGGTTTAAATCGGTTGAATGGTTTCCGAGATATGACATAACCAAAAATTTTGGAAGTAAGTGCCCCGCGAGGTCGAAAACTATAAAAGTCAGGTGACCTTACTGAATACTATGTGTGTACCGAGTTTGATGAAATTCGGTTCAAACGTTCAAAAATTTAAAGGGGGGACACAAGCACGCACAGACGCACAGACATACACAGCCACACACACGNCCTTACTGAATACTATGTGTGTACCGAGTTTGATGAAATTCGGTTCAAACGTTCAAAAATTTAAAGGGGGGACACAAACACGCACAGACGCACAGACATACACAGCCACACACACGAGCCACACAGTCAGCAAAGTGATCTAATAAGCCTTTCTTTCCATGATAAAGTAGGTTAAAAACGAAAAAACGAAAACAGGTTTTTACGTTTTTTGTCTTGCTGAGTTCTGTATGTATGCGAGACTTTTATTTATTCTCATGGTCGGCAATGGACACAGTCCAATCAAACCATAATAATAACAACAGAAACTGCTCCATTAAATGTGTTTCAATTCTTACGTTAACATTCAAGTGCAATGTTTACAACGCTAAAAACCGTGCAATATTTTCGCTGTAGCACATTGTGAAATTTTAAGGCAACAAGATTCTATGCCTTTCTTTGCAAAAGTAAATCAAAACAAATACACAGTTAAGAGTGGAGTGAAGAGATTTGGGCGGCTCTTAACATCGAGGTCATGAGAGCCGATGAGGATGAGACAAGGTGAGTATGGAGCAACGCCGGAATGTAGGAAGTGGGGAAAACAGGAGATCCCCGCGAAAACCCGCAGACCAGCGGCATCGCCCGGCACGATTCCCACATGCCCGCCGGAAATAGAACCCGGTTCGCCTAGATAGGAGGCGAGTAGTCTAACCACTACACGACCGCGACCCCACAGTTTAGAGAAGTAGCGCATGGTGTGGCCCATGTATTCGACAACCTTGTGTCGCGGTTTGTGACCCAGGCTTGCTACTCCTGTGCCTGATCCATATAGGTATAAACAGGAGACATCTTTCTGAGCAGCTTATTACTAGGGGAGTGCGATCAGGACTTCCCATTACTTTCATTCAGGCTTGCAGATTGCCACAACAGACTGCACATATTGAGAAATATGTGCTTAATTCCACACCAGGCTTTTAAGGTGCGCACTCCCCACAGACTTGGACATTGTCCATAACCATGATATATTTGAGCTCGGTCAGTGCTCTAATTGACAGTAGTTGAATACTGCCAATAGAAAGAGTAACGCCCTTTCCAATCGCAGTGGGTGGATGTTCTCCACCCGAGGGTGGTTCCACCTCACCTGTCAACAGCAGCGTACGGAGTTGAATCCGCACGTGCCACCTTGATCCACATGCACATGTTTTCCGGAACATGTCCGGCTCTCCGCACCTCCTCCCCTCCTGTACCAGATCCGCCAAGGTATCACAGGAGACAAATTTCAGAGCCTAATTTATTGGACAGTCCTGTATTTCTACCTTAGAGTCATCTAGGAAAACATGCCCCTCCACTTGACTGCCCAACAGTCAAGTTTCACGGGTCTGAACGCCTTCCACCTATCATGGAAGACACATGCACAGCTTGGGCAGCTAGGACTAACTGTGCGTCTTATCTGTTGCGGAGGAAGTGGTTGTCGCAGGAAGGATGTGACGTCCTTGTCAGCCGCCACAGACAGTCTCTCTTCCCGCGCCACACACACGTGCGCTTTGCAAACTCACACATTATCAAGCAAAGGCCATCGTCTTCAGGAAACCCTCGAATTGTACACACCTCCCTGAACTGGCGATCAATATAGCGGTTCACTGGATGCCTGCGACATACAAATGTACCATCACTGTCAACACCAGTCTTGCAAGTTAAATACTGGCGATTTTGAAAAACGGAACAAACTTGTGAACGTGCATAAGTGAGTAATTCCACAAAAAGACGTCGGTTCCAGGTACACAAAACGTTTACTAAGTAAAGTCCTTGTCACACTGTCAGATCTTCTCCGTCTTGAAACCTATTTAATGATAAAATTCGATAACAAAATACAGTTATTCTACCATAAAAAGCTGGTTAAATGTGAAAATGTCTGAAAATATGGCTCACTGACACAGTGGCGGNGTGAATGAACTTTTGGCTCCTTAATGAAATGTTTTGAAAATAGAGAGCTGATTTTTCCCTTTATTTCTAAATGTTACTGAATATTTTTTTACTAAAACATTTACAAACAAAAGCTACAGTTACTATTTCTAGGGGGGAGGCCTTCCCCCCCTCCCTGGATCCACCACAGCGAGTGTCAAACTCTTTTTGTATGGCGGACCAAGTTTTCTTTACATTTTAACTCAATTATTGAAAGCGGGACACAGCCTTTATGTTACCTTGCAGCGCAGTCCACAGTACAAGAAGGAAGATTAAGAATGTTGTAATTGATTTTCATTTGAAAACAAATTTTTTTAAACAGACGTATTAGCCGCGCGATGAAATTTACCGCCTCTAATTTCTTCCTCACGCTTACGAGTAATATTAGCACTGNAACAGACGTATTAGCCGCGCGATGAAATTTACCGCCTCTAATTTCTTCCTCACGCTTACGAGTAATATTAGCACTGCTCAGACCTGCTAACAAGTAGCCATTCGCTCATCGAGAAACACCGAGACGACACTGCATCGGACATGTGTATATGACAACTCTTACTACGGTGTCAGTTGAACAAGAAACAGTTCTCACTCGCCAGCACGCAGTTATGCTCAAGCGATTTCTTTTTCAAAGACAGTTTTTAAATTGCCCAACTATGGGTTAAACAACTATGCAGTTAATGACTTAAGCAATGAACATAATCCCCTCCACGCGCACTGACCAACTGCTGTCAAACGCTCGTGAAATGCGGACAGCACGTAGTGAAGATCTGCCTGGACGAAGGACACCCTACAACGTTCTCCTAGAGGGTACAATATGGCCGACCTCTGTCTCCTCAGCGATGCCTGGACGAAGGACACCCTACTACGTCCTCCTAGAGGGTACAATATGGTCGACCTCTGTCTCCTTAGTGACGAAAATACCATCCACCTCATTCACGACACTTTTAAAGGAAATATCACGACATTTACGGGACATAAACCGTTTTGTTAACGAATCGCACATAAAATTTGAATAAATAAAACCAAACAAATAAAAATAAATATAAGAAATATTATTTTTAATATTTGGATTGAATAATAATTACAATTACCTTATTTATTAAACTTTAAACCAAAAAATAATGTAAAATATGCAATATTAAAAATAACGCATGGTGTACATCAATTAATAAACAAATTTAATTTTCACTAAAAACTGATGAGAATAAAACTAAAAAGCTTTCGTAATTAACTAATATATTCAACGAAAGCTGCAGTTTCTGGCAACACTTGAGAAGCAAACGCAGGTGCGTGTGATCAGTTCGGTGAAGAGGAAGGCGAGGAAGTGGGTCAAATTATTCACACTTCACTGCAGTCTAGAGTAGCCGGGCGGCATTGGAAATGTGAAACCTGGACCGAGTATCATCCAACCAGCCAATATATTCCTCACGTTACACGACTGCTGTGCTCCGTGATCTCGTGACGTGTTTTGCCTAAGAGGCTCGTAGCGACTTCGACTGAGCAAGTGTAACGTCGTGAAAATAATTAACTCGGGAATATGAAGAGCAGAAAATGCCCTCGTCTCTACGTGCACTGAGGCCGCATTCGAATTTGTCTGATATCTTGTAATCTACAATTTGGTAAATTCAAATTCAGATTATATGAANTCTACGTGCACTGAGGCCGCATTCGAATTTGTCTGATATCTTGTAATCTACAATTTGGTAAATTCAAATTCAGATTACATGACAGTCACTGGTTATTACTCGCCACAATATATCTATATTTTAACATAAATGTAGCTACCTCCAATTTTTTTTTCCAATATGTGTTAATTTTTATATACACTCAAACCAAAATACCCCAATAATTATGTATATTATTACTACGCAAACAAGTCAAGAAACACAATTTAAAACATTTGCTATCGCCACTAAACATAATGATTTAACTACAAAAAATTTGATAATGCATTCGTGTACTTTGAAGATAAAAACAAGTTTGGCAGTGATTTGGCGAATTGGTAGTATCTGGTTAGTTATTATAAACAGGTTCAGTTACTGCAAAATAAATACTAAATTTATTAAATACGCGATTATGTGTTTGATAAAATACAGGAATACGTGAGTTAATTATGAACACATTCTTCAAACCAGAACACAGCCTTCCCGTTGGTGCGTCTTTGCGAGGGCATAGTGACATCACGCGCTCGTGGGTCCTACAAGATCATGTCGGTTATCTACACTGCATCCACTACACGTCAAAATACTCACGACCCACTTGCACGAGAAAGGCTGTTCATGGCCGTGGTGGAGGAGTACCATTGTCCAAAGTGTCGCTGTGGTACACAAGAAATGTTCATTTACAAATGCTGTATTCTTCTCAGTTTTCGGAAACATTGAGAAGTTTGTATATCTCTAGTTCTAGCAGAGTAGTGATGAACATATCCACGCACAATCGTGACAAACTTTTTATTTTGAGTAGTTTAGTAGAGTTGAGCAGTTGAATGTTGTAAACATTAGCTTTGTGAATATGTATATAGCGTTATAAATAAATTAAAAATTAAATTTAGTTATTTTACTTTATCAAGACTTCCATTCCTTATGAACTCTGGTACACACCGGGCGTGTTTTTAAAAATATGGTGTTTACGTCAAGATGTAACAACTAAAATAACTCATACTTTTATTACAATTTCTACACTAGTGACAATTAGAGTTGTCGATTCAAAAGTGTGCGTGCGTACCTTTATATTGGTATATAAAGAATAGCTGATAAAATATGTTGTCGACGGGCCTCGCCTCTCTGTACAGGGCTGTGCTTTGCTCCTCCAAGAAGCGTGTGTATGTCGGTTGTTCGGAGCAGAACATTACGAGCAGCAGCAGTCGTGGCCGGCCCGGGTTGCAGCTTGTTGTCGCTAGCATGTACTGTGTGTGTGTCTAGGGACCGCGCCCCGCCTTATGACGTCACAGCACGTCTTATCGCCGCCCGCGTGCACACCATCGTGGAAGCAGCGTGAAGCACACCACTGTCGTCGCATCTCGCCCGACCCTCACCTGCGATATGCCGCAGGTCCCTCCGCCTGTCCCTATGTTGGCACCGTCTCCCCACGACCACCTACATCATTATTGTTGCTGATATACAAAAACTAACCCGTACATATTACGGACCACATCGGTATACCGATGTGACTACCGATATATTGGAAAAATGCGATGTGTTATGTTGTTTATGCCATTTATGTATATTAAATACACTGGTGGAAGATGGAAAATGAACACCCGGACGAAATGGTCACATGAATGAAAGTTGTGTTGAATTATACAGGTTGTACACTGTATATGATAATGATCACAGGGTCGTATACCCATGGACAAAAACTACAGAGAGTCTTGAACAACAATGTCAGTATCTTGTGTAGCCTCCTTTAGCGACGATGCAGTCCTGCAGTCGTGCGTAGAGACGATCATAAAGGTGTCGGATGTCATCTTGGGGAAGTGTGTTCCACACTAATTCCACCTGTTGTTGCAATTGGTGGAGGTTTATTGCCGGTATATCAGACCACACCAAACGCCATCCGATCATCTTCCACACATGTTCAATGGGGGACAGGTCGAGTGATCGTGATGGCCAGAGGAGTTGAACACCTTCGAGAGCGCATTGGGTAACACGAGACGTGTGTGCACGGGTATTTACCTATTGGAAGAAGACATCTCCTTGGCGTTGTAGTAACGGCAACAAAATTGGCTGGATGGTGTTCTGGATGCAGCGTTCACTATTCAGTGTTCCCTCAACAAACGCCAGAGGCTTACGGTCATCGTAGGCTATTGCCCCCAGACCATGATGCCAAGTGTTAATCGTGTATGTCGCTGCCGTATACACTCTGGTTGTAGCCGCTCTCCTGGTCGACACCGCGCTCGCAATCGACAGTCACTGGCGCCAAAGTAGAATCTGCTCTCCTCACTAATTACAACTCCGCGCCATTCATCCCTCCAGTTGCGTCGNCGTCACTGGCGCCAAAGTAGAATCTGCTCTCCTCACTAATTACAACTCCGCGCCATTCATCCCTCCAGTTGCGTCGTTCGCGACACCATCCGAGGCGGACTGCAGTGAGATAAGGTGTGAGAGGAAGCCTGGCGAGGAATACCCTTGATCGTAGCCCAGCGTCCAACAAACGGTTGGTGGTGGTCCTAGCTGACACCCTGGGTGCAAAAGTGGCCCTAATCTGTGCGGCGGTCGCCGTGCGATCAGCAATGGCTACTCGTCTGATGCGGCGGTCCAGGCGGGAATCCACATGCCGCTGCCGACCGGAACCAGGTTGAAGAGCATGTGCATCATCGTTGGACTACCGTCACCATCAATGACGCACAGCAGACACTTCACGTCCTATACATTGGGCAATTCTTCAGAAAGACCATCCAGCCTCTCTCAGGCCTACAATACGACCTCGTTCAAAGTCCGTTATTTGCACGAAGTGTTGTCGTCTATGCCGTCGTGACATGTCTACAATGCTTACTCAACACAGACCGATGCTTGAAACAAACTCTTTCACCGAGTCAACTACAGTTGTATTATGCCTAGTACGTTGTTCCTACTCTGTCCACAGAGAGCACTGTTAACCGTTGCATGTGCTGCCCTCTATCAGTGCCCACGTACATTATACATATGGTGTTTCTAGGTCACGGCTTTAGTCGCGTTCATTTTTCATTTTCCAAAAGTATAATATTAAAATAATATGTTGGTAATGTTTATTATCGAGAAATGATTCATTTTTTACGAGTTATACTTGCCTCCGCTCATTAGCCTGTAAGCGATACCAATATTACTGATAGTTCAAATAATATCAATTTTTTTCCTTCAAAAAAATATTTACAATTATATTATTATTTTTTCGATAGCAAAGTTTACGATACATCGAAAATGTCGAGCAGTACTGGGCTCGTGCATAGATACCAAAATGCATAGTATGAAACATACTTAATAGGCACCAGTTTTAAGATCGCTACAGCTATTTCGCTACTCGGAATATTCGTGTCCAGTGAGCAGTAAGAGGAGTTTTCATTTGGAGGGTTATTACTATAAACAATCCGAGTTGATAATTGTTAATGTATGATAGTTGCAGGAAACACAGATGTTAGATGTAAACCTAGAATTCACGTCTCTGTCAGACCAGGTACAGCAGGAACGCGCCTTGAAAGGATGTGGATGGGGCCCTCATTAAGCATACCATACGTGAAGTATGTTACGAGGTGTCATGCTACAGAGTGTTAGACAACCCGTTGTAATTGTAAAAGAAACCGTCATGTTAACAGTAATTCTCTGTCTAAAAATGGACTGATGTTCTAATGCGCATGTTCCCAACGTAGACTCGTCAGCGAAACTGTCAGAGCCACGTACGTTTTTGTCACTATTACTTTTCCAACAGGCCCGTGCTTTCGTATAAAAAAACGAACGTATTTTAGCTGCGGGAAAGGTAAATTCAAGGTATTATTATATTAACATTTCAAAACACTGTTTTTTATAAGCGGTGTTCAAACCTCGCAATCTAAACCACGTTTTAAGAGTGCAAATGACAGATGAGTAGCGTAGTGTTGTAACACGCAGACTGGTAATTGCGCGGCTGTCATGCGCACTCTTACTGTACGTAGCGGTGTACCGGAACTAACTGGTGATATAGGTGTGGGTGGTTCCACATCACTCTCGCTGATAGTGGTTACCCGCCACTCCTCACCACCGCACTGCTTTCAAATACAAGCCAGTGTTGTATGAACAATTAACAGCAACTACTAAGCCCGTCTGCCACGATACAACATTCTGTTCAAGCTCCCGCGGAAGCTAGTACGAGACCTGCTATGCCTGCATGCAAGTATGTATGCAGTATTCTATCGAATAACTTGTCACGCCATACTTGCTCCCACACAAGTAAACACACGCGCGTTTGTTTGGATTAGTTCAACTGTAATTCGGGAACGGAGTTCACTCGCGGGTTCTGCAATATCCGTTAGTGAACAAAGCTCAACTGTTTTGTTGTGGGAATTGAAACTTCGTGTTTAATAAACAACGATTTTCACATAACACTGTTATAGCATCAATAGGTCACATGTTCGTGGTTTTTTATTTATTATTTACTCTACTCTTGTTTAACGACATCGCCGCTGTTTCCCAAAAAACAAATTTGACTTAAATGACAACTATCATCACTAGGAGCGCGCAACTTCCTCCCACCACCCTCTCTCTGGCACGCTAACTTCCCACTTTGTAGGAAACTAACCTCCCAGTGAACATTCACGATGCGAATTACCAAAACGACCATTCAAAAACTGCCCACAGTAGGCTAAATCTTCTACAGAACCATCCATACCAAAGGCCATGCAAGCCTGCCAGGAAACTTCCATTGTAGCACACGGGCTTTACAGACGAGATACGGGGTCAATCTGCTGCCGTTCTGGACTCGGAGGGATACGACTGCTGTGAGCAAGGGCGTACAGACCATTTATTTCCTGTGGGGGTCCATCTTTAAAGAAGCTGTTTTTTATCACACCACCTCTGCTTCTACAATCAATATGAGCCTGCACATCATGTAAAAAAACATCGTACGCCTTAACCTTACTTTGCGTTCTTCAATATTTCAATGTACACTGTGTAAGTAATGTATCTTAACCATTATAAAACAATAGAAATACATCTTCTAGACACATGCCATCTGATGGCACCATTGAAGATCTTTAAGCTTTTTAACGTATGTTGCAGCATGTCCCTGCCAGCAATCCAAGTAGTGACGACAGCGCATGAATAAATGTGTGGTGCCCCAGACCACATGAAATTGATGGCTAAAATTGATTGGAAGTGGAATGACGTATGATGCACACGGGTGTGCCTCTAGACAGGTAATGGCACAACCTGCATGCGTATTTTGCGCATTGCAGAGGCAACGGAATACCTCAAAGCCGAGCGACTGCGCAGCGGGGACGCAGCGTGTCTAGCTCGTCTTGTAGACAGGGCGGGCGCCCCGGGTCAGAGAGCCAACACGACCTCTGCGATAGCCTCTGGGGAATGTACAAACTGCTGCGCCACACAACTGATTAGGGCGACGTCAGCACAGGCATCACTGGTAACTTAGTCCGTATGACTGCAGAGAATCGCTCAATTACTGCACCACGCTTTTTGTTCTACCACTACCAGACTAGTCCGCTGTATTGTCCAAAACCAACGTGCATGAGCGAAAGACTACTTCACATAAACGCACGTAAAGAAGTATTATTTGGATGTTCTTTCAGCGATTCCTACTACGACGATAAGTACCTGGATGAATGTGTGTCTCTTTCTTTGGGATCATCTGAAGCTAAAGCGTTGAGAACGACCGTTGGCGACGATTACAATGAACAAGGCATGGCAGCGCTTCGCAACTGTAACGTCGCCGAGAAAGGAAATGATGAGAACCACCACGCCGTCAGAGTGAATTCACGATTCACAATTCGCCTTATAATTCTTAAGAGTAGCCAATGAAAACTCGCGACAAGCCTGTCCTCTTTCATTTCGTTTGATAACTATTTCTATCCTAACCTCGTATAAGACAACCATATTTAAGTAGATATTTTTTTTAAGGAAGGCGTTTTCTGGGAGAGACTCTTGTTGCTGTGATATCAATCAACAAATATAATCATAAACAAGCACGTACACACGTATTTTTAATATTTTTGACGATTACATTGCAGTAAATTTCTCGACAACACCACCAACTGCTCTCTGTTATGACTGGTCAACGCCACACAACTTTTACTTCAGATATAATATGTAACCGTTACTTTTAACGCTTAAGTAGAACCCAACCACGCAAACCACTTGCTACTTTCTATTGCGCACAACACTCAGTGAGCTCTCCTTGAAACGTTCTAATTCTTAAGTAAAAACACTAATATTTGAATTGTTGAGTCTAGTTTTACACTTGTTTCAGCGTCTCGCGAAAATTTCCTGAAACTATAGGCTGTTCGTGGTAAAGTGAGCACTTTTTAAGGACGTGCTTAAAAGTTCCTTAGAGCTTATTTGTGTAGCGTATAAATTTTATGTCTTTCTGAAGTTAACACCAAAGGCCACAAAATAATATAACATTTTTTATTACTATTCGGGGTGTTAAAAGCACTAACTTTACAGTAAATAGCACATACAAAAAAAACGGGCCTTTAGTGCAAGGTGTCCCGGTGTGGGAGAGGTTGGATGGGGTAGCTGGTCGACGCGACCTCACGTGTTGTGTCTCCTCCTTCGGCTATGTGGAGTTCCCCTGATCAAGGTCACACATGCGAGTACTGATCCAGCTTACCCTGATAAACCACGGTGATAAGACCGCCAGCTTACCAGGGCGGCGCGATCTGCACTGCTCTGATATCAGCATCGCCGTCGCCTATATATGCCTCGATCACGTGACAATGGCGTGCCACTTCCTCCTCCAACACGCATAGGCCTACAACCGAAACAAACCGATTTTCTTTTGGAAACCGACTTGAAACTTCGACTGTTATTGTCATTATTTCAGTCTCTTGGTGCCATGAGACACACAGGATTCACTGGCACAAAAAAATACACACATACTAAAAGCATGCGTATAGCTTACATTTTTGAGGCTCGACTTCAGAACTTTTCCAGAAATTCTTCGTTCTTATGTCATAATTTCAGTTTCAGAAGAATTATTGGCAATTTACTATTCAAAATTTGCATTTTTGCGAGTTGTTTAATACCTTTGTACTTAATCCTTATTTTGTTTTATTTGCTAGTCTTAAAAAAGCAGGAACATTTTGATATTTTAGAGTTTATATAAAGCCATTTGTGACAAAATTTTACGTTGACAGTTCGGATTAAATGTCTACTGCACAGTAAGGGAAATGCCTAAACTCTCAAATTTTTTCCACACAGAAACTTAAACCATCAGGAAATGAAAGAACATGATATAGTGATCGACGACGAGCCTAAACATGCCAAGCCTTGTGTTGACTTGAGCCAGGCACGTGTGTAGCGCATCACGTCAGCGACCGGGATATCCTGTGTGTGTTCTCTGTGCCTCTCCCTAAGTCCCGATTTAGACGCCCGCAGAGGTCGGCCCCAGTTAACTGCTGGCTACGTGGCGGAGAGCGGGCTAGGGAATGACGTTCTCGCTGCTCAGGACGCCAGCGTACAAGAAGACCAGTGTGTTGTTACCTTTACCTGCGTCTCGGAGCGTCGCATCTACTATCATTGGTTCTCTGGCTCGTGATTGCTTTTAAGGCTTTGCAACAGTAACTCGTAAGCAACGCGGCGATAACGCACAATACGTGCTTCTAAGCTGTCATACAGCTGCAAACACGCATCTAAAAGTGCTTAAACGGCTGGCTTTTATGACTTAAAGATCCAGGTTTTATTTATCAAAAGGAAAATCTTCAGGCGCCCTTATTTTTTTTCTAGTTTGGGCGCTCTCAAGTCAATTTTGCGTTACGTCATAGTATTACTACTAAATTCTAACAACTCTAACACTTTTAAAATAACTGATTAATATTGCAGGTCCTGAACAAGGCACCTAGCTAAATTTTATAGCTCCCTCCCACAAAGATATGCTCTGCTGTTGAAAAGTCTCACTGCCGTAAACGCTGTATTCCATTGAAAAGTAACTTCTCTAAAGAAACTAACACGCCAGTCACAACACTTTCAAACTTCACAGATAATCACTCCTAACGAGTGGGTTTTGGTATTTGAGATAAGATTAGCCTTTTGCACATACACATTTCCTTATTCCACAACATAACTCCTCTCATTTTCCGCTCTCTTTCCCGTTATATCTTTCTTCCCCTTTCGCTTTTTCACATTCTTTTTTTTTTTCTCTCTCCTATCTTCTGCATCTTTCTCCCATTCTCTACAGCTTTCCCGCTTTCTATACATCTCTCATTCTCGGTTTTTCTATTATTCTCCTCCTCTATTTTCCTCTCTCGGTTTATCTTTCTGCTTTTTTTATCCTCCTCTCCCTATGTGGAATTACCATGTAGCGTAGTGCTAACTCAGAATTGTGGCGACAGGCTTGCGTGCCTATCATGTCGTCTGTAAATGACATGCTGGTTTCCTGATACAGCGTCGGTAACATAACATCTGAGCGCTTCTGGGCTTCGGAGGGCACGTTAAATATTCGGTCTCGGTTGTTATCGATTGATAGCAGTCGTTAAGCCATTTCAGAGGTCCTTGGGCGGCCTGATAAACCGACACCAGAGGGAAAAAATATTTCGATCACGTTCCCAGCCGTTGCAGAATTATGTTTTGTTGTTATTCCACAGGAACCGTACAATTTTCCGGGATAAAAAGTATCCTATGTCCTATTACAGGACCTAAAGTGCCTACATACCAAATTTCATCTAAATCCGTTCAGCCGTTATGGAGCTGAGTGGTAAGAAACACACACACACACACACACACACTTTTGCATTTATAATATTAGTAAGAAGTAAGATAATATGGCATCTGAATCAAAAACAAAAAAAAAAAACTATATTATTTTTAGCGATTTCCTGCACAGTTTCATTCAAGGAACTGTCCAAAAGGACAAAGTGCCTTTTTGATTACTATGTTTATTTCGCACTTAATTCGTAATGTTTTCACACTGAAATAAGCTAGCTTATGAACGCTCAATGCCCAACACAGTTGTACTTTTGCGGTTAGCTCCTGTGAACACTATTTGAGAACATGCATAATAGCTAGGAAATAAAGTTAATACTTTTAATTTTGGCTGGGGTATATGTATACATCACAACTCAGGCTAAACACCAACTTTTATCCTTGAAGTTTAATGGCAATTCGGTGAGTTCATGTTATATATTTGTTTTTTACTGAACAGGAAACAGCTTTTTCTAATTATCTGTCTGTGGTATTGTAAAGAGGGTTTTTGTCTTGCTGAAATCTGTGAGAGTACTAGTTTTTATTTTATTTAGTCTCGTGGTCGGCAATGGACACGGTCCAATTATACCAACATAATAAAACCCTATGAAAAATAAATAGAATTCCTCCACATGCCGCCAGCTTAAAGGTGTTTTGAAAACCAGCGCACCTTGCGGCGGAAATATAAACCTTAGCGAAATGCGCATGAAGGTGGCTAGCCGTGGGGCCCGGGGACACGGCGATGTCGCCTAGTTTCTGCACATCGCACGGCGACTACGAGAGCCGGAAATGGCCACGATAACTACTCTAAATTAAGAAGTAGGTGTGTGTGCGCGCGCGCGTGCGTGTGCTCGGAGGCACCGCGTGGGAAGGTCGTGGCGCCAGCTCCCAGCCCGCGGCGGTGCCAACCTCACAAAAACCGCCCAACTGCCTTTCCTGGATTGTGTTTTGCTACATACAGTATGGTTACTTCCTACTTTCCTGAAGACCGGCTTAAGTTCTACTTCCACGATATTCCTCCGCCTCGTGCAAACAAAGCTTCACTTACACCAAATGAACAGCGCGCCACATTCTTGCGCAGTCGGTGTAATACTACAGGATGAGTATAAAAGAATACCCCAACTTTGAAGGTCTATAATATCAAAACCAAACAACCTACAACCTTGATTGACCAATCAAATGAACCGTGGAAATATGACGTAAATCGTTATATATATAATTCTAAACTCATGGGACAAACATCGAGGGGTCGTAGAGCTCACTAAAACAAACAATTATTGTATAGGAATATATGGGCGGGAGTGACGCGTTGAGGCACAAACACAAAAACCATACATGAAATGCAACGCATTGTTTATTTACAACGTCGCCGCTAAATGACTTTTTACAGCAATGTTTATAATAATTGCTCAAAATTGCTACCACCGACAGTAATGCAAGCTTGGTAGCGTCGGTGGAGTGATTGGCGAACAGATTCAAATACGCCGGGTATTTCACGCACGCGTGCAGCCTCACAGGATAGTCGAGCGACGAGGTCTTCAATGGAATTGGCGATCGTGGTGGCCATTGGACTGCCCCTCAACGCGTCACTCCCGCCCATATATTACTATACAATAATTGTTTGTTTTAGTGAGCTCTACCACCCCTCGATGTTTGTCCCATGATTTTAGAATCAATCTGTATATA